>JAKSZU010000008.1:70658526-70996026 GCA_026018925.1 Tupaia tana
AGAACTTAAAGTAACCATGTCTAAAGGTGTTTTTAAAATAGTTTTAAACTACTTTTAAACACAGTTAAAAGAATGATGTTTCACTAAACAGAGAATATCAAGGGAGAAATAGAAATTATGACAAAGACAAAATAAAAATTCTGGAGTAGAAAAGCAACAAAGGGAAATGAAAAATTCATTAGGGGGGCTCCAGTACATTTGAACAGGCAGAAGAAAGATAAGCAATCTCATGGGGAAGAACTAAAGGAATAAAAAGTTCTCACAATCCCAAAGACTCACAGGATGTCATCAATATGCTAACAGGTGCAAAGTGAAAGAACAGGGAGAAAGGAGCAGAAGGCTTATTTGAAGAAATGATAGCTTACAACATCCAAAATTTTATAAAAAAAAACATTATTCTACACTTCCAAGAGATTCTGAGAACTATAAGTAGGATAAACTTCAGGAGATCCCCAGCAAGATGCATCATAAGTGAGCTATCAAAATGCAAAGAAAAAAATCTCAACAGTAGAAGTTGCACTCATCATGTACAAGAGATTGTCAATAAGATTAATAGCTGATTTGTCAGCAGAAAGCTTGATGGCCAGAAGCAGCAGAATGACATAAAGTGCTGAAAGAAAAGGATGATACACCAAGAATTCTAAATCCAGCCAAACTATCCTTCAAAACTGGAGGAGAGATTAAGATTTAACAAAACTGACAAACAACATTGAGAAAATTCACCACTACTAGACCTAACCTGTAAGAAATGTTGAAGTGAGTCTTCCAGACTGAAATGAAGAACATGAACAGTAACTCACTCCCACATCTCATGAAAGAGTGGTCCCTGGCCAAGATAACTAAACAAAAGGCAGTGTAAGTGTATTTTGCTTTAAACTTCTTAAAACTTTTTAAACTTTCTTCCCTGATTTGATTTAAAAGCAAAGCATGAGAAAGCAATAGTACAATGTCTAAAGACGCCATTTTCATGACAATCACTACATCAAGGCAATAGAGGCAACAGAAGGAAAGCTTTTATTGCTACTAAAATTAAAACGGTATTAATCCAAATTATACTGATATAAATTAAAAAGTTAATTGTGATCCCCGGGAAACCACAAACAATCTCTGAAAAATAGTAAAAGAACAATAACGAATTGCATGATACAACAGAAAAGTAAATGAAATACACAACAATGGATTTAAATATCTCGTTAACGTGATGGAAAGCAGTAGTAGAAGGAAACAGGAACAAAAAAAAAAGACATAAGACATATGGAAAATAATTCTCAAAATAATAGACACAAACGCTGCCGTATCAGTTACTACTGATACATTATTTACAGTATTAAGAGACAGTGTAAATGGATTTAACACTGTTATTGAAAAGCAGAGATTGGCAGAATGGATTTTAAAAAAAACCAACTCTATTTACAATTTATGCAAACAATAAAAATGTTAAGAATAAGTTTAACAAAAGTAGGTTAAGACGTGTATATTTGTAAATGCTTCAACATGGGTGAACCTCAGAAATGTATGTAAGGGGCCGGCTGGTGGCATGGTAGATAAGGCACTGGATTCCCACATGGTTGCAGTTCAAGTCCCAGACCCGGCAGCTTGAAAATCATGCCAGGTGCATGTAGATGCATGTCCAAAATCCCAGAAGGCAAATGGAGAAGGAATTGTGGCATAGTCATTCCCTCTGGGGGTGGGGAGGTTGATTTCTCACTTTCTATCTCACTGTCTCTCTCCAGTGAGAACAAGTGCTCCAAAACCTCAGACAAAAAATCTTTTTTTTAAATGTTAGTCTCAAGGCATGATGACATGGGTTTAAGGGTGCTGGACTCCCACATGGCTGACTGTGGTTTGAGTCCCAGACCTGGTGCTTGCATTCTGACTTTCCTTGTTTCTTTCTCTCTCTTTCACTCTATCCCTTTCTGGTCAAATTAAAATAAATAAAGTTAAATTATTCTTTTTAAAAATATTCTCAGTGAAATAGATTAGACCAAAAAAAAAAAAAAAAAAAAAAAAGACAAGACATTCTATGATCCTGTTTATATAAAATATCATGAGTGATCAAATCCATAGAGACAGAAAGTACATTTCAGTGATTTCTAGGGTCTGACAGGACAGAGGAAATGAGAGGTGACTGCCAATTGGTATGGATTTTCTTTTGGAGGTAAGTAAAAATGTTCTAGAATTCGATAGACATATTGATGTAGTTTATATAACTCTGTAAATATAATATAAACCATGTAATCATATATTTTTAAAGGTAGCCTTGTAGTATATAAAGAATTTCTTAATAAACATTAATTAAAAATAATAATTAGCTGGTTTTAGGAACAGACAGTGGTGCAGTGGTACTGCACCTGAACCCATATGGGAAAGTCTTAGGTTTGTGTCTCACAGCCTCCCTGGACATGTCAGGTATGTATGTACAATCCCGTGAGCCAGGTTGGCTGTGATTGGAGGTGATCACAGTGTGAAGACCCTGTTGGGGGTGCTTTTCTCTTTTTCTCTTGCTCTTCCTCTGGTTGGAGAAATAAATACACTCAAAAAATAATTAGCCAGTTTTAAAGCAGGTGTGTAAGGGAATGATGAAAATAGAGAGGTCAGGTGCCTTACAGGATTGGAAACACTGACTGCTACTGGAATCCTAATAGTCAGATTCCAAATTGAAAAAAGTCTTGACCATAAAAGGCCTCACATGATTCTCAGATAATTTAGACAACTTCACTTGAGATAAAGAACAAATTAAAGGGTTGTTCCCTCACCAGATCTCATATTTTGGGGAGCTGAAGGCAATTTTCATTAAGTTAAGAGAGATCACGAGAGGAGTGGAAAGAAAGAGAAAGACATTGGAGTGACAAAGATACAGAACAAGATTGAGGATTTTATCTTGAAAAAAAGTTTGACCATGAGTATTCACATATAAAGTAAAAGGAAACATTTGGATCAGACACTTTCAAGTTTTGAAGCATCAGTTATTGCAAAGAAATCCCAAGCCAAAGCTAATAATATTGCGATAGTTTGTTAAGCTTTAAAACTATCATTGTAGATCAGACAGACATGGTCAGGAACAGCAACTTCAGAAATGGACAAAGACACTGACAAAGGGGGGCTACAAGGTTTGGGAGAGCAATGACATGGGAATTCCTCCCAAAGAGAGAGAGCAAATGAGAGCCTAATAATGGAACTTACCTATTTTCAGGTTTGAGGGCTTCCATTTATCTTCCCAGAAAATTCATTACTTCCATGGACTCATAACTTCTATATTTTTTAAAAGGTGGGGAAAAAAGAAGCGTGAGTGTTAATATAAAAGTTGTCTAGTGGGAGTTTCAAGAGGAAACAGCAATTACTTAACAATGCCCAATGTTCACAGAGAACAAGGCTAATTACAAGTCACTGAGACCCTGAAAGTGAGTAGTGCAGTTTGTAAGGTTAGGACTACAAAGTCGCTATCCCAGGAAAGGTGAACTCTCTAGACAGCCACTCTTAGGCTTTCCTTCATACATGCAGCAAATAATTGTTAGGTACCTACCTGCATTGCAGGTTTCTTCCAGAGTTCTGATGATGCGATGAAAAATAAGACAGTCCCTCCACTCCTGGAATTATAGTTGGGGGCAGGTAGCTGGTGAGAAACAGACATATCTATAGACTGTGTGCAATGACCATCATTACTCTGCCACAGTTTAATGGAAGGAGACTTCAAGGTTATTCAGCTACATTTGCTAGATCTCTCTCACAAGAGCAACCTTCTACTCTTTCTTGGTCTTTTTGTTGAACGGGCTCACAAGGAAAGTGGACTTAATGTGACTCTAAATATCTACACCATTGTGTCTTAATCTATGAGCATTTAGGGGTCTCATAGGAGCTGAATTATTGAGAATCAGCCCTTTATGATTAATCAGCTCCAGAAGAACAAATATAGAAACATATATTCAAAGAGAAAAACTGAACTCCAGCTAAGACTCTAACTGAACTCACACTACGTTCTTCAAACAAGGACATCCCTTAACTGTTTTACATCCTGCTTCTGAGAACAACGGCAAGTAATTAAACCCTCCAGGCTCAGTTTCCCTATCTGTGAAACATAGATAATAATAATATTCTGCTTCCAACATCATAAATCCTGAGATGCATGAGTTTTAAGAGGACACACACATAATACATTGTAACAAAAACTGTTACATTGTTCTTTTTGTCACAAGAAGGCAAGCAATTCTCATCTGATAGTTAAAGAAATTTTCATTGGTTACAATGTTATTTCTGAAGCTTGAAATTAACATTGGCTCACTGTCAGTTTAATCCTTTTCCATTTATCAGATGTTTAATACAGCTCCAACTCCAAAAGGAAGTGAAACAAAAGCTAGCTGAACGTGTCTGGCCATATCAAGTACGGTTATTGAAGTGCTGAGGGACAAAGCAGGGTGACAGCAGCGGATCAGCTGCTGCTACAATTATTGGAGAAGCTTACAGGTTGCTTCTGAGGATCTCTCAAGCATGGAGGCTCATCTGAGGCTTTTCACTTCCTAAAACGTTTCTGGGAATGTAGTGAAGTAAACTAGGGGTGGGAAAAGATGTAGTTGGGGAGATGGAGAATTCAGAGCCTGGCTGTGATTAGACGTTTGATTTCAAAGGCAAAATTACAAAATAGTCAGGCCAATTTTAAAAATTTTTTGAGAGAGACTTTTGCTATTAGGCACGTGCACTCACCAGAGACACAGAAAGAGACAGAGAGAAAGTGAGAACTCATCTTCCAGAGGAGGATGGCACACTGAAGTCCCTTTTCCATTCTCCTCTTGGGATTTGGGGCACATGTGCACATGCACCTGGTGTGAATTTGAAGCTACCAGGTCTGGAATTTGAACCTCGATTGGCCTTGTGGGAGTCCAGCACCTTAATCATTATGCCACCTGCTGGCCCCAGTCAAACCAATTTTACCAACTGAAGAAACATCTACTCTTTAAGGTATTCAGATAAAGTTTGCCATCAAATTGCTCACATTCCTTTGTCTTCTCAGGCATTATGTCCTTCTAGCAGAGATAACTGACTAGTCCAAATTCCTGGTGTGTGTAGTTACAGGTAGTTATCCTCCATCGCTTTGGCAAACTGCAGAGGCCAACTGTGTGATGATTCTCACGTGGAATGAGCTGTTTGGGGGATTCCTTCAGGACCAGACTCTAGTGACGTTGTTATCTTAGGAATCAAAATGGTGGCCAACATCCAGTTAACTGAAAACTTTGTCTCTTTTCTTCTCATAATAAAGAAGCACCAAGTATTTTATCCATACATCTCCTTCAACCATCACCAAAGTCCTTGTGAGTCGCTAATATCACTCCTATTCTACAGACTGAGATTCAGGACAGTTTCCTAACTTGTGCATCATTTTATGCAGCTAGTAAGAAGCTGAGCTGGCATTTGAATGGGTGGCATCTGATTCCAAGTGATTCTAAACATCTTACGACTTGTCTCTTACCTCTCTCAGATGGCTCATTATTTTAAATGAAGATGAAGGTGCTGATTTATCACATTATTTACAACTATTGAGAAAATATTGTTTACTGATAAAAAATGGTGTTTCCTAATCAATGCCATTCATTTGCACTACAGTAGGACAAATCAGAAAAAATATATTACCAGCATCTTCCACCAAGAAAGAATACTCTCCAAATAGTTCTAAATATTTCTAGCTTCTATGGAAAGGTAAGTTGTCCCGGAAAGCTACTATAGGTTATGATGATAAATATTTGGATTTCATAAACAGATCTGGAAGATTCAACCTATTAAGAAAGACCCTACATTATTGGTTTACAAACCTTTCTGTTTCAGGATGTTTAACAAAGAAAAAGGTGGTTCTTTTTTTAGATAGAAAAAAAAGAAAAAGAAAAAAAACCCTCAGAAATAGGTCAAGTAAAGTGAACCATGAAGCAACAGCTCCTCCTACCGGTTCCAAGAAGGTAATATGTCAAAGATTTTTTCACTTGATTCATTTTTTGAAAATCAACCTGCCAGATAAACAAGTTTTCTCTTTTCTTGGTCTGTTTTCCTCCTTCTATCCCAGTTCAAATATGTTGACTCTCCTTCCAATTCCCAAGGAACGTTTTCTTTTATCAGAAGCTCTGTCCTGTTTAACGTCACTCACACAAAGTGGAAAGTGGCTGTTTAAAGTCTGAGTCCCCTTCTTGAAGCAGTGTTTCACTTTTAATAAAGGCAAGACCTTAAACTAATCTGCGTGAGAGAAGGCTGGCCCAGCAGGTTGCTGAGCAAATCTAAGTTCAGTCCCCTTAGCCCTTTCTTCCCATAACAGACCTTCCCGGTGAGGGTATTAGGAGGGATCCTAACTCGACGGTTTTGAATTCCTTAGAAACCCAAAGCACTTCAAATATTGGTCATTTTGCCTACTGCCTCTTAATTTCTAGACTTGATTTCCAGTCTGACCACAAGATGGCATTACTCTCCAACTGTTAACTTCATTGCACCAGGCAGGGCCCCAGGGAAGAGACACACAGTAGGCAAAATTGGTTATAACACCGGGTAGGCGCCCTCACATCCCCCTCCCACCATCCTCTTCTCCCCTGCAAAGAGATATGGAATCAGCAAATTCTACCTGAAAGGAAATTTCAAGTACAAGAAAAATAAAATGCTTGAATTTTGAATAACTTCATGCTAAATTTCAGTCGATATTTAGGCATAGGTCCTTTAATATGTGCAACAGAAACTTTTGCTATTAAAATAATTACTGGGCCAGCAGGTGGCATGGTAGTTGGTATGGTGGTTAAGGCACTGGACTCCCACGTGGCAGACCATAGTTTAAGTCCTAGACCTGGCAGCTTGCTTTCTCTCTGTCTCTTTCTACCTTTCTTTCACTCTCTCTCTCTCTCCGTGGTGAGCACATGTGCCCTGTAACAAATTAAAAATGATAAAAAAATAAAATACACTTAAAAATTACAGAAAAAAAGTTAGTCCTTTAACATATACAACAGAAACTTTCATTTTTAAAGAAATTACTGGAGACCATTTTGTAAAAAGCTTTGGTTCTTTTGGTTTCACTGAACCAATGAAAAGAAGAATTGATGGTTTTTTCCTTGAAAAAGTTCTCATGCTGATGATAAGTTTTTACTTATTTGATTTTTCTTCTGGTATTGAAGTAGACTCTGGTTGGCAGCATTTCTCCTCATTGAATTTTAAGCTAGCCTCCATCACTGATCCAGAATTCTCTGCCTCTCTCTCCCTCTCTCTCTCTCTGTGAGTGTGTATACACACACATACACACACACACACACACACACACATACTCTTACCCCTTTGAGAGGATTTCAAAATGTTTCTGAAAAATCAGATTAAAATATAAGTTTATTTTGGTGCAAGCAATTTTGAAATCAATGTATAATTTTTCACAATACACATTTTCCATGAAATGTTCGCCACCCCCCCCGCCAGTGTATATACACACACACACTCACCCACATGCCTACTCCCAATAACCCCAATTCTAATGCTCTGTTCTGTGCTCCGTTCCCCATGGTAGGACCCCAGGAAGGTCTCTGACCTCTGCAACCTGCTCGGAAGGCAAAGCTTCCACCACCACCAAAGCACCTCTTCAGTCTTCCGCCCTCTGTAGGCACATTTGGTTAAAATTCATATTTTATAGTCTTATCAACTGGACTGGGGAGAAATGTTTCACCTGTTGAAATATTCACTTTGTAAGCTAAATAATGTGATGGGATGTATTAAAGAAAATGAAATTTTAAAAATGGAAGATAAATAAACACACACCACCAACAACAACAAATTCCCAGGCCTAGTGCTTGGAACGCCGTGGCAAATGTCACACAGCAACTCAGTTCTCACACACGTAATTCAGAAAACGCTGTTCTCCAGGAAAAAAACCACACTCCACTGGAAAGAAGCTCTGTCACAAGAGGAAGGAAATGGTAGAAAAGCACACACGTTGGACAGTCATGGCCTTACTCTAGACAGCACGCAGCTTCTATCTTTCAAAAAGCAGTTAAGCAAAGGGATGACATCTGAGGGACATACGTGGCTTGGTTCTTGTTTGCAAGCTCTCTCTCCACTCAGCTCTGCCTCTCCCCTCCCTCCTAGGCACCCCCTGCCGCCTGGTCTCTTCTCCAGCTGGCGGGAGGGCCCGAGCTGCGCGTGAAGCACGAGCTCCGCCTACTGACCACTGCGGAGAAGGACAGGCGCTCTCAAACCAGCTGGAGGTTTTCCTTCTGAGTTGAGTCCAAGTTGAGAAAAATTGCTTAAACACATACTCACGGACAAACATCAACAAAATAACACGAAGCTTCGTGTATCTGGAGGGAAGATTTTGTTAGACTTCCTGCGAAAATATTTTCACCGATGGATGGATGATTCAAATCCTTGCGACATTAAGATCAACTTTCCCTTCAGCTGTGCTGGTGTGTGTGTGTGTGTGTGTGTGTGTGTGTGTGTGTGTGTGTGTGTGTGTCTACAAGTGTTTAAAAATCAGTCTCCTGAGGCCCATTCATCTCTGCTGGCTCTGATAAAGTGCATGAAGTTTCCTAATCCATTCTTTCCGAAGATAGCAAGCATTTCCTTTTTTTTTTATGTCCACTGTAATAAACTCTAGGAGATGAGAGAATGCGCCAGGCAGAGGCACAAGGTTCTGGAAGCAGGTGGCGAGTCCCAGACACCTGAGGGAACCTGAGGGGCAGAGCAGGTCACCAGTTTGATTTTTGCACTGTGTTATATTGAGCTGACTCTGGAGCTGTTACTCTCCCTTCTTTCTTTACTACAGATTGATGGTCTTGTTCAACATTCTTAGAATCTGTGAAACGTTGTTCAGGGGCTCCCAGCATTCCCTGGTTGTTGCTTGGGACATTCATTTGACAAATGCTTAGGCGCACTGACGCTGTTCTTGGGTTTTCAGTTATAAAGATGAAGCAGAGTTGCTACCCTCGACTTGCACAGCCCAGCCGAGGATACAGACTTGCAAAAAGAGTACAGCAGAGCCAAGGCAAGAGGGAGCTGATGGGTAACGTTACGTGGCTAGCTAGTTTTATCACACGCAGTAGCTGAGCATGGGGTGTTTGCTTTACACTCCCGTCCTTGGGCATCCAGTCACCTGCTGCTGCCACTGTCCAGCTTTGTTCTAGGCAGAGGTAAAGGCCCCCTCTTATCAACGCTAGGGTTCTAATACTTCATGTTCGATGAAATAACATCTAAGTAACTCTTTCACTGTTATCCTTGTTTTCTCAAGGGCAAGTAGTGGTCCACCTTCGCCATGATCAGTTTAGTGGGCAAATTATCTTTGATAATGTGAAATTGATGGATTTTTCAATCCCTGTAAGATCTTCTGCCCTGCCATTTGACACCCATTAAAGCTGTGGTATTTAACCAGGCAGAGGAAAAGTAGCATAACCTATAATAAAGAAATTATTTCCTAGTATTTGTGTTTCAAAATAAAATTGTTGGGACCAGCAGTTAGCATAATGGCTATGTCGCTGGACTCCCACGTAGTCGACTGCGGTTCATGTCCTGGATCCGGTGCCTTAAAACCCACGCCGGGCCCGTGTGCGTGCGTGCCCAGGATCCCGAGAGGAGAATGGAGGAGAAGGGATTGCAGCGTGGCCATCCCCTCTGGGGGGTGATTTCTCGCTTTCTATCTCTGTCTCTGTCTGTCTGGCGAGCGCACGCGCCCTATAGTAAAAACCTCTAAAAAAAAAAAAAAAGAAAGAAAATTGTTTAAATGTATAGTCTGTTGGTAATCTGAAAGCAAGTGCTTTTACACATAGAAAAAAAATGAAGTTTTATTAAGAGAGTATAGGATTTTAGAATTGCAAGCCTGACAGTGGAGAGTTGGCATTGAAACAGATCACAGCACAGAAAAGAATTCAGAATACAGCACAGAAGAGATGTCCCACACACTCTGGGGGTTGGAACGGGGAAACGCTTCGAGTAGGCCATCTGCACAAATGGCCCCATTTTCCGATTTCCTCATCTTTGGGACTGGAATTTAGAAGCTGAGCTAGAACTACTTAGGTGAGTTGAGGCTAGTCTGTGGTTTATGTTTCACTTTCTTGAACTTGGGAATTGCGATAGTCTTTCAGAACAACTTAAAAACTCAGAACGGTGTCCCACTGACTTGTCCTGAAAGAGGCAAGAGTCTGAGAAAAGTCTGAGGTCATCTCGTGGATTACAACCCCCTGCAGCTGGGTAGGGAAAAACACCTCAGAGCACTGATGGACCAAAAAGGAAGAAAATAAGGCTGCAGGGAACCAGCAGTTAGCGTAATGGCTATGTCGCTGGACTCCCACGTAGTCGACCGCGGTTCACGTCCCGGACCCGGTGGCTTAAAACTCACGCCGGGCACGTGTGCGTGCGTGCCCAAGATCCTGAGAGGAGAATGGAGGAGAAGGGATTGCGGCGTGACCATCCCCCCTGGGGGGTGATTTCTCACTTTCTGTCTCTATGTCTCTCTCTGTCTGTCTGGCGAGCGCACGCGCCCTATAGCGAAAAACCTCTCCAAAAAAAAAAAAAAAAAAAAAGGCTACAGAAGGTTAAGATCTTACAGCTGGAGATGATGGAAGACTGGGCATTGCTGTAGATATTGTCATAAAGTCCGACAGACAGGTGAACCAGTGGCACTTTAGGGCCAACGTGGGCCACCAGTGACCAAGAAAGGCTTGGGGCCTGTCAGGAGGCCAGGAATGGGCTGGAGGAATATCTCTGCCCTGGAGGCCAGAGCATTCTTCTGTGAATTTGCTTGTATCTACATGTTATCTTCAAAAGGAAAGAGTGAGAGAAGAAGCTTCTAAAAGGAGTCAAATAAATGGTTCTGTCAGGAAGTTTCAACTTTAGACTAAATATATATATTCAGTGTAATGGTAGAGTTGGCTCGCACTGCTAGTGAAAACTGCGTCCATCTCTTCTCAGCTCCACATTCAGTAACATCACGTTGGTACATACCTGTGTTATTGATCACAAAGGGAATATTTACACCAAGGAAATTGGAAAATGCTACAGATCATGAGGTCCCTGTCCCAAAAAGCTGATTGGTAAGCACTGACCAGACTAGCACACTATAAAATGTATGTATGCATATACATTTATGTAAGTGTATGTGTGTGGATGTAAATTTTACCAGAATGTTTTAAATCAGAAGAAGCTTTTTGCTTGTATGAAGAATTCTCTTCCATATCTCATTTTTCAAACACATGTTCACATAATCCATCATCAGGAGTGAGAATTTTGACCTAAGCTGAGACCTGTTGTTTTAAAGAAGAAGTTACAGTTTTTTGCACATCTGGGCCATGAGGAGTAAATTTCAGCCCCACCATGGTTAATAATGAGACACATCCCTTCGGGTCATTACTGGAAAAGTCAGCAGCTCCTATCTGTCATCAAGTGGTTGACAGAGCACATGCTTTGGATTCAAGTAAACCTGCGCTTGAGTCCCAGCTTACCCACGTATTAAGTGATCCTAGATGAATTTTTCAACCTCTGAATTTCCATTTTCTCTCCTATAAGATAGAGACAAACTATTTCAGGGTGGTTGAGAAAGTAGCAAAATGCCTGTCAATATTAGGCTTAATAAATAATTGCTGCTAATAAAATAATTATCCCCGTTCATTAGAACAGACAGTTTCATTGATCTGCTGATGAGCTGGGGAAGAATCCACGGGGGCGGCTGACAAGGAGTCATAATCTGACCAGAAGTGGTCTCACTCCTCGTTGACTAAAAATCCCAGCTTATGCGTTCACAGGTCACTAGGTGGCAAAGGGCACCCCTCCCCGGAGAATGACGGAGAGGGAGGCTTGCCACTAAACTACAGCAGGACAGGTAAGGCCTGATCAGGTGTGCGCCATCTTCGCTCTCAAGGAGCAAAGCCCTAAGGCTGGGCACGGAGGCTGGCTGTAGGAGGAGCTTCGTTAAAGCAAAAACAAAGGGATTTACAACAGTCCTGCTTGTGCACACGTCTTGACTGCAAAGTATTTATGTGGCAAAGTGGTAGAATGATGCCAGCCAAGTGCAGAGGGAAGAGCATGGGCTGATGCCATGCAAGACCGAATCTGTTCATGTGCCTCCCCCAGGAAACCAAAAGGGAGGTGAAAAAATTGAGGAGAGGTGAACAAGAGCATGAAAGGCCTTTTTTATTCCCAATTAAGTGTGGCATGAAAGGATGTGATCCGTGTGAAAAGGAACAAGGCTGCTGACGGCAGAGAGGAGAACTCCGAGCAGTTTTAATATTTGCCGCCTGCCACTAGGAAGGAAGAGGCTGGATAATTGCCCAAATCTCATAACCTTTAATTACTCACATCCCTGAGGACAAATTAAAGAATGTGCCAGTAATACCTGAAACCAAGGTTAGAGGTTCTAGAAGCTGTCAGCCACCAGCTCCGTGGGCGTGCAGGAATTTTCCTTGGTATTTTCATACCCTGGGGTTGGGGCAAAAGAGAAAGCAGGAGGGAAATATCTGAGAGTCCTGCGGGGCCTGCCTCCCTCTGTCTTTTTTTTTTTTTCCTTCACATTTTTTACACATGCCCCTCCTCTTGGTCTCCCAACTACCATTCCTCCCCTCAACTTCAGCTCCAAACACATAAATATCTCAGACTGAAGTAACTAGCATAACGTGTTAAAAAAAAAAAAAAAGAAAAGAAAAGAAAAGAAAAGAAAAAAAAAGTGAGGTGCCTCAAGGGAAAGATTCCTAGCAGTCACACTTACAATGTACTTCAGAGGATCAAAGAGGAGAATAGCTGCAATGGCCTGGCCTTCCTACCCTCACAGCCTCCCTTTGTTAGAATTCTTTGAAGATGCGACATGGAACTCCCCAGGGGTGGGCCTCCTTTAGTTAAGGTTTCAAGAGGTGCTCCACTAAGACTCCAATGCTGGGAAGGATGTATACAACAGGAGTAAGCAGATAAGGTGCAACTGGGATGGATGGCAGAGAAAGAGCTGGGACAGTCGGGAGCCTGAGCACCAGGAAGATGCACTAGAACCAGCACGAAGGGAGCTATCCCTGTTGTCTGCCTCAGGTCAAGTAAGCTGCTTTTCAAGACTCAGATGTGCGTGGAAAGTGCCTCAGTGTCTCCTATAAACCTCTGTCTCTACTTGCATTAGAGAATTAGGAAATGAAGTTAGGGAAATTGGTTAGAATTTTAAGTCTCAGAGCAGGACCTCCCCATTAGCGCATGCAAATGTGCACACATCACCATTTTTGTTGTTTGGTTGATTGATCTACTCATACTTATTTATGAGCACCTGCCTTTTTTCATGACTGTGCCCAGTTGAATAAGGGTTAGAGAAGATGGTCCCTGGAGTTGAGATACAAGTCTATTTACTGCTGGGAAAGATAAGTCTAGCATAGCAGCAAAATCCCACATAGGATGAAATGCTAATAAATACATGAATTTATGACTCTAACAAAAGGGGAAGAAAGGGTTATTTATTCTTCTACAAATTCCTTAAGAACAATGAAAGTAATTTTATATTTCAGTACATTTTTAGCACTGTATTAGGATTCTTCAAAGAAACAGAACCAGATATATATACATAACATATACATATATATATACTCCCATAAATGTGGTTGGAATTACCTTACCTCCCCCAGTCATGGGGTTAAAGTACCTGCCACAAGTGCTCTTTCTCAGTGGTGCAGGAGGCAAGTTCTCGGTAGTGGAAACAGGACAAATGTCAACTTGAAACAATTTTTTCTTTTTTTTTGGAGAGATTTTTGCTATAGGGCGCGTGCGCTCGCCAGGCAGACAGAGAGAGACATAGAGACAGAAAGTGAGAAATCACCCCCCCAGAAGGGATGGTCACGCCGCAATCCCTTCTCCTCCATTCTCCTCTTGGGATCTTGGGCATGCACGCACACGCGCCCAGTGTGAGTTTTAAGCCACCGGGTCCGGGAAATGAACCGCGGTCGACTATGTGGGAGTCCAGCAACATAGCCTAACTGCTATGTTACGCTAACTGCTGGTTCTCCGAAACACTTTTTTCAAGGGTTCACTCTACTATGGTTTATTGTGCATTCTTGGGTGAGTTGCTTTAACTCTCTTGGCCTTAGTTTCTTTCATTTGTAAAACGGGATAGATATCATTTGTATTAGGCTCTATGTTGAGGATAAAATGAGGGAATGCAAATAAACTGCTGCGTGAAAATTTTAAAGTGGCATAAGTAATGAATTATAGTGGTTATGATAATTATAACGATAGACTTTCCCACTTCCAAGCTAAGCATGGCTTTTGTTAAATTGTAGCTTACCTTAGGAAACGGGAGCAGAAGTGCTTCACTCTGTATGAAGGAGGACAGCGCATTTCCTCCTGGAGTTGAAGGTCCTTGATTCCAGTGTAGGGGGCCTGGGCACCAAAGGCTTTGATGGCTCACCTAGGCCTTCCTATACTGGGTTTAGATTTATGAGAGAAGAGGGTTTTGAGGAAAGAGTAGAAAGAACATTGTTTTTGTGCCTATTGCAAATTCCAATCTTCATATCAAAAGGTCAAAGGAGTTCTTGAGAGGATACTTCAAATCCATGCTAGCCAGGATTAAATGTGAGGCTAGCAACAATCATCTTGGCAAATGTCTGACATGACCCACTTCCACCTTTATCCAGGCCTCTGCATGATAGGAGTGGTGAAAGGGAGCTTGGACTTCGGTACAGAGGAGGGGAATTACAGGAGGGGAAGGGCAGGAGTCAGTTTTTTTCCTTCAGTGAACACAAAATGTCTTTTGTAAACCTCTTCTGGGGGGTTGGGAATGGTCAGAAAAAGGCCATCCCACTCACTATTTTCCTGAAGCTTTTTCATTCTAAACAGGTTCAGGACTAGATAAAGAAAATAAGGGACCTAGGGACAAATTTAAGAAGGCACTCACCATTAAGACTGTGTATTTGCAAGGTGACATTTGATATAAAAGGAACACTGAAGGACACCTTAAATCAGAAATGAAATGCAATCAGCCTGAGGTATGTACAGGGAAATAAAACGGGGTCAGGACAGCTGCTTTCTCCTGCAAAGGTGTGCTTTCTACAAAGATTGGGATACTTGTAATATTGACTGATAGAACTACTACCTCCCTTTCTAGGTTACTTCCCTGATTTACTGACCATCTGTCACTGCAGGCTTGTGGGGACCCAGAAGCACCAAATCAGGAAAACTGTCCCATGTTGTTTTGCTAAGGAGTTGTTCCACTCCTCAATATCCCAAAAGCACACTTGATCCTTTTCTTACTCACCTTTCACAGTGACAATCTATCTTCTTCATTGGCACATAGATGGTGTTTGATTTATTTTGTGAAAGATTAAGTAAATACTCAAATCACTTAAAACACATTTTTAAAGGGCATAGTATCATTTTTGCCTTCAATGGAGGGAAACGGTCTCTAATCTTGTATCTGCATGTTTCATCAGCTGGTGTTCTTGGAGAAAAGTCTATCAAAATAGAATATATATATATATATATATATATATATATATATATATATATATATGAACACAGACTAGAATGGCATTAAAAAAAGGAAGAAATTGAACAAAAAAAATACAACACAAAATCCAGCAAAGGTGTAAAAAGTAAATTCTGCAATACTGTATGTGATCTAAGCCAGCAATTGTCTTCACAGGATTTTGCTGGTTAATTTTTCTACACCAGCTAATTTTTTAGTGATTGACTAAGGTTAAAACAGTAAACAAAAACATTTCTGCTTTCTTGGTAGAAAATTTGCTTGGACCTTAAGGTGACTACATTGGAAAGATACGCCTGCCCACACTGTTTGCAGAACGTCACTTCTGAAGTAGCTGATATTTCTCTTGCACAGAGCCTACATTTAGATCAAATCCAATAAGGGACTCATGAACTGTGGTATGAAAGACTTAGAGCTCTCTAAAATATGTATGAAATATTGTAAAAAGCACACACATGATGAGTATGTGTGTGCACAAGTATGTGAGCATTTTGTAAAGGAGGATCATAGTATGGTCAGTTTCCAAAATTTAAGAACTGTGCAACATTCAAGTTTTTAAAAAATATTTATTAAATATATATTTAAATCCTATAGTGTACAGAATATTACCTGAGAGCCACAAGATCCAGCAACTTGCTAATGTCCATTTGAGAGGCAATAAACAGTCATTAAGCTTCTTTGAAGCTCAAATTTCTTAGATATTTTAATACCTTTTAAGTTTACTATCAAGTGTTAGACTAAGGAACCAAATTTAAGAGAAATATTGGCAACAGTTAACTACTTCTCCCTTAATCTTTAATGATGAAGCAGTTAAAACAGTACGGTTTAATTTCAGAATCTAAGTGAGCTCTGTTCAGACATAAAAATACAGTGAAAAAATTGTGCATTCTTTAGTATAAATCCTTAAGGATGTTTTTATCTACTGCTGCTAACACTGACACTTCTCCAAGGAATCTTTTAAATAGTGCACAAAAATGGACAAGACAGATATCTGGACACTTTCTTCTCTTAGAAATAAAATAGAACATATAGAAAAAGAATGGATAAGTTAAAGGTGAAAGTTTAAAATTGGCAGCCCAAGATTTTCATATCCCACCTTCTATAATATATTCAGACAAAGAATGTGTTCCCTTTGTGCTATTATAGTAATATGCCTGAAGCTGGGTAATATATAAAAATAAAAATAAAAATTCACTTCTCACAGTTCTGGAGGCTGGGAAGTCCAAGGTCAAAGCACCAGCAGGTTCAGTGTCTGGCAAAAGTATACTCTTCATAAATAGTGTGGGTGTTCTTAAATGGTGGAGAGATGTAAAAAAGAAAAAGATTGTGAACATTATGTACTTGTAAAGCAGAAGAGTGGAAGAAACCCACTATTTCTGCCTTACATATTCTTCCTAATTCTATCCATAATGGATTCACCTTCATAACCTAGTCACCTCCTAAAGATGCTATTTTTTAATTCTATCTCATTGGCAAATAAATTTCCCCATTTTAGGGGAACATTCATGCCATAGCAAAATAGATTATTAAAATGGAGACATAACTACTACCTCTCTGACTTTGGATAAAACAAAGGATTAATTTAAGTTGATAATTACTTAAATTTGATCACTTGAATAAACTACTATTTTATTTCTTCCACCCTACAATTTGATTTTGATGACACAGCACTGTTGGTATCTTTTATAGTTTGTGTCGCCTAAAAAATTATTGCTATAGTTGTTTTTAGTAGTTTTGTCTACTAACCTTTATATTAGAGATATAATTTATTTTCACATACTATCACCTTAAAAGAGTGTTTTTAGTTTGGCTGTATGCTTACTTTTGCCAGTAAGTTTTACATTTTTGTGTTGCTAGTTAGTAACATTTTTCTTCAACTTTAAGAACTTCTTTTAGTATTTCTTTTAAGGTAATTCTGGTGCTAATAAATTCCCTTAGCCTTTGTCTGAGAAAGTTTTTTCCCTTTCTTTTTTGAGTAACATAAGACTGCTGAGTATAGTATTATTTTTGTTTGCTTGGTCTATTCTTGTTTTTGCCACAGGGCACATGCACTAGCCAGAGAGAAACAGAGCAATAAGTGAGAAATTCCCTCCCAGGGAGAGAGCTACACAGCAATCCCTTTTCTTCCATTCTCCTCCTGTGATTTTGGACACAAATGCACCCACACCCAGCATGATTCTCAAGCTACCAGGTCCAGGACTCAAACTGTGGTAGGTCATGTGGGAGTCCATCATCTTAATCACCATGCCACCTTTTTAAGCCAGGTATAGTATTCTTAACTGGCAGGTTTTTATTTTCTTTTTCCTGTAGTTGTTTAAATACATTACTTCTTTTCCCTCTGACCTATAGAGTTTCCATTGAAACATAAAATCTGCTGATTGTCTCATGAGAGTACCCTTGTATATAACAAGATTGTAAATTTCTGTAGTGTCTCTTTGTCATCTTTTGACAACTTCATTATAATGTGTCATGGTGTCAGTCACTTTAGATTTATCCAATTAGGTGTCTATTGGATTTCTCGGATCTTTATTTCTTTTTCTTTTTTAGTTTCCAGATAGTGCATGTTCTAGAAAGAGAGAGAGTGAGAGAGAGAGAGAGAGAGAGAGAGAGAGGTAGAAACACCCTCAGTTGGGGCATGGTTTCCTTCCTCTCACTTTTTTTCCTGTCTGGATTTTAGACATGTAGCACATGTGCCTATCATGTTTTTCAAATTGGTGAAGCTGGAATTTGAACCACAGTCAGCCATGTGGAATTGAAATCCTTTAATCAGTGGTCTATGGGGCTAGTTCATTGATTTTTATCTTCTTCACCAGACTTTGGAAGTGTTTTGCCATTATATCTATAACATATAGATATGTTTCTGTCCCTTTCTTCTTCCTCCTCTTCTGGTACTCCAGTAATGTGTATATGTTATTTCACTTGATGATGTCCCATAATTCCTTTAGGCTATCTTTACTCTTTCCTCTTTCTCCTTGTTTTTTTTTTTTTTTTCTTTTCTTTTTTTTTTTTTTCCTTTTTGCTCCCTAGGGTGAGTGATTTCCAATGCCCTTTCTTCAAGTTTGCTAATCCTTTGTTCTGCTCGATCTAGTCTGCCATTGAACACTTCTGTGGAGAATTTTGGTTGAGTTATTATATTCTTCAATTTGACAGTTTCAAGTACTTTTTAATATTTTCTATGTCTTTGTTGACATTCACAGTTTGTTTGTACTTTGTTCTCCTTACCTCAGTGAACACCTTTATGATCATCTTTTTAAATTTCTCATCAGGCAAATTTCATATCTTTATTTCATTTGGGTCAACTTCTGTAGATTTATCTTCTCCTTTTATTTGAAAAATACTTCTATGTTTTCTTTCATTTTCCTTAACTTTCTATGTTGCTTTTTCTGCATTAGATAAACTCTCTCAGTGGTATAGATTGATCTCACCACGTTTCTCTTCAGTTAGTCCAACCAGAGATTTTGGGTGACTCTAAATTCTTTGTGTTTGTCTAACCTGCTGTCTTTGTTCTTGGCTCCAAGAAATTAGAGAATTTCATGTTTTGTGGGGCAAAATGGGAGGACTTATTTTTCTTAATGTTATAACTTATACATTACAATATTTAAAAGACTGTAGTATAAGCGTAAGTGTAGCAATTGAAGGAAATGGCTATTGATCATGGAGAAAATTCTTGAGATAATTTAATGGAAAAAAGAGCACTATTCAACAGGTTGGGCTGGAACAACTGAATAACAATGTAGGAAAAAAGTGAACCACAATTCATACCTAAAACCATAAACAACAACAAAATTTGACATTGATTAAGTCTATTTGAAAATATTAAATTATATAAGTTCTAGAAGAAATTTTCAGAAAGGAAAGATTTTTTTAATTACATAAATCACTTACCATAAGGGAAAAAAAGATCAATAAGTTGGAACTTTATCAAAATTAAAACCTTCTCTTTAAAAGACACTATTTAGGAAATGAGAAGGCAAGCTGAAGAATTGGAAAAGATATGTGCAACATATGTTGCAGTATCTAGCAAAGGACATTTTCAAAATATATAAAGAAATTTTACATCTCAGTAATGAAACGAGCCAAGAAAAAAGTTGGAAAAAGATTGAACAGCTAATTCATGAAAGAAGATTTAAATGGCCAATAAGCACAGGAAAAATGTTCAAAATCATTATTCGTCAAGAATGCAAATAAAGTTATAATGAGATGCCACTACACACTCAGTAGACTAACTAAAGTTGAAAAAGACTGATGATACCATGTTTGGGCAAGGTTATGGAGCCACTTGAACTTTCATACATTGCCAATGGAAGTGTCAAGTGGAAGTATGACTCTGGGAAACAACTTGGCAGTTTCTTCTAAAGTTAAACATATGCTTACCATATGACCCAGAAATTATACTCCAAAGAAAATGCAAACATATGTCCAAGCAAAGGTTTGTACACAGATGTTCACAAAAGCTTTATTCTTACTAACCGCATATGTGTCTTTGAAACAGCATACATACACATCAAGAGGTTAACGGATCGGCACACTGTGATGTATTTATACAATGGGCTGTTATTCATCAATTAAAGGAAACAAATTGCTAATGTATTTACCACTCAGATAAATCTCAAACACACCATGTTAAGCCAGTTACAGCAACACTGCAATTCTATTTCTATGAAACTAATTCACAGATACAGAAAATAGTTCAGGGATATCCAGATTGAGATTTGAGAAAGAGATTTGAGATTTGACTGTGAAGAGGCATGAGGGGAAAATTAAGTCTAATTAAAGTAATTTTCTTTTTGTTGTGCTATAATAATTAAACACATTTCTCAATCCTCATTAAATTATACAAGTAAATTTAAATAGTTTTATTGTGTATAAATTTTACTGGAATAAAATTGGTAAAAAAAATTATGCAGAGAAAGCTTGTCTATAAACTGAGAGGACAAGAAGCAATGGACAACCTAGTAGCTAGAGATGTCTAGGCACTGGCAGGTGGCATGGTGCTTGGGGCTCTGAACTCTACATGGCCAACCACAGTTTGAGTCCTGGACTTTGCAGCTTGCTTTCTCACTTTCCCTCTTTCTCTTTCTCTCTCTCTGGCTAAATTTTGTTTTTCTTAGGACTATAGGGCATGTCCATTCACCGGAAAAACAGAGAGAGACAGAGAGACAGAAAATGAGAAATCACCCCCAAAGGGGATGGCCACGCCACAATCCTTTCTCCTCCATTCTCCTTTCGGGATCTTGGGTACGTATGCACACACCCCCAGCATGAGTTTAAGCCACTAGGTCCAGGACTCGAACCACAGTCAACTACATGGGAGTCCAGTGACATAGCCATTATGTCAACTGCTGGTCCCTCTCTGGTTAAATTTTTTAAAAACTTAATAATGATGAATAAAATTAAATAAAATCATTCTTTAAAAAGATTTTAAAAATCCTTAAAAAAAGAAATTCAATCAGTGAGATTCTTTGCATTAGGAACAAAACAATTATTTATTCACATGTCTTTACCCTTGTAAAATAAGGATGTATAAATAATTCTTTTCCTCAGATTGCTCTGAGAATCAAAATTAAGGAATATATATGGAAGTCACTTAGAATAAATCTTGGCAAATATTAAGAATTAAATGAAAGTTTAGCTATAGCTGTAATTTTTACTACAAAGAATTGAGAATTGTATCAGGGATGGATAAAGCTACAATAAGTACTGTAGATATCCCCACTTATGGGAACAGGTTTAGGTGAGAAACAATATCAATCAATTCCCTTCAATCCACAAGAGATTCTGCAAACCTGGGTAAACCCCTTTGCAAATATGGAAGCACTCCAATATTTATCCCCTGAATATTTATTTCCTGCCTTTCTATTAGAAAATAAATGGGTAGGGTTGGTAAATTGTGGCAATTGCATATACATTTTATATAACAATTTAATTTCACATTTCTCAGAGGACAGTTTATACAAATTGATATAAAACAAATACATATATATTGATACATTTGTCTAAAATCTTACTTGCGTGGTATTTCTATGTCACTCATTGAATAATGCAAGGGAACTTTCTTCAAAGGAGGTAACAAAATTATGATCAGATGGGACTATGGACTCGAGAAATGTTAAAAAGATCAGAACCCTTTGAAGAAGTCACTTGGACATGCCCATTGGCCATGGGCTAAAGGTACCATTTTTGTGGCTATCTTCAAAAATTAGTATGCCATGAGGCATTAGCTTCTTATGGCTACTGTAACTAATTACCGCAAACTGAGTGGCATAAAATAGAATTTATTCTCTCATAGTTGGCAATCCCCAGCACTCCTTGGCTTACGGCTGTACCATTCCCATGTCTGCCTCCATAGCGGCATTGCCTCCTTCACTTCTACTGTGTCTCTTTCTTTTGTCTCTTATAAAGGCATTTGTCATTGAATTTAGAGCCCACCTGGATCATCGAGGAAGATCTCATCTCAATATCCTTGATTTAATTATATATTCAAAGGTCATTTCTTCAAATAAAGTAACATTTACAATAAGGTTCCAAGGATTTGGATGTGTACATAATTTTGGGGGCAGTCACCATTCAACCCAACATAGATGCCATCTTCCTACAGTGCTTGGATTTTTGAGGTAATCCCTCTTTCAACAGAGGACAGAAGAGCAATTAAGGGATTATTGGGTAATACTTAGCTTTGCCAGAGTGAGGGAATAAAAGAAATGGGGAAAATAATTGAATTTATGATTCAAGAGGGCAGAAACTGTGTTTATTATTAATTCTTAATGCAAAACACTTGTAACAGTGCCTGGAACACAGAACACTTTTTTTTTTTTTTTTGGAGAGGTTTTTGCTATAGGGTGCATGTGCTCGCCAGAAAGACAGAGAGAGACAGAGAGACAGAAAGCAAGAAATTACCCCCCAGGGGGGATGGCCACGCCACAATCCCTTCTCCTCCATTCTCCTCTTGGGATCTAGGGCACACACGCACACGCGCCCGGCATGAGTTTAAGCCACTGGGTCCAACACTTGAACCACAGTCGGCTACATGGGAGTTTAGCGACATAGCCATTATGCTAACTGCTGGTCCCAGAATACATAACACTTTTGATAAATGTTCATTAATTATGTGAATAAAAGGTTAACATCTATCTTTGCTTCTCTGTGTTCTGAAAGAATCGAATTTGGCCTCACTTAATCATTAAAATTTTGACATGGCTTCCAAACAAAGAGCTATAAGCAGAAAACCTAATGCTGAGTTCTGGAAGTTCTGGCTGGCAGAAATGCTGTTGGTGACTTGAGTGGACTAGGTTTGGTGGTAGAGTGAATCTTTTGGGGTGGATTCAGCTACAGAGGCCAGGAGATAGGCAAAGCTTCATTCTGGTTTCTGAAGGAATAAGTCTCCCTCTTCTAGCTTTCATAAAAGTTTCCATTTCCCATGGATGTCTAGTAGCTCCCCCCCCAAAAAAAAAGGCAGTCATTGAGAATGAGAGATTATATCTTTTTTGAACATTGCTTGTTATAAAACACCCTAAATGTTGAGAAGGAAGAACAACAAGAAAAACACTCTCACTTCATGTGTTTTCTTAAAGGACTTCTAGGAGTATCCATTCTTCAAATTCTCATCTGCTGGGTTTTTCCAAAGACTTGATTAGCAGGATTTCACCCAGAAATTATGAGCTGTGGGGAAGCCCAATGATCAGGGCAAACAGATAACAGCCAAGAAATTCTCTGCGTGACTCTGTGGCCTTTCAAGAGACACTTGACCACCACTCTGTGTCTCAATTATTGGCAAAATGGGGACAGTACACTTGCTTACCCTACAGGGATACTATAAGAGCCAATTAACCATGGATAGTACCACTGGAGATTGAAGGATGAGCGCCATTGTGTAGTTACACAGCATGATTACTGCAGTGCGAGTAGCGAATGGAAGGTAGAGGCTTAGCAAGGGTGTGCCTTACAGCAGATTTCTGATAAATTGCCAATAAAGCCATTCTAATTTATCTCATTCCATCTGGATGGTGACTTGTATCTGACAGTCTCTGCCGATGACAGAGAGAATGAGCAAGAAAGTCAACTCAGGTACAAAACATTCACTCTTTGAAAGCAGTCACCACAGAAGAGGTTTCTTCTGCAGCAGAATTCTAACCACCCTTGTAAATTATATTTAGAATGTGGGCTGAAGAAGTGGCACAGGAAGAGTCTGACATACAGTTGGAGAAGAAGGGATCAATGTTAAAGATACATTTCATCTGGATTCAGGATAGCCACCAACCTGGCAGTGACCCTCAGGATTTAAACTGGTGTTCATCAGTTTATCTGAGCTCCCCTACTGAGAAATGGGACTTCTCATATTGACCATACAATGTAAGGTGATGCTTCTGTACGAGAATTTTAGTAACAAATGAAACTTATTTGGGCCATACTAACAGGACTGCCTTCATAATTGAAATAAATGCATAAAACTACTTAGGAAAATGTGGGGTTGGTAGTTTGATGACAAAGTCTGAAAAAATTAAAAATTATTTTCAAATCCAAGCCAATATGCCAAGACTCACCTGAAAACTCTGGCCCAGTGCCAGCCTTGATGTGTTTATTACTAGTTCTTTGTGATGACCAAAAGAAAAAGAAAAATCAACTTGCATAAGAAAATAAGAAGTCTTTAAATGCTGAAAGAACCTACACTCCTGGGACGACAAAAAAAAAAAAAAAATCAGCTCCATAGAAATCTGATTCTGCCATTTGACCCAAGAAGGAGGTTAGGGGATTTAAGACAAAATCCATAAACCTAGAATGCCTCAGAGTGCTAAAGTATGTTGAAGATATTTGGAGACTGGGCAATCATTTGGGTATGAGAGGGTAGGGATATTGCGAATGAGAGGTGGTAATGGGAGGGTAGGGATATTGAGAATGAGAGGTGGTAATTCTTACCACTGTTTGAATCCCATTAATTTCTTCTACTTCTTTGTTACTATTGAGCTCTTATTATATACCAGGCTAAATTGTTTACATATATTACCATATTTAACTGTTGTAAAAGCTCTAAAAAGACATTTATTCTCGGGAACCAGCAGTTAGCGTAATGGCTATGTCGCTGGACTCCCACGTAGTCGACCGCGGTTCGCGTCTCGGACCCGGTGGCTTACAACTCACGCCGGGCGCGTGTGCGTGCGTGCCCAAGATCCCGAGAGGAGACTGGAGGAGAAGGGATTGCGGCGTGACCATCCCCCCTGGGGGGTGATTTCTCGCTTTCTGTCTCTATGTCTCTCTCTGTCTGTCTGGCGAGCGCACGCGCCCTATAGCGAAAAACCTCTCCAAAAAAAAAAAAAAAAAAAAAAAAAGACATTTATTCTCATTTTTTAGATATAAAGAATCCAAAGCTTCAAGAGGTTACAGCGTTTTCCCATGACCACACAGTTACCAAATAGTAAATCTGGGACTTAAACTCCCGAGATGCCGACCTCCGGGGCCTTACTTGATTACCACCACTATCGTTTCCTCTCCTGAAACACCTGGGCAAGAACAAGATCTGGGGTAAATAGAATTTATACTCTTACCCAGGGAGCCAGCAGGTCACATAACAATAACACAACATTCTTCTAGACTGATCATTCTTGGTTCGTGTCAAGAGACCTCTCTAAACACGGTATGTATCTATGTCCATGATCTGAAGATGGCTAAAGCTAGGTATGAGACATGGCATCCGAACCTTGTCAGGGATGTTTCTCTTTCTCTGTTTGTTTCACTCATGGAATAAAGAAATGAACTTTTAAAATAAGCAAAAGTGTCCCGAGGGTTGTGGCAGCTAAATTTTACGTGACCAACCAGGTGGTTTCAATCCCAGACTTGGTGGCTTGAGAAACATACTGGGCATATGTGCACACGTGCCCAAATCCTGAGAGCAGAGAGAGATGGAGGAGAAAAGATTATTGCAAGACCATGTCCCGTGGGAGTTCTCTCTCTCTCTTTTTGCTTCACTTCGCTTCACTTCATCTCGCCTCGCTTTGCTTCGCCTCTCCTCTCCTCTCTTTTTCCCTTCCCTCCCCTCCCCTACTCTCTTTTCTTCACTTCTCTCTCTTATTTTCTCTCCTCTCCTCTCCTTCTCTTCCTCTATTTCCTCTCTCTTTCTCTCCAGGGAGTTCATGTGCCCTGTGATAATTTCTTTTTTTAAGAAAAATGAAACAAATATGTAAACAAATAATAAATTCCTACCCAGGCTTATAGCTCAGATTAAATAGTACAAGTGCCCTAAAAATGTGATGTTAGGGAAGATTGATAAAGGAAGAAATCAATTCTATTGGGCTTAGAAAAAGGGATGAAGTAAAACAGGAAAGAGGAAAGAGAGAATGGCTGCAGAGTCTAAACTTTTCATAGGCTTTTTAAAAATATTAAGTAGTTGTCAACTTATCAAATCATCATGGAAGGCCTATGAAGTAAGTATGCAGTCTTTTGACTATTTTAAAAGTGGGAAAAGTAAAACAGAGAGATATAAAATAAACAGCCCATATTTACAATGAGAATAAGAACCAGAGCCCCATTAGAGTTTTAAACTCAAAAACCATCATGCTGTGTATTGCATTATATGGCATCATGAAAGGAGTTTCAGTCAAGGTGGGACCTGCAGTAAGTCTAGGGTTTCTACTGCAGAATGGTAAAGACAGTATAGCTAAAAGAAATGGTAACTTTGGGACCAGCAGTTAGAGTAATGGCTATCTTGCTGGACTCCCATGTAGTTGACCACAGTTCGAGTCCCGGACCTGGTGGCCAAACTCATTCCGGGCGCATGTGCATGCATGCACAAGATCATGAGAGGAGAATGGAGGAGAAGAGATTGTGGCGTGGCCATCCCCCCCCAGGGGGTGATTTCTTGCTTTCTATCTCTCTGTCTCTCTCTGTCTTTCTGGCGAGCGCACACGCCCTATAGCAAAAAACTCCAAAAAAAGGGGAAAAAAAGAAAGAAATGGTAACTTTGCAGGTGCAAAGTGGGAGAATGCAATGAATTTTTGGGAAAAAAAAAAAAAACAACAAAAAACAAACTACTATTGTAGTTTTGATGAATGTGAAGGGAAGAGTCTGGGAAGGGAAATGTCAAAGTCCATAAAGTGAAATCCCAGAAAAGAGGATAGAAGCCTATAAAAAAAAAAGAATGAAAACGATTTATCAATAACATTGAGATTACTTAAGAAAAACAAGAATCAGATTGACTCTTAATTTTTTAAGGGCAACACAATATACATGAAGTAAAATTTTATGACTTTAAAAAAACCCAACATTTAACCTGGAATTTTGTCTAGCTAATCTATCATCAAAATCCGATAGTTAGATAAGAATACCCTAAAACAGTATATCACAAAAATTTTCTTTGAAAATATTGTTGAAGGAAGTATTCCTTCAAAAAATGAAATCAATCTAAGAAGATAGAATAAAGATGAGGA
Source organism: Tupaia tana (assembly GCA_026018925.1). Lineage (NCBI taxonomy): Eukaryota > Metazoa > Chordata > Mammalia > Scandentia > Tupaiidae > Tupaia > Tupaia tana. The sequence continues at coordinate 70,685,377 of JAKSZU010000008.1, forward strand.
AAATCGTGATTGAAGCTGTTAGTAAAACTTAGTACAGATTACAACTTGATGAGAAAGGAGGGACCAGAAAGAAGCGAGAGCTTACTTATGTACTTGTTCAGAAACAGAGATGTGTGTTTGTGTGTATGTGTGTGTGTGTGGATTTGATAAGAAAAAATCTAAATAATTATGGCTCTCAGTAAGTTAGAAGTGAACACTGTTTATTTCAACCTTTTGATATGTATTTCTTTTACCAATATGTAATTTGGTAGCATTTAGTACATTCACAATGTTGAATAACAATGGTTTTCATATATTTTCCAAATGCTAAAATGTTTTCATCACCCTCAAAGACGATCTTATACCCATTAAGTAATTTTCCATCTCTTTCTCCACCCAGTCCCTTGACACCCTCCAATCTGCTCCATGTCTCTATGAACCTATCTATTCTGTAAATCAAATGGACAAAGTGTCTGTCTCTATGGACGACCTATTTATTTCATGTAAATCAAATAGTACAAATTGTGTATTTTGTGTCTGACTTCTTTTGCTTAGCACAATGTTTTCAGAGTTCATCCATGTTGTACCATGTATTAATACTGTAATCATGTTTGCCCAATAATATTGTGATATGACTATGCCACAATTTGTTTATCCATTCTCCTATTGCTAAAATGTGAATGTTTCCATCTTATGGCTATGTGATTAGTGTTTTCTTGAGCATTCACATACAGGTGTCTGTTTGAATACCTCTTTGTAATTATTTTCCTCAATGACTGCAACAGTTGACCTTCCCACCAGCAATGTAAAAAACACATAGTGTTTACACCTGCTCACCAACACATTATTTTCTGAAATGTTTCTTTTTTTTTTTTTTTTTTTTTATTTTGAGAGGTTTTTGCTATAGGGCGCATGCGCTCGCCAGAAAGACAGAGAGAGACAGAGAGACAGAAAGCGAGAAATCACCCCCCAGGGGGGATGGCCACCCTGCAATCCCTTCTCCTCCATTCTCCTCTTGGGATCTTGGGCACGCACGCACACATGCCCGGCGTGAGTTTAAGCCACCGGGTCTGGTACTCAAACTGCGGTCGACCATGTGGGAGTCCACGACATAGCCATTACGCTAACTGCTGGTCCCTGAAATGTTTCTTCATTTGCTTTTTAATAGCCATCCTAGTGACTGTGATGTGGTAACTCACTGTAATGTTTTGATTTGTACTTTTCTTATATCTACTGATAATGAATATGTTTAATGTGCTTCTTGGCCATTTGAGTATCTTTTTGGCCAAACATCTTTCAAGTCTGTTTCCCATTTTAAATTAGATTATTGGGGGGATTCTTCTGTCTTTGAGTCATAAGAGTATTCATGTGTTCTGGATACCAGAACTTTATCAGAGATATGATTTGCAGACATTTTCTCTCCTTCTATAGGTTTTCTTTTCACTTTCTTGGTAATGCACTTTGATGCACAACAGCTATTAAATTTGATGAAGTCTAACTTATTTTTGTGTATATTCCTTGTACTTTTGCGATTTCAATATTTTTCTGCTATACTGTAATTATCCTTTGCCATTGCGGTTACACTTTTGAGATTGTCACACAGGTTCCTGAGACTCTCTTCTTCAGACTCTTGTCATTGTGCTTTCCATTCAATTTTTAAACTTATCTGAAGAACTTTTTATTTGTATTCACATCATCGCATGTAGCTGCTTTAAAATCTGTGTTCAAATTCCATCTGGTCTTAGTGTATTGTCTATTCCCTTGATCATAAATCACATTCTTTCCAAATGTCAAATAATTTTCTGTAATATCCTAGAAGCGAATATTTATTACAGATTCTGTTGTATTCCTCTAATGAGTTGACATATTTTGTTTGTTTTAGTAGGTGTACAACTTGGTGGTATCCTGCTTGCAAATAATCTTTTAGGGAAATGCTCCAATTTCAATATAGTTACTTTGTCTTTATCCGGAGTGCTTTAATTCTGCTCCATGTACTGTGGTTCCTCGGTTAACTAAAGATTTTGGTTGAATTTTATTTACAAAATCTAGTGCCTGCTCTCCCTTGCTCTTTCATTCGCTGGGTTCCTACTGCCTTACTTTCCAGCAGCTGTATTTAACCTGAACTTTGTCTGTCCTTTGGTTCCTCAGATCATAAAAACTGACTGTTTTCTCTTGGTGTTTTCAACTTTTGTCCACATTCAAGCTAACACCAACAATAGTGAAAAATATGCCCCCTTCTGTTCCCTTCTTGCCTATTTTGACACTTCAGAGCCTGCCTGCTTTTCTTTACTCTCCATGTTTCCAAGAATCTTTGTATTTTCTTCACAGTGTAGAGTTAATTTTTTTTTGCCAGAGATTTTTGTTATTGGGTATGTGCACTCATCAGAGAGAGAGAGAGAGAGAGAGAGATGGAAAGTAAGAAATCACCCCCCGGGGGGAATGGCCGTGCAACAATCCCTGCTCCTCTAATCTTCTCTTGGAATTGGGCTTGCACACACACATACATCCAGCGTGAGTTTTTAAGCTGCCAGATCCAGGACTTGAACCGCGGTCAACTAGGTGGGAATCCAATGACATAACTATTATGCTATCTGCTGGCCCCAGTTTAGAGTTTTATTATTCTTAGGAAGATAGGCCATTTTGAGGCATTCCCTATTATACAAAAAGCAAAATTATCTCACAGTTTTTTGAAAATCTTTCTGTCACAACACTTAAGACATTTGATAAAATAGCTGCTTATGCTTTGTCTTTCTTCCCTCTTAGACTGTACTCTTCTTGAGCATAGAGTCTTCTTTTACAAGTGTAAAAAAGTAGACCTGGTCTGGTGATACAGGCAATATGGGTGCTGCTACATGATGCTGGAGACATATGAGGAGAGCCTGGTTTTGCCCCCTGAGGTTTACTTGAACTCACAGGGCTCACCTATAGACACCCCCCCTGATCCTGACTGGCTGTAGCACTTGGAAGAGGATTATGGCTGAAGACATTGTTGAGGGTGCACCCCACCCCAAACAAGAAGTAAATAGATAAACTTTTTTTTAAAGTATAAAAAGGCATAATCTCTTGTTTATTCTTTTTGTTTAATAAACTGTTGGAAACTCCCACACTCTCTTCTCAGATAGTATTTCTATTACACAGACCCATATTTTTCTGTTTAGGCAATATGGCCACTTGGAGACAGATTACCTCCTTATGTTTTAAAATCTGAATGACCCGTGTAAACCAGAAACTGCCAAGAGTCTACTTTGCAAACATGCAGAGAGACTCTCTTTAAGATGAAAGCCTATAATAAGGAAGAGGACCTGCGAGGAGAAAGAGGGAGAGAGAGGGAATACCCTGAAGGTATAATGTAACCCTGGAATATGAGATTCTTAAATATTTATGAGAAGAGAGTTTGCATTCACATTCTAACACTGACAACATTGATAACATGAAATCCTCTATACCTGGAACAGTAATTACCTATTAATGTAGGTGCTAAATGATTAGATGATAAATAAATAGGCAAACATATTTCAAAAAATGGTAGAAAATGGAATTAAAGTACCAGTTTATCTTGGAATAGAAAATTTTGAAATCTATGCACAGTTCTTTCATAATATGCAGTCTGCATGAACTTTTTAACGTCTCCTCACATTATTGAAGAGTGGTAGTCCTAAGTGAGCACAACACAGGCATCCAAGATTATCAGATTGGTAACCGATAGAAAATCAACCTAAACTTATTTCATTTTTAAAATACTGTTCAGAACTGACCTGACCTTGATCTGGAAACTGAGTCAGCCTTTTTACCTCTGCTGATATTTAGGATTCAGTGAAGTACACACTTGATCCTGTAAGTACAATTGTGCATTTCCTCACTTTCAATAATAAGAACAAAGTGATGACATGTATGTGTGTTTATTTTCTAGTATTTGCTCCTAAGTGTTCCATTTTGAAAAGAAAGCAATTTGGCAGTGCTTAATGACCCTCTTTTTCTGGTATCTTCACCTTGGCATGTTCTTCTCTCTCTGTCAGACCTGTGAAAAGATGATTGCTGCTGGCCAATGTGTTGTTCACAGTGTGGGAAGCCTTGCTCACAGGGTCTGTCTCCGGTAACATTTACAACACAGGGAGCACCATAACCAGCTGAGTTTGTGAAAGCTCTTTTCTTACATCTTGCCAAGAATTCAATCTGTTTCTGGTTCTCACAAACTCACAAAAGCTGTTGCTATGTTATCACTCTAAAAGATGAAGCCACATAATCATATGTATGCTTCCCCTTCCATGGCAAATGTCACCCACTAGACCAAGAGTTTAGAAAACTGAATGATTAGCATGTCTGTCATAGCATGATAACAGTCTTTGGTATATGTTGAATACCCAGGTGATAATATCTAACCCATTGTATATCCTTTCATTGATAACAGCGATCACTTTTTGAGAATGCTTTGGTAGATCCAAGAGTCAAATCCAATAGCAGAAATGCAACCACAAAGAGAAATGAAATTTGGGTGGAAAATTATAACTGTGGGATCATAGATTTATGTTTCTAACATATAAAAAATTACAAAAATTTCAAGAACTATCTATCAAGGATCTCAGAAAAACAGTATCTAAAAGAAAAATGATAAAAATTATAGAAAAAGAAGTGAATTAATTATGCATTATGCAGGTTGCATAATGGTTATGATGCTGGATTCCCACATGCCCGACTGCAGTTCAAGTCCTGGAACCAGCAGCCTGAAACTCATGCTGGGCACATGTGTGTGTGCCCCAAATCCTGAGAGAAGAATGGAGGAGAAGGGATTGTGGTGTGGCCATTCCCTCAAGGGGTGATTTCTTGCTTTCTATTTTTCCCTATGGCAAAAATGTCTCTAAAAATAAATAAATAAATAAATAAATAAATAAATAAATAAATAAATAAATAAAATAAATTCAACTTAATAATCAAAGTAATGTAAAGTAGGAGTATAATTTTTGTGTTCATATCATCAATTATGTCAAAAATTTATAGTGGTAAGAATAGAGAGAGACAAACATGTTTTATATGAGTTGATGAACATGCAAATTAGAAAAAAATAGCAAAAATCTGTTTCCTATAAATATTTATACTTATTTTGTCCAAGGAAAGACTTTCATATGTATTAAAAGGATGCAAAGCTGTATCAAGAGAAGCGTTAATAAAGAAAGAAAAGAACACTATGTTGGAGACAATAAGGAGCAGAAAGTAAGTTTGAATGAATGAGCTGAAGAGTTTTAGTTATTGTATAGAATTCTCCCATCTAGAACCAGCCTCATTGCACCTGTTTAGAAATGCAAATATAACTCTGAGTAGAACCTCTTTCTCCAAAATCTGAGTCCCAAATCTATAATGCTTCTCCAGGCATTATAGGTTTTTATAATTCCAACTTCTGTCTCCTCAAGCTTAGAGGTGCAGTTACTACCTCAGTGCCATCTTTTTGCCTTGAAACTTCATATTAAATTTTCACTGTAAAATAACTCTCCTGATTGGATCTGGACTGTCAAAATTGGGGTAATAATATCTGTTTCACAGAAATGTACCCATGTGTGTGTTATATATGCTAATTCTTCAAACAAGTCTACTATAAGTATAGGTTACATATATTTTACATATAACATATTTTGTATAACATACTTAGAACAGTATATAGTATATTCCGCAGCAGGGGATTACAGCATGGTTATTCCCCCTGGAGGGTGGTTTTTTACTTTCCCTCTCTGTCTCAGCAAGAGCACAAACCCTATAGCAAAAATCTCTTTAAAAAGAAAAGAAAAGAAGAAAAGAAAACCACATGGTATGTGGAACACTGTAGTGAATATAAAGGTAAAGAGTTCAAGCCCACACGATATTAAAGACTAAAATTTGATACTAATAATAATCGCAAAAAACAGTTCTAGGTGGCTAAAAGAAATACTTTGAGCAGTGTTACACAGCAATGCTGGGCTAGTATCAGATCTTCAACTTCACACTGAACAGGAGATAGAATTCTTCCCTCTAAGGTACAGTTTATTGTAGAATTATTATCCATGCCACTCACTTGAAAGAGTAACCAGAATCCAGCCACACAATTCATTTGACTATAAAAATTGTGAACTCCATGGGGTTTTTAAAAATGACCTTCATCTCTAAGAAGAATAAAACACATTATTTACTAAGAATGTATGTGGCAAGTAGACACATAATGACTTGCTCATAGGAAAAAAAGGAGAAAGAGAAGATTAAACTTGCAAGTGCATGGGATGGTATTTTATTTCCAGAAGATATGTAAAGAGGGCTGTTGGACATCAGTCTTTTTTTCTGCTTTATTCATGATACAGTATGTGCACACGTGTAGGACAGAGAAATAGGGCGAGAGAGATAAGCACCCTTCACAGGGTCCAACCCATCAGGTTCTAGTACCCATATGTACCAACACATTTTCTTGCTGACCAGTATGGGGATTCCAGCCATTGCTGCCATGTGCGATTCAGCTTCTCTTGGGTAGTGCATTACTGCTCTGCTGCCATGCTGGTCTGACAGTCATTCATTTTCATGTACAAGGAAAAATGAGCTGTTTTCTTGTACAAAGGTTTACCCCCAAACGTTTCCTTTTTTTTTTTTTTTTTTTGAAAGAGAGATTTTTTTTGCTACAGGGCACATGTGCTCGTCAGAAAGACAAAGAGACAGAAAGCAAGAAATCATCCCCTGGGAGGATGACCATGCCTCAACCCCTTCTCCATTCTCCTCTCAGGATCTTGGGCACGCAGGCATATGTGCCCAGCATGAGTTTTAAGCTGCTGGGTTCAAGACGTGAACTGCGGCCAACCATGTGGAAGTCCAGCAACATAACCTTTACACCATCTGCTGGTCTCCCAAAGAGTTTCTATTTATCTGACTGAAGTAAAGAAATTCTGTGCAGATAAATGTTACGTAGGAATATGCTACATAAGGCCAATGGGTTTTATTAGTGAGAATTTTCATGGAAGCATGTGAGGGCTAAGCCTGAGGAAATATGTGGGACTTGGTTAGAGCCCATTAATATAGGCACTTCCAGGTCTAAGGATCTCAGGGGATACAAATTACCTACTTTTTTTTTTTTTTTTTTTTTTTTTACAAATTACCTACTTTTAAAAGTATCAGTTTTTAAATGTTTACATTTTAAAATGTTTATTATCCTAGGGACCAGCAGTTGGCATAATGGCTATGTTGCTGGACTCCCATGTAGTCGACGATGGTTCAAGTCCCGGACTTGGTGTCTTAAACTCACGCCGGGCATGTGTGTGTGTGTGTGCCCATGATTACAAGAGGAGAATGGAGGAGGAGAAGGGATTGTGGCATGGCCATGCCCCTGGGGGGTGATTTCTTGCTTTCTGTCTCTGTGTCTCTGTCTTTCTGGCAAGCGCAAGCGCCCTATAGCAAAAACCTATCAAAAAAAAAGGAAAGAAAGTTTTCTCTTACTTTGCCTGAGATAAATAAGACTTTAAGTGATTATTATCGGTTATAGCCTAGCTTATGCTGTGAAGAAATACAAACTCACAATTATAGAGGCTAAAGGCAACTGAGGTTTTATTTCCTCTCCGACAAAGTCTTCTTCAGGCACAGAAGACTCTCTGGAACTGACTTTCATACAATGGTTCAGTTTTCTAGGCTTCTTCAACCTCATGAAATATCTCATGCTAATAAATGCTTCTATAAACACCATGCAGGAAAGGGCAGACTGAAAAGTCCAGCTCTGAAAAAGAAAGGCTTCCATCTAGAAGTGACACACATTATTTGCACTCATTCCATTGGCTAGATCATATGATTGCACCTGGTATCGGGGCAAGGGGAAGGCAAAACTTCCTTGTGCTTAGAAGTGGAAAATTAGATAATGGTGAACATGGCATTGCCTTCCCGGAGCATTCTACACACAGATCTCATTTAAACTTTCTACAGCCCTGTAATGGATATACAACATTACCATCTTTTTACAAATAGGGAACCTAAGTCTCAGAGTCATGGAATATATTTCCCAGGGCCACATAGCTGCAGAGTCTCAGAACTAAGATTTAAGCACCAGTCCACTAGCCCAAGAGACATGCTCTAATCATCATGCCTTCTTACCTCACTGAACGGACATGGGCAACTGAATGGACATTTACTTTCTGCCAAGGTTATTGCTCTCAGGAAACATCCCCCTAAGATAAAAGGTGGAGAAAAGTATGTGTCTACCTAAGCCAACGAGGAGAAAAATCTACTAGGGACTGCACTGATGAAGTTGTAACAGACTTTCTTTGCACTTTCTCTTTTATCCCTTGTATTCTTCATAATAACAAATAGAAAAACCCTTTGGACAGAAAAGAGCTTGCCTTTGGGTGCAGGAATAGAAGATAATGACATTCACAGCCTATAGTCTTTCTTAGTGAAGTAAGACACTCCTTCACTCTGGGTTAGAATGAGTAGTGGGAACATTAAAGAGAAGAAAACAGACTTTATAACTATGGTCTGCTTCAGGAAAGAGATACAGAGTCTTTCCTGGACTGAGAAATGCACCTGAACAAGAGCAAAGCTCTGCTACTTGCCCACCAACATTAGGATCTGTTTTCTCTTTCCTGGCATTGAGATAGAAAGGCAAAGTTATCTGCTGCTCCCTCATGACCTGTCTCACATATATTGGGGCAAGAACCTGTCATGTCTAAGGTACAGCACTAACTTTAAAGAACATATAATCTGGCAAAGTATGAAATACAGGAGCTCAGATAAAGAAAAATTACAAATTTAAAAAGGTCCAAGCAAAGTAAAATAGGAGAAATTGATTTCTTCTAGAAACAAAAACACAGAAAGTGGTCATAGGAATATTTGTACATCTCGTGGCCTTAAAGATAAGGGTAGAATGTGTACTGATAGAGTCTATAAAGCAAAAAAATACTAAGTAGAATGGAAAAAGCATCAGAAAATAAATAGATACAAAAAGGCCTCAGACTTATTTGACAAAAGTAATCCAATTCCGAGAAAGCATGCACTTCTTAAGAGAGACAGCAAGATAAAACTGGAACGCTATTAGGTTGGGATTAATTTATAGAGCACTCAGAGCATTTTTTCTTGTGAGAATCTGACTTCGTAAGGTAACAATTAAGACCTAAGTCTCTACTTTGAAAAATACATAGAATATTTGATATTGCCAAAGAAAAATAAAAAAGTTAGCTTGCATAATTATATTACTTGGTTTGAATGATAATTCTTCCCCTTCATAATTATGAAACTTTGAGAAAACTAATTAAATTTTCTGTTCTTCATTTTCTCACATTTAAAAATGGGGCTGATGTTAATTAGGAGATGCTGAGGATTCAGCTAAATAAGAGATCAAAACAATACCTGAAAAATGGCAATCAATTCATTAATGCTTTTTCTTTTCTTTTAGGTTTTTGCCATAGGGTGAACACACTCGCGAGAGACACAGGTGGAGAAAATGCGATATCACCTCCCAGAGGGGATGGCCACACCACAATCCAGTGTCCATTCTCATCTTAGGAATTTGGGCACGTGTGCACATGTGTCTGGCATGATTTTTTTCCTCTTCTTTTAAAATAAAATTGATATATGTGTGTGTATATATACATATACATATATGTTTTCTATATATACACATACATATACATATATATTCTACATTTTGTCACTGTACAATAAGGTACAATAAGGTTTTTCCCAGCATGAATACAGTGAATAAAAGTCAAAGGCATTACCATATACGTTATTATCAACAGATAAGCTTTTACTTTTGTGTCTATTAAACATTTTGTTTTTTTTCCTGATCCCCTTGCTCTCACCCCCTATTATCCATCCTCCATTAACCACACCTTCCTGTGCTGTCTCTAGTACCTACATTTACCCTCCCTACTATTATACTTTCCGATTTTCAGTTTCTGCTATAAAGTTGCCTGGCATGATTTTAAAGCTACTGGGTATAAGACTCAAACTGCATGTGGTAGTCTAGCACCTTAACCACCACGCAACCTGCTGGCCCAATGCTAATGTTTTTAGCTGATTTATTCCTTGACACATACAATCTTCCTCTTCATTCAGGATATGACAATCACAGCTACAGTATTAATTTCCCCGTAGGAAGTATGGTGCTTGGCATAAATGTAAAGTTTGTAAACAACTCACAGAACTTGAAGTAAACTATCAAGCCATCTCAAATTTGCCAATGACATACATTATTTAACAACTAGGAATGAGCAAAGGTGGCCTGCAAAAATCAATCCGAGGACAACAGATTCAATGTTATTCACCAAAGTGCTATGTCTCAGTGCTGCCATGCATGTTTTACAATACCTGAACAAATATGATGATAAACCAGACGTGCCTGTTGACAGCCTCTCCAGAGCTGTTGACTGGCTGGAGTATCTTAGAGGTAGAATAAGGTATTAAACTGTTATTGTTGTCACTGGCTTGTGAGTGAGTGAAAGGGCTGGTTGTAAATTTGGTATCTACTCTATAACACACATGCATATACACGTGTGCATGTGCACACACACACACACACACACACACACACATATGCACATACTCGTGCCCTTTTTATTATGAGTCAGAGGCTAGGAGATTATCTTTTTCCGGGCTTATCTCTTAACACTTTCTAGACTCTCTGTGACCTCAGTTTAAGAGGAAGCATGGGGAACCAGCAGTTAGCGTAATGGCTATGTCGCTGGACTCCCACGTAGTCGACCGCGGTTTGCGTCTCGGACCCGGTGGCTTACAACTCACGCCGGGCGCGTGTGCGTGCGTGCCCAAGATCCCGAGAGGAGAATGGAGGAGAAGGGATTGCGGTGTGACCATCCCCCCTGGGGGGTGATTTCTCGCTTTCTGTCTCTATGTCTCTCTCTGTCTGGCGAGCGCACACACCCTAGAGCGGAAAACCTCTCCAAAAAAAAAAAAAAAAAAAAAAGAGGAAGCATGAAAAGTTACCAAAATGACTTTAGTGTAGAACTCTGGCTATACTTTTTGTTGTTTGTTATTGTCTGGAAAAAAAGATGATACGTCCACTTCTCCCAGTTGCTAACATGAATTAACTTATTTGAAATGTCGCCTTTTGTACAATTTGTTTTATTTCAGATTTGGCTACAAAGAACTGAGTTATCATAAAGACTGAAAACTATCTTAATTTATTTTTGATTATGCAATTTCACAGTGACTAGGAAAAACATAGTTCAGAATACAATTCTATAATAAGGATGATACTTGTGGAGATTCAGAATATATAAAAGGAATTATTTGATTTAAAGGGCAGAAGCTAAAGAGTGACAAAGTAATCATCTCAAGTATTTTTCTTTTTATAAGGGGAAAAAACAACATTAATTGAGTTTCTAAAACAATTTATCGAAATATGCCATGGGCTCACTCATTCTCTCTCTCTCTCTCTCTCTCTCTCTCTCTCTCTCTCTCTCTATATATATATATATATATATATATATATATATATATATACACACACACATATTCTTTTATCTCTCAATCTTATTTAACAAACAAGGGAACAGAGGTTTAGAGAAGTTAAATCACTTACCTGAGATTAATTACATAGGAGACAGCAGAGACAGAACTTACTTGTTTAAACAGGTTATTAATTCAGACAGTATATTTGATAACAAAGATACATTACTCAGAAAAATTTGTTGCTTCCTCATATTTCTTGTAATAGTATTTGACATTTATAAAACAAAACAGAAAACGGTTTTTTATCCTGACATTTAAATTAGCTACAAATATATCACTAGATATGAAGTCTGGAAAATATTTCTAAATATTATTTTGTGATATAAAATTGCACATGTCGGACAAGAAACCCAAGCCCTGAAATAACACATGGGGTGGTGGAGGGGGTGGGTGGTTGGAGAGGAAAAACTGTTCTTAAAGCTTTTCTCTTCTTTTTTTATTTTCAAGAATTATTTTGTTTAACTTTATTTTATTTATTTATTTTCTTTTTTAATTTGACCAGAGAGGAACAGAGTGAGAAAGAGTGAAAATAAGAGAGGGAACAGAGAGAGAGAGAGGAAGTATGAAAGCTAGCCGCCAAGTCTGGGACTTGAACTGTGGTAGAGCTTGTGGGAGTCCAATGCCCCTAACCACCATGCTATCTGCCAGCCCCCTCAATGTGATACTCTTTTTTTTTTTTTTTTGGAGAGGATTTTGCTACAGGGCATGTGCGCTCGCCAGACAGAGAGAGACAGAGAGACAGAAAGCGAGAAATCACCCACCGGGGGAATGGCCATGCCGCAATCCCTTCTCCTCCATTCTCCTCTCAGGATCTTGGGCACGCATGCACACGCGCCCGGCATGAGTTTAAGCCACCGGGTCAGGGACTCGAACCGCGGTTTACTACGTGGGAGTCCAGCGACATAGCCATTACGCTAACTGCTGGTCCCTCAATGTGATACTCTTAAGAAATTGTTTTGAATTGAATATTTCAAAATCACTTGGTTTGGGACTGCGGCGTGACCATCCCCTCTGGGGGGGTGATTTCTCGCTTTCTGTCTCTATGTCTCTCTCTGTCTGTCTGGCAAGCGCACACGCCCTATAGCGAAAACCTCTCAAAAAAAAAAAAAAAAGAAATCACTTGGTTTGGCTCATTTTTTTTTGAAACTATTTCTGTACTAATTTCCCAAATACATTGCTTCAAATAAAATAACAAAAATCTATTCAAAATTTAAAATTAAATTAAATTTACAATTTCATGGTTACATGAAATTTAATTTCTTCTGCTTCAATCACCGCATTCCCAAATGCCTGAACCACAGAACTGGGGAGCTGAGTGACACCAGAGGTTTTGATAATGCCTCTCTGCAATTTCCTATCAGAGGATATAGATATAACTGGGGTTCAGCTAAACTAAGCTGAATTCATTGATCTTAGTGTAGTCATTCTTTTTCATTTGATCCCTAGAATTATGACTGAATTCTCAGGACCACAGCATTGCGCACATGTAGCTCTGTCCTTTCTGGTGATAGAAGCAAACTTTGTTCTAGAATCATTTCAATGCAACAAACACTCATGGGTACCCTCTATGCACCAGACTTTGAAGTTGACATGCAAGATAGAAAGGTGAACAGGAAGCAGACCCTCTTCTTAAGGAGCTCACGGACCTTGAGTAGCGAAGTATGATAGCCTGCATATGTAACAGTAGAGAGTGACCTAGGAAAAGGAGAAAAGATGGAATCATGGGACATGGTTTTGAGACGTGGGAATCATAAAAGAAGAAAACAGATTATAGGATTAACAGCAACAAGGCACTTGCTGATCTACAGAAGAAAAGGCTTAGACATCCTCCCCCAGGGAAGATTTAGCTCTTCTGGTCTGTAGAATCTACCTGAAAAAATTTTAAAACTTCCAAATGAGAGTTTGGACTAACTGAATCACAACTTGAAGCAGCAGCAACACGGGACATATTTTTATTTATAAAATCTTTCTCTAGACATTGATTTGGTGAAAGTGTGAAAAATCAAACAGATTTTCAACTTATAAAAGGAACAGCCCTTTGTATGTGTTATTTCAATCGTGCAATTTGGCATCCATACCTGACAAATACCAGATGGACCTTACAGGAAAGAGCAAGGCTTGCGAATATATTCTTTTCTTTTCCTTTAAAACAGTTTCCAAATAAATATTAACAAATTCTAAAAAGACCACTTAGCCATCAACAAGATCTTTCTCTTTCCCTTGGTTGGAGGACCCTTAAGCAAACTCATAAATTGTCTTTAACTATCATGAAGTAGCCACATTTCTTTAGAGAATTCATGTTCGGCTTTCTAATTACGTGTGTGCCTCAAGGTTTTCCTTTCAGTAGGATGAAATTAGACTGCATTCAGGAGAAGAAAACCAGGAAGCAGAGGAAAACAAGAAAGAAATGCAATGGAAGAGGGTCCAAGCCATAAAATTGTTCTGAGTTGAGGCTGCCCCTGGAGTCAGGCTCCCTGAATATGAAACCCACCTTTTTACTTATTACTAAAGTGACCTTCGCCAATTATTTATTGAACACCCACTTCTGTCCTATGTATGGACCTATAACAAAACCTATTCCATAAAGTTATTATGAAAAATAAATGAAAAAATTCATGCAATAGGACCTAGAGCCAGGCATAAGTGCATAATAAGTATTAATTTTTCTTCAGTTATTTAACAAATTTCAATGTTCAAATAGACTGCCTTTAGATGAACAAATGTGTTTTCCTCTAAAGTGGTGGGAATGATGGTTAGTTGATTCTTTATACCATTAAGTTCCTTCCCTTACCTGCCAAATCCCCTGCTGTCATCTCCTATCACTATTTTTGCTGACTACTTAATGACTATTTTTTTCTGTTTAATTTGGATTTACTTAGGAATCATACATTTTGCTATAGAGAGGACATCATATTTCTAATATTAAACTACTAAACGTAGGCAAGAAGAAAACAAAACAAAAGAAAAATTCTCTCCTAGAATCTCTGCTGATTGATGTAGGGTATCAGGCTATTTATCAAAGATGGAGTTCACATATGTAAATTTTGCAAGGGTAAAAATATTCCTAGAGCTGGATATATGACTTAAGCAACAGTGTAGAGTCATGGTTGTAGAATTTTAGAATTCAAAATGATCTTAAAAAGCATCAAGTTCAATGTCTTCATTCTATAGTCCAGAAAACTGTAATCCAGAAGCAGTGAATAACTTTTATGAATACAAAGCTAGTTAATGAGCTGCAGGACTGTCTCACAAGTCTTCTAATGTGCAGTTGAGTGGTTAATAAAACCCTACATGGTACCAGCATCCTGGCAGACAGAAGAGGAGGGCAAAGGGACAAATCTTATGGTCCCAAGTCTATGCCCCAGAATGGAGCCCAGAAACTTAACGGTGGAGAGGTTGGATCTAGTCTACATTTTCTTTATCGCAGGTGGCTCTGGTATAACTAGAAATCAAAACTGATAGGCACAATGACCTAATAGACAAGTGTGAAGCTGGTTCACTGTGCACTAGTTAACAATTTATCTGACAACACCTCTACACATAACAAATTACATCAAGTGAGTTTATAATTTACAGAAAGACAGCAAGAAACAACAGTTGCCTGTGGGTCATCATTAGTCTCCAAAGCTCAGGAAGAGGTGCCTGGGGCAGATGGAGTCTTATCTGTAGGTGTCCCTCTTTCATGGTAACCAACGGACCCCAGAAAACAACCCACCTGGGTCAGACACCTTGGGGTCATATGCCACACTAAAGTGTTGAAGGATATACTGTTTCTGGCAGGGGACCGGAACAGAGCCAAAGCTATTGCAGCCAACCTCGCCTTATCTCAGGGTGATGAATTTCCAGCACATTTGATAGCTGCTCTTAAGCACTACAGGCAAGACAGAGGAGAGAACCAAGTCAATTCAAGCCACACAGAGAACTCTCCTGCAGTTAGTCCAAGAGCACAGGACCCATTAAAAATGTGGGTGTGAGAGACATCTTTTTTCAGTTATATAAATAACAGTTACATGATGTGAGCTGGGGAATGCTATTTTTCAGTCACACATAGAAAGCCTTTCTGTAGTTGGAAAGAATAAAGCCAAGAGGTTAAAGAAAATTAAAAAGACAAACATAAAAAATAAATCAGCAGAACTAGAAGACGATGACAGTGTATCTGACAACAGTTAAGTCAACTGGATCTCCCCATGTTAAAAGACCATTCACCCTTGGACTTTCCAGCCACATGAGCTAACAAATTACCTTTTTAATTCAAATAGGTCTAAGACAGGTTATCTATATCTACAACAGAAAAGGTTCTAATGCCATTTTTTTTTTAGTTTTTTTCATTTAATATGCAAATATCTGAATTTAACACTAAACTAACAATGTCTTAGTATCTAAACTATCAATTTTGCATAGGAAAGTTTCATCAGAGGCAACTGGCACTGGCAGTCAGTACATTTTAAAATTAATTTAAAATGAGAAGTTATAAAATGCTGTATTTTATAAATGTATAAGTACACATTCATTTGCCCATCTTTCAATGTATTGTATAAGGCCTCATACATCTTATATAAGAACAGGTCTAATGATGCAGTCATTCTTGGATAAACCAAGCTCCAGACGATTTTGCTATGATTTCCAGTATCAATTTCTTTAAAAACAAAGCAAGAACTAAAAGGCAATTAAAAAGTTTGAGTATAAAGTTCTGAGCCTTTGAAGTTTTTCCTCAATTTTAAAACTTGGAATTGTATCCAGCTAATTTGACATTTGTTTAATGACTTAACTTTTATTTAGTCTTTTCAGAGAATTTGGCTTATTTTATGCAAACAGTAACTCTATTTTCAGTCTCAGATCTTACTGGTTTTATAATAGTTACATAATTATAATAATAAATGTAATTGGCATAATTAATTTTGTGAACATAGCTGACTTTTAGGAAGCATAAAACTCAACTGTGGGAGCAGAATTACATGATAAAATAGAAGGTCCACTACTCAGGAGCCCACAGACTGCCAAGGACATCTAATGCTCATGCTTTAAGGGGAAAAGGAGAACATTGGTTAATCAATCGAGATTGTTAGGTGGAGGTTGGTGAAGAGAGGTTTTATTGTGCTTTTTTAAAAATTTCTCCTGAGCATACTACCAGGCACACATATTAAAAGCTCAATAAATGTTTCTTAAAAGGAATGATCACTTCTATAAATATTCTAGGGCTACTACTCTAGGCAATGTTTTGTATTAACCATGGAAGGGAGGGAAAAAGAAGTATAAATTTTCTTTCCAGCTTTTACTGAGCTTATGTGTAGCAAGATAGTTTATTAAGAATTGTTTGGCTGCCAGTAAGAGAAAGAAAAAATGACAGTATGTAAACAAGCTAGGTGTTCATTCTCTCACATAAGTTTCAGGCCCAGAATTTAGCAGTCCAGGATTCATGTAATCATTCTATGAAACTTAAAGTCTCCTATCTCCTAACATTGCTCCTCAACCTGAAGCAGAGAATTAAATAGGCATAAAATAATAAAAGATTTCTTTAAAAATCTTATTATTGCCTGAGTGCTTTTATAGGTTATTAATAAAAATCTTAATGTTGACACAGAAATAAGGCAGCATTCTTTGAGGTTGACTCACATGAGCAGGTTCTGGGTTCATGTCCGGAGACCTCTCTGAACATGCCAGGCATGCATGTGCCTGTTCATGATGCAGGCCTGGCCGCAGCTGGGGGTGAATCATGGTATGAAGACCTTGTTGAGGGTGCTCTCTATGTTTCTTTCTCTATCTTTCTGTCTTTCTCATTCATGAAAGAAAGAAATAAGTGAACGAATCAAATTTGAAGTTGAAAAGATTCCCCATGCCGTAGCATATTTCTCAAGCATGACGACAATAGCATCTCCCTGAAGTGGGAATTTTACTCTAGTCCTATCACATGCATGGCCTGGAGAACAGAATTCCAAACCTTCTGAATAAATCAGCGCCTCTAGGATTGAGAAGCACCATGTTTGTCCCACTGTCATCTTCCCTCTCTCGACAGTCCTTCTGATTAATAAGCATTTGGATTCTTAACCTTGTTACGAATCTTGTTTCTCAGATCACTAATTATTACCTCCTCTCTGTGGTAATATGTTCAACAAACAGCTCCTTTTCAGATCCTAAAAAACTTGTGAAAACGAAATAACACCAGATTTTCTCACTGACATCATCCTGCGTCTAGTGACAGATCTGAAATGCCTATGCATGTTAAATTTGGTGTTAAAAAAAACTTTAGCTGATGTTCAAACTGTCAGAAATGCTGTGGAGGGCCTTGACTTGTAAAAAGACATGGCTTTTTGTTTTGACAATTCTCGTTTTTTTCTCCTTCTGAAAACTGCAGGGTTTTAAAAACATGGATGATGATAGAGTGAAGATTTTCCATCTTCACTTTGAGTCAACAATTCCCAGCCTTTGGGGCATTCTGCTTCTGTTAGATTCTATGACACACCCTTCTATTCACCTTCTGAAGACATTGTCTGGCAGGATTTATTGTTTCAATTTCAATTAATTTTGTTTTGACAATCTCTTGACAGTACTTTATGGTTGAAGACACCCTGGAGTGTGGCAAAACCAGGTTTATAATTTACAACTCTCTGTTAAAAATAAATAAATAGAAATAGTGTTGCCCTTTGATGAGAAGGCCCAGATAACAAAAAAAAAAGGTATAATGCAGCATTTTGAGACTGAAAATTTTCAAAAAAGATCCAAAATTATTTATTAACTCTGTTTTCTTAAGTAAAAAATTTGAAAGAGATCATTGTAAGTGATGGATATTGGTTTAAAGTCCTGAAAAAGCTTGTGGGAATTCTGGTTTATTTTTAATTCATAAGAGATGTTATTTTTTTATGACAAAAAAAGAAAAGAGAAAGGAAATTCTCCAAAATTTTTAAATTTTTGGAATGGGATGGCAGGAAGATTCTTACATATGTAACCATGATTGCATGGTTTAGTAAAGTGGTTTTCAAACTATCATGTGGGACCGCTTAGCCAAACAAAATATTTTAGATTTATGTGAGAGGCTGCCTTCCTAGTGGTTTGAGCCAGAGAAGACACACACACACACACACACACACACACACACACACATACATATACACACATACACACAAAGAAGACAAAACTGTGAGCTGAGAAATTTTGTTTTTTACTACTCATTCTGCCATTGAACAGCTCTACAATTCTTAGCAAGTTACCATGTGTCTGTAAAATGAGAAGATTAAGTGATCACAGGGTTCTATGCTTTGCTGACTCTTACATTCTCAAGTCTGTCTGAAGAAGATGAAAGGAAGAGGCTTTTGCATTCTAAGAATTATAATGACCTTGGACAAAAATAGGTAATCTTTTACTATCAAACATTCTTCTGAAATACAATAAAGATCAGGTGAGAGGAGGGAGGAGCCTAGGTTAAACAAATTTTATTCGACTATACATACCTGAAGAGACATTGTAACTTCCGGGATGGATTTGCTCTTCCTATTTAGTTTTATATAATGGTGACATCTTCGTTTTGGTGTCCCAAATGGGACATGACTAAAGATAAGAACAGTAAGGAGATGAAGCTCAGCAACATGTTCCATGCCTGCTGACCTCGGGGGAAGTCTGGTTAATACTCACATCGAGTGGACACAAGCATAAGAAACTGTTCTGTAGAAACTAGTGACCCTCCAACCATAATAATATGAAAGAGTTAGGGAGACCTTTCCCCATAGGCTGGGACCACACAAAGAGCAGGTACTTCTAGAGAAGCTACATTCCTTTATTTATCCATTCTTTCAGTCATGGAGCAGGCTCTGTAAGACACACCAGGGAAATGTAGAAATGAGGTAGGCATATGAAGCCTCCACACTTTATAGATGGAGGCATTTTCATAAGCAGAATAGCATGCCAAGGGCAACCGTGGGGTATGCATGGTTTGCTATAGCTGTACAAAGAAAACACCCATGACCCAGCTTACAGTAAGTCAGAGAAGGATTCCCCAAAGAGCTGACATTTAAAGAGGAGCTCAGGGTGAGTAACAATTAGTTATTGAAGGAGCCTGAGAAAACTGAGGATAATATTATCCCAGGAAGAGGAGAATTATAAAATACAGATGAGAAACTGTATAGTCAGGCACGAACACTTAGGAAGGACTGTTAATTACGAAAACCCTCCCAATGATTCACTCTCTGCCTCATCCTCTGTGAGCCAGGGTGAGGTTAAGATGGATGTGATGAGTAAGCTTGGGTGCCCTGGAGGATTCTTTGCACCCGAGAAAGAAAAAGAAGCATCTCCTGTGTTTTTCTTTTTTTGAGGAGAGAAAGTGGGTAGTCAAACACATTTCTGAGCTTTGTCACAAGCTTTATTTTCTAAATCCTACTTCTGACACTCTTTTGCTTAAAATCTAATTACCTGTTTGTTGGGGATGGACATAAAATAATGGTAGCTTTCAAATGTAATTCACACTATACATTACCCCAAAACCTATCTGGGTAAGTAGGAGCAGAAAATAAACCACCTATAATTTTGCTTTCTGTGTGTCCAAGGAACAGACAATATAGTACTGTGGGTTTGAAGTTGTCAAGTAGGGAATTCTTTTTTTTGGTGGGGGAGAGATTTTTTGCTATAGGGCACATGTGCTCACCAGAAAGACAGAGAGACAGACAGAAAGTGAGAAATCACTCCTCAAGGGTAATGGCCATGCAGCAATCTCTTCTCCTCCATTCTCCTCTCAGGATCTTGGGCACACACACACACACACATGGCATGAGTTTAAGCCACCTGGTGCCAGACTTGAACCACTTTCGACTACATGGGAGTCCAGCGACATAGCCATTATGCCATCTGCTGGTCCCAGGAATTTTTTAAAAATACAAGTTAAGGGATGAATAAGATACAGAAACTAAAGAGATTTTTAAAAAGCAAAGCAAACAAACAAAAAGATAAAAGAGGAATAGCAACCATAGAAGAGAAAGGGAGATAGAATCCAAATAGAACTACCTGCCTCCCCCAAAGTGAATTCCACACCATGAATTAAAAAATATTGAGAACAAATTTAAAATCTGGTAGATCCAATTACTGCCATGGGGCAACTTTGAGGGGGGACATGCCCTCTGGGTACTCGGTGGTGAAGAAATAAAGAAAAGAACAAGAAATCGAGGTTCCTGTTATATGTGTGTGTGTGTTTGTGAGAGAGGAGGATCATAAAACAGAAAACACATAAATCCTCCACACACACAAATAGCAAAATTAGTTCGAGAATCTGCACTTTAATATACTAGCCGAAGAGGGTAATCTTGAAGTAAAAACCTGGGAAGCCTCTTGAAACTTACGCTTTTGTGTGCATGCAATAGCTACTGTTGCTCTAGGAAATTAGACATTCAAAACAAATAGGAAAAATAGATGACATTCACATGAAGTTAGACTAAAAAGAAACAAAGCAAGAATCAAAACATATCAGCTCTTAATGATGCAATCCAAAATGTCAGCCATGAAGAAAACTGTATCACAATAGCTCCATTGGAATTAAACACCTGAAAATGAGAATTTGCAGATGTAAAATAAATACCTCAAATCAAAAATTAAAAACTCATTGCAAAAATTAGGAAGATGTAAAATAACTGCTCTCAGGGAAGAAATGGTACAAAAAGTCAAATTTATCTTAGTAGTGAAGATGACCTTACAAATTGAGGAAGAAAATATTCAGTTGAAATATTAAAAGGTCCACTCATTTGTCAAAATAACAAAAATGAGGCAAAGAATGAAAATAGACAAAGAATTTCAAAAGATCAAGAGAAGTTGTTTGGTATAGGCATGGAAAATTCAATATACACATAATAGAAGTTTCTGAAAAACAAGAACAAATCAACATACAAAATAATATTTTAAACCATAAAGAATAAATGTTTACAGATAATTTATTTTATTATTTTTTTAATTTTGCAATAAGGCATGTGCACTTGCCAGGGAGATGGACAGAAAAAGAGACAGAAAAAGAGAGAGTGAGGAAAAGAGGGAAAGTGAGAAAGCACCCCCCAGGGGGAACAGTCATGCTGTTATCCCTTCCACACCATTCTCCTCTTGATATTCTGGTTATATGTCCACACAAGTCTAGCATGCTTTTCAAACTGCCAGGTCCAGGCTATGTGGCATCCAGTCGCATTAACAACCACACCACTGGCTAGCCCACCTCTTTTACTTATTTATTTTTTTAAGAGAGATTTTTGCTATAGGGTGCATGTACTTGGGCAGAGAGAGAGACAGAAAGTGAGAAAGCACCACCTCTGGGGAAGGCCACACCACAAGCCCTTCTCCTCCATCCTCCTCTAGGGATTTTGGGCATGCACGCACACATGCCTGGCATGAGGTTGAAGCCCCTGGGTCTGGGACTCAGACCTCAGAAGGTCATGTGGGAGTTCAGCAACGTAATCATTACCCCATCTTCAGGTCCCAGGGCCACTGATTTTTATATATTAGGAAAAAAAAAAAAATCACTGTGGGCCAGCTGGAGGTGGCTACGGCAGCTGGATCCCATCAGGTCAACTGCACAATACAAGTCCTGGACTGGGCAACTCAAAATCACGCCTGGCGCTTGTGCATGCATGACCAAAATCCCAAGAGGAGAATGGAGAAGGGATTGCTAGAGGGTGATTTCTCACTTTGCTCTATCTCTCTATTTCCAGAAAGTACACATACCATAAAAAGAAAACACTTTAAAAAGTTAAAGTTTTCATATCTACAAAATAAAACAACAGCAAAGAACTCTTCATCATTTACAAAGAAAAGGCAATCAAATTAACATAAGATTTTCCACCACAAGCAAAGAGAGACAACAGTGGAGAAACATTTTTTAAAAGCTCAAAAAAAAGAAAGTTTGAACTGAGGATTTTATATCTAGTCAAGCTGTTCTTCAAGAGGTAAGATTATAAAAACACATTTTAGATATGTAAGAATCAAGGGATACTACACATGTACTCTCTATAAAGAACCTACTATAGAATAGTCACTTTAATGAGAAATATTTTGGAAAATGTTTTAAAAGGCAAACAAATGAAAAATAAAGCAGAAAGTACAAGTATTTAAGTTAAGCTCAGATCGCCAAATAGTTGAAAGCCAAATAAGAAAAAGGAGAATGGAAAATATTTTTAACATGTTAATGTATAGGTAATTACTAGAACACAAATAGGCATCTTCCTAAGGACCAAAAGATATTTTTAAAAAAGCAAAAATGAATAGAAGACCCTGACGGCTGCTGTAATGTACCACTTAAATTCTTGTTTGCTAATTTACAGGAGAATATAAAAGCCCAGCCCCTCTTACTCCAACTTGGATCACTTTTGAGGTTGGCTAAGGCCTTCATTGGATCTGCGTCAAGCACAATTTCTGTTTCTTCTCCATCTTTTTTTCTTTACCTCCCTTCCACAAGTACCTCAAGGAGTATCTGCTACTGTACCTCTAATGCTAATCTCCAACACAGAGTTTACTCCTGGAGAACATAGCCTGTGATGCTTGACAAGAAGTGATCTTACAGAGGCTGAAATGAAATTATGTCACTAGAACACCTACCAGCCAGTTGGCTGGCAATGAGAACTCCATGACTGGTTATCAATGAAACACAAGATAGCTGTACAGAACTTTCATTGTTGGTGAGCTGGAGTGGTATATCGGCTGATAGGGATGGATTAATTGTTGCAAGATAACATGCATTTGAGAAAAATGGGAGAAATAGAAACTTCCAGGATGTGGAATTGAATGACTTTTGCTAAACTATTGCTAAGCTTCATAGATGCCCTGAGAAAAGATTTTTAAAAAATCATCAAATCATTATACTTAATCACCAAAAAAAATCTAAATGCAAATGCCAGAGAGCCTTCATGTTAACACAACAAAGACTTTCTCATCATCTGCATCTAGAGGGTAGGGAAAGCTGAGGACTGTATTTACGATTTAGTAATTAGAGTAGCTGAGTTCCAAAGAAGATTAAACTCTCAACCATGACACATGGCATGAGGAAATCTGAGTTGATGATGTTGAAAATCTTGGCTGTCCCAATTTATTTAAATCCTTTGAGTTTAAAGAAGTAGCCCACTTCTCCTGTTGGAGATCAGTACATTTCCTCCACCCTTGCTTTAGAGAATACAAAATACAGAAACAGAATATACACAATTCCTCCCACAGAAAAATAGCAAAAGTGATTAGAAAAACCTCTTCATTATACCAACAAAAGAGGGCAGCCTCTCCTTGATATAGGTGTCTCTCTCTTGCACAGTATGTTCCCTCCTCATGATCTTTCCTCATCTCACTTCCTGGCTACTAAGCTAACAACTGGACCTACGTCATAACCTAATTCAGCCAAGAATGTGTTGAGTCTGGACATAAAAGGAAAATGACTGTACAGCAGCATTTCCTGGTCGACGTGGACCAGAAGGAGCTGGAGGAATACATATGAAAGACTGAATTCCAAAGTTGCTTTGCCAAGGAAATAAATTTGGATAAAAGGAATTTATGGTAACACCCTGACAAACAATCCATGAAGGTGATGCAAAAACACTGATAAGATGGGAACTAGAAGCATGGAAAAGGCAAAACCTATGTGAAGTAAAAAAAATTCCCTAATTTTCATGGTAGGCAGTGAAAGAAACAAAAGACTCAAAGAAATGGGCATGCTAGAGTAGAAATATACATAAAGTTGGGAAAATTCATCAGATAATGATCCTCTGAGAGGAATCAGGAGATGCACTCCCGGTCAAAGGACTAAGGAATGTGCTGGTGAGAGGGACGTCAGTGGCACTAAGAAGTTCATCAGTGCTTGTTAGCCTGTGGCTGAGTGGTAGAAGATGCCATTACAGAACTGTCATCCCCACTTACAACAGTGGAGATGACAAGACCCCTGAAACTAGAGCTAGCAACATACAGCTTCATTAGAAGCCTAGAAAGTGAAACTGTTACAGCAAGTGGTGAGGCTGGAGTGGCTGCCGAGGACACACATGGAGAGTCGTGAGATGGTATTCCTAGATGCAAAATATGTGGGTGGCCAATCAGGGCAGTTCTCAATGGATACCATTAAGAGAATTCAAGTGCAGGTAATCTTAAAGAAGATCAGAAGGCATTTTTCAGCCCCCACTCCCAAATATAAAGTTTTGATTCCATGTCAGTCTCTTAACCTGAGTCAGATCACAAATCCAAAACCCGTTAACTGAAAGAAAGGGCAGAACCCTGAGGGAAAGAACCTATAACACCATGGCAAGGAAAAATATTAACGAGTTTTCCAAACATTGGGCTGTTGGAGAAACCATGATGTATTTTTTCTGTTTTTCCATACAAATGTGTTATGACTCTTCCAACAACCCCAATACAAGAGAACTTTGAAACTTTTGTGGAAAATGAAAGTAAAGTACAAGTTTCTTTCACTGCAAAGCACTTTCTAAATCCATTCATCATTTTTCATAATATGTATTTCCATGAACTTTTTGAAGATCCTTTATAGTTCTCTTTACCAAAGAGATTTATTTGAACACTGAAGAATGGGAGATACTCAAATATTTCAAGGACTGATGAATGTAGTGTCCAAGTAATTATTATGATCATTATTATTATTATAGATATTTTTGCCATAGGGCACGTGTGCTCAACAGAGAGACAGAAAGTAAGAAATCACCTCCCCACCCTGGGGGGTAATAGCCACACTGCAATCCCTTTTCCTCCATTATCCTCTCGGGATTTTGGTCATGTATGCATGCATGCACATGCATCTGGTGTGAGCTTTGAGTCCCCCAGTTAGCCATGTGGGAGTCCAGCTATGTAACCATAGTTAGCCATGTGGGAGGCCAGCTATGTAATCATTACGTAATCTGCAGGTCCCCCAAGTAATTATTGATACACAGAATGTTATTATGCTCCCCCATTGTAGTCCTGGCTCAGGTTCACCTCACGGAAGGGCCCACTGACTTTATTCTCCCCCTGGGCAGTCATTTCTTCAGTCCCTGGATGAATAATTAAAACACACATAATTGGTAAATGCCAAAATCCCCACATTAGGTCCTTGGCCTAAAGCATAGAGCTATTGTAATGCAGAAAGGGAAGTAAAACAGAATATAAATAATTGGAAACAAAATGATTCAGAAAGAAAAATAAAAAGAATGAGGCAGATGGACAAAAGTACATTAGTCAAACAAAATCAATAGAGAGGATGCAATCCTTCTACAAGATAAGAATTGAGCCTCCAAAGTATAAAACAATTAAAGGCTTCAAAGTGGAAAAAAAAATTTTTTAAAGATTTATTCTATTAAAAGCCATACTTAACAATGAAGTTATAACATTTATAAATATTTTTGTACTAAAACCACAGAAACCATCATTATAAATCAAAAATGAAAGAATTTGTAAAATTAATGATAAAAACCCCTCTATATAAAAAAATGTAGAATACATTGAAGGCAATACTCAAAGGAGGGCAAATCCATAACCTTATGTATATTTATTATGAAAATAGGAAAATTAAATTCCAAAACAAAGAGGCTGGAGGAATCAAAGAAGTTAAGCCAAAGAAAACTAAAGGAAGAAAATAACAAAAATTAAGATATTAATAAAAGAGGGACCAGCAGTTAGCGTAATGGCTATGTCACTGGACTCCCGTGTAGTCGACCACAGTTCGTGTCCCAGACTCAGTGGCTTAAAACTCACACCAGGCGCGTGTGCGTGCATGCCCAAGATCCCAAGAGGAGGATGGAGGAGAAGGGATTGCGGCGTGGCCATCCCCCCCTGGGGGGTGATTTCTTGCTTTCTGTCTCTCTGTCTCTCTCTGTCTGGCAAGTGCACGCGTCCTATAGTGAAAACCTCTCCAAAAAAAAAAAATATTAATAAAAGAAACACTAATAATCAGCAATAGCAATACAATAAATTCCTAAATCTCTGAGAATATTAAAAAATAGATGAACCAACTAGGTAACATATATTAAGAGATTTATTTGTGGCAATTGACTATGCAATTATAGTAGGTGGGTAGGAAAGTCCAAAGTTCACAGGGCAGTCTGTTAGGAAGGACAGGCTGGAACTCTCCATCCTGTTACTGTCTACACACAGAATTTCTTTGACCTTGGGGGAAACCTCAGTTCTGCTCTTAAGATCTTTCAGCTGACCAATTCAGGCCCACCCAGATTACCTATCATACTCTCTACCTTTTTTTTTTTAAAGAGGTTTTTACCTTAGGGTCCATGTGCTTGCCAAAAAGAGAGATAGAGACAGTGAGAGGAAAAGTGAGAAATCACTCCTCAGGAGAGATGACCATGCCACAATCCCTTCTTCTCAATCCGCCTCCTGAGATCTGGGGCATGCATGCACATGTGTCGGGCTTGATTTTCAAGCCACCAGGTTTGGAACTCGAACTATGGTCGGCCATGTGGGAGTCCAGTGACATAACTGCTATGCCATCTGCTGTCCCCTATCACAATCTCTCTTACTTAAAGTCAACTCTATTCATCTGCTTAGACCATGGTAAGAAAATACTAATAGATTGTTTTTTCCCCCCCTCACAGTTCTTGACTCCTCAAAGTCCAGCAGAGTTTTCTAGTCAGAGCTCTCTCCCAGGCTTGCAGATGGTTACTTTCTTGACACATTACTGAGTAGTATCAGAAAAACATTAAAGATTAAAAGTATAAATGGATCATTTAGTGAGTGCACTCAATTTTAAACAAAACGGTAAACTGAATAACATTGAAGTAAATTAAGTGAAATATCCTGGAGTGGATTAATGCTGAATTATGATGGAAAGAATACATGAGCAAGGCAAAGATAAATGAAAGAATGAATGAAGAAATGAAGCAATGAGTGAATACAAATTGCAGTGGCTGAACAGACGCAAACAGAAAGACGGTGTTGAAGTTTGGAGAGTGCTTTCTCAGCGCAAGTGAAATCATTTGCATGATTTGCACAGCCAGCACCTCAGCCAGAAACAACTTTCCCTGGAGGGTTTGCAGCCTCTGAAAGAAAATATTCTCAGAGGAAGGAAGATAATTTATGAGATGACTCCTAGGGAGACTGTCAGAAATAAAATTTCTCAGGAAAAAAAAAAAAAAAAGAGAGACCCACAGAAGGGAGAGAGAGGAAAAAATAAGGGAGAGATGAAGTGATTCATCAGATTTATATGCTGTTGATCATTCATTTGGTGCCATTTCTAGGCAATACATAGTCTAAAGAGAGGTAGAGTGATGTTGAAATGAGAAGTTTATGAAACTAGTTGGCCAAGCATACGAAAAGAGAGTCTGCCTTGAGACGGTACAGAGAAAGTAAGTTTGGCTTCTCTAACCCCTGAGGTTTGGGGCCTTCTGGCATCCTCTCTTTGGCCAAATTGCCAAAGCTATACAATTTGAGAGTTCTGTGCCATCTCTTTTTAATTACTCACTAGATTTTTTAACAGCATTACAATTTACTTCTGAATGGTTAATATGGCCTTCTTTTATCCTAGTATGAACCATGAAAACTAATAAAATTTTATCTGGCTGAGGAAATCATGAAATCATAGAATTTCAGAGCTGGAAGGATCTTAAAGGTCACGTAGCCCTCATTCTGCACTGAGCATTGAGAGGAGTGAGGGATTTTATGCATTTCTGAACCTGGGAGACTCTTATGACAGTCCAAGAAAATAGATTTAGGATGAAGACGACGTTCACTAGCCAGGCGATTAATTGATTAAATTAAATATTAAGAGTCTTGCAATGAGCAAGCTATGGACTGACTTTGACAGCAGACATTTTAAAAAATGCTTGTCTTGGTTATACAGTAGAGGTATTAGACCTTTTCCTGCAACCGTTTTTTAAAATTTCAAGCAGTGTTATTTACTAAAAGTATATCAAAGATACTGCCTTTACTTCTAGGGCCAGTATCTTTCAAAATATGTGAATGATGTTAAAACTTTGATTTTAGGGTTGAACGCTGAGATCTCTTCCCACCCATGCAAAGCACAGAGAACAAATAGAGTTGGCCCAGGTATTGAGTGTGAGAGGATTTCTGTGTGTTTCTGGCTCCTGTAAAACACTAATTTCTCTGACAATTTAAAGCTGCAGAATTCTTACTTAGTAATAAGCTACTGTTGGATTCAGGTGAGGTCAAGGGTAATGTGCAGAGGGTATGCATTCATTCATCAGGATTTATTGAATAACTATCATAGGTTAGTCCCTTTGATACAGATATGAATAATAATAGCATCACTAATATAGAAATATGATCAATTGTGTCAAAGCAAAATGGGTGACTAAGGCCACCTGGGGGAAGCAGAGAAAAATAATTTTGAACAGTCCTGAAGTATGAAAAGAAGTCTTCCTTGTGGCGAAGCAGGCAATGGTATTTGAAACAATTCCTTATTGTTATCATTAACAGGTAGCATTTATTAAGTACTTTCTATGGAACACATGCTGTGCTAAGGGCTTTATGTGTATGTTCAGTTCATCTTCACAACCCCAAGAGGTGGATACTATTTTTACACTATTTTTTAATATTTAACGAAATTGAAAATTCAAGAAGTTCTCTTTTTTAAATAATGCACTTTTGTTCTCTTTTTAATTATTATTTATTTAATTTTACTTATTATTTATGTTGGTTTTCAATTCACCAGAGAGAGACAGAGAGAGAGGGAAAGTGAGAAAGATGACACCAGGTCCAACACTTGTACCATTATCTGCCATGTGGGAGTCAAACACTTAACCACTACGCCAGTAAGTTTTATACCCAAGCTCCTATAGCTAGTGAATGGCTATTGAGACCCTGGTCTTTTTTTGACCACAAATAAAATATACCCCCAAATGACCATATTCTCTTTTCTATTTGAAGTTTGTTCTATCATAAGATGATTGTTTTTGTTTTCTAAGTTTATTATCAGGCAAGCCTTGTTATTACAGTGACTACCTGGACATTACAGATGGAAAATGTGCATTTATTCAGGCCAGCAGGTAGCATAGTGGATAAGGTGCTGGACACTCCCACATGGGCGACCATGGTTTGAGTCTCAGACCTGGTAGCTTGCTTTCTGACTTTTATTCTCTCTCTCTTTGTGTCTCCGGTCAAATCAAAACATACATGAATGAATAAATTAAATTAAGTAAAATAAGTCTTTAAAAGGAAAAAAAAAGAAAGTGTGCATCCATTTACTAGTTGATCTTCTCTATACAAACTACATTTTGGGTCTGTAAAATGAAGCAATGGGAGATGGCCTGGGATTTCAGCTACACCCTGAGTCTTGGAGTAACTCCTAACTAAAGATTTCAATTTCAAAGGCAATCATGAAAACATGATCTAAAGAAAGGCTCTAAATCAAGTCAAGGCAACAGTTGAAGAGAAAGCCAGTATAAAAAGCTAAAAGACTAATAAATTCATACAAAGAAATGCCAAAAGAGATGTGAGTAGTTTAAAAAGTAAGGTATGAGCCACAGTATCACAGTGGTAGTACTATATTTCGCAGTGCCAGAAGCCATGTGGAAGATCAGGGTTCAGTTTCCAGGTCATCCGGTCTTCTCTGGGCACAAGTGTACCTGTAATCTTGGCTGTCTGGAAAAGTCTAGAAGGAGGATCATGGCAGGACACCATGTGGAGGGTGCTTCTCTCTATCTGTCTCTGTCTCTTTTGTATGAAGGAGATACTTAAGTAAACATTTAAAAAGTAAAATATGGAAGAACATTCTGAGCTATCAGTATACAACTTAATTGTGCATCTCATTCATATGGCCAAGAACCATGACATCACCTGTTAATGGACAACACATTCCCAAAAGAGAAAACTAATTCAAAGTTGCCACTCTATTTCTGAAAGGCTACTGTTCTTACTATACTTCTCAATTTTTCTCGGCACATGCAGTGATATTATTGGCCTAATTTCTCAATACATTGCATGTAGAAGAAAATAAAGTCTGTTTTGTGTTCTGTGTAGTGCATTAGTGATACTGACCATGCCTACCAAGGAGATGTCCATACATACTAGTATGTTCCCATGGTAATAGGTGATTTGGTAATTTCTGGAAAGCCATATATAGGCATTAGGCATAAAATAATTGTTTATTTCATAGTTCATATATTTTATTCATTCAACAAATATTTCTGTAGTGTTTCCTATGTGCTTAGTAGTATTTAAGAATGAGGAACACTGTGGTAAAAAGAATAGACAAACTGCCTGTCCTCAAGGCCTTTGGCATCCTAGTCAAACATTAACTTTATAAAAAAACACTGAAGTCTATAACGGTTATAATAGCGCAACAAAACATGACCAATGTGGAGGGTGATGAAGATGAGCGGGTGGTGTGTGCTTCTTTTAAATGAGGTAGTTAGGGTGAGCTTCTCTGAGGAGATGGTACTTGAACTGATCCTTGAAGAATAAGAAGGAAGCCACCAGATGAAGAGACAGAGAGAAAGCTCTTGGCAGAAATGACACAAGAGCAAAGGCTCAGGAGTGGTAGGAAGCTCAGCGTTCAAGGAACAGATACAGTGAGCCCTCCATACCCACAGGTTCTGCAGTTGTACATTCAATCAATTGTGGATCAAAATAGTATTTAAAGGGGCCAGCAAGTTGAGTGGTGGTTAAGGGCACTGGACCACCCACATGGCCAACCATGGTTCAAGTCCTGGACCTGGCAGCTTTCTCTCTCTCTTTCTCTCTGGTCATATTAAAATAAATAAATAAATAAATAGATAGATAAATAAATAGATAAAGTTAAATAAAATAATTCTTAAAAAAACAGTTTTAAGGGACCAGCACGTGGTGTGATGGTTAAGGGCACTGCACTTCCACATGGCCAAATGCGGTTCGAGTCCTGGACCTGGTGGCTTGCTTTCTCTCTCTCTCTCTCTCTCTCTCTCTCTCTCTCTCTCTGACCCTCTATGGTAAAATTAAAATGAATGAATAAATGAAGTTAAATAGAATAATTCTTTTTAAAAATATAGTATTTAAAATATTTACATACAACAATATAAAAATAAGACAAATTATCAAACATTGTATAGCAACTATTTAAACAGCTTTTATATTATATGAGACTGTGTAAGTAATCTAGAGATGATTTAAAGTATACAGAAGGATGTTGTATATGTTATATGCAAATACTGAACCATTTTCTATAAGGGACTTACACATCCACAGATTTTGGTATCCAAGAGGAATCTTGGAATTCTTTGTATCCAAGAGTCAGCCTCCTGAATTATGAGGGACAACTGCTATTAGATTTGATTAGGGAAAGTTGCAAAGATCATGAAGATCTTTAGGGAATGTCATCATAATAGTTAAAGGCTTACTAGGCTTTAAATTTCCAGAAGGCACAGAGAGGTTGGATCTGTAGTTTTCTAGGCAGCTTTACTCTTTTGCAAGCTAAAGCTAAAGCATTCACAGAGAGCTGCTGAGCTAAGCTCTGCCCTCCCACTTGATTGTCACAAAACAACGAAGATGCATTCTGCATTAGGTGATTACATGGTTGTACGAAGGTCATAGAGTGTACTTCCACAAATCCCAAGGGAAGAGCCTCTACAGGCTTAGTCTGTATAATCTACCTGTTGTAATCTCTGGGACTATTGCTGTATATGTCATCCATCCTTATGTGGTGCATGACTGTACTTTGGTTTTCTTAGAATAAATAGTAGTGATTAAGAGGTATTGTATGGGGCCAGCAAATGGCATAGCGGTTACATCACTGGACTTCCACCTGGCTAACCGTGGGTCGAGTCCCAAAGTCAGTGGTTTCAAACACACACTGGGTGCGTGTGTATGTGTGTGTGCCCCAAATCCTGGGAGGAGAACAGAGAAGGAATTGTGGCATGGCCATGCTCACATGGAGGGTGATTTCTTGCTTTCTGTCTCTCTGGCAAGTGCACATGCCCTATAGGAAAAATTTCTAAGGAAGAAAAAAGAGAGAGAGAGTGAGAAATCAGAGAAGCTAAATTTTATCTACCATAAGCTAGATGTATCATCTTGGACACTTTACTTAGGTCAGTCTTCCTCTATATCTTTTTCCTCTTCTTCCTATTTATTCAATGTGAATTGTATCACATTGTCTTGGCTTCACTTCTAACTCTAGCCATGGTTATAGCAAACAATTCTTGTGGTCTTTGACTCAATGACAACATCTTGCCTTAAGCATGCCTCACCCCATTCTTCATTTGCTATTCCAGGTCTTATACAATACTGTGGCATGATGAACTACAGGAAACTATGCCACAGTCATGTGCAGCCTGGATGAAGGAGAACTAATACCCCCAAGGTCTCTCCCCATGAATGAACAGAGGAATGTAAGCATCTACTTCTTTTTTTTTAATATGGTGACTTTTTTATTACATTTATTTATTTATGCTTATAAATATATTTTAATTTATTTTTTAAATAATTTCTTATTTTACATTTATTCATCGTACATCTTTGTGGGTACGATATGGATTTTCATAGCACATACATAGTTTGCGATAATCAAATCAAGGATGCTATAAGAATCATTGTTTTCAACAAAGAATACCGCATTATGTTGTATACCTTCGATTTTGCTCTACTAGTTTTTATCTCTTATTTATTTGCTAGAGGCCACAGGTGCCTGGCAGAGAGAGAGAGAGAGAGAGAGAGAGAGAGAGAGAGAGATGGGGCCAGGGTAGTGAGAAAATACACAACCAGTGGGTTATGGTCATAATGTGATCCCTGCAAACCACCAGGTTTGGGACTTGAAGCATGGTCGGCCATATGGGAATGTCCAGCGCCTTAACCTCCATGCCACCTGCTGGCCCCTGCAATCTCTTCTTCTCCACCTCTCCATACAGGCAAGATTTGTGACTAGCTCTAGATCTCTTTGCCCAGAATATATACATGCCCAGTATGTTTTCCAAGCAAAAGCTGGGATTCTTTTTTTTTTTTTTTTTTTTTGAGAGGTTTTTGCTATAGGGCACGTGCGCTTGCCAGACAGACAGAGAGAGACAGAGAGACAGAAAGCGAGAAATCACCCCCCAGGGGGGATGGTCACACCGCAATCCCTTCTCCGCCGTTCTCCTCTCGGGATCTTGGGCACGCACGCACACGCGCCCGGCGTGAGTTTAAGCCACCGGGTCCGGGACTCGAACTGTGGTCGACTACGTGGGAGTCCAGCAACATAGCCATTACACCAACTGCTGGCCCCAACAGCTGGGATTCTAACTGTGGTTAACTGTGTGGAATCTGTCTCCCTTAACCACTTGGCCACAAAGCCAGACTGTATGTGCCAGATGTACTCAGGGAAGCCTCTGGTCTTGAACCAGAAGCCTTCTCATGTGCAACTGCTTCATGGAATACCACATTTTACTGCTGTACCCACTAGCCCCAGAATCCTGAGAATCTTAAATGCCAGCTTCTCCTGAACACTACAGGCTAGCAGGAAACCCTCCTCCCTTTTCTTTATCAGAGGAGAGCAACTTCCTGCCTACACACCTCGTAAAGGCTCACCCAAGGAAGATGCCTTGCAATGTAGTGCTTTTTCTCCTCAAGATCCACTACTATTTACCCCTTTTTGCCAAGCCCAATAACTGGTTGATCTCAGCACAGTCAGAACAAGAATTCAGGATTTACTGTCCTGGCATAGAGATCTGGAGCCAGTCCTAATCCACTGCTGGGATGGTCTTTGAAGACTGTTAAGTAATAATGGTACACAGTAAATGAAGTAGAGATGCCAGAACTGCCTTGGCAGAAAATTGAAGGAGTCAAAAGCCTAAGGGAAGTGAAAATGTTAGAATGGATTCATTATGTGAGACCCCAAATCCAGCTAATGAACTATTTACTGAAAGGACCAATAGGCAGTCCTTTACTAAGGGCATAATGAAGGCTCCACTAAAGATGGAGAGCACATCTGAGAAGCTCAGCAGAGACCTCCATCTGCTGGTATGATAGTAGAATGTCTACTCTGATATTGGGCTGATTTTTAATTGTCAGAGGGCATGATTGCTCATGAGAGAGAGAGAGAGAGAGAGAGAGAGAGAGAGAGAGAGGAAAAATACCCTCAATGGGGCATGGTCAACTGCAATATCTTCACATCCATTTCTCCATCTTGTCAGGATTTGGGGCACATATGTACATGCACCTGGAATGCTTTTCAAGTGCCAGGGCTGGGATTCAAACCATTGACAATATGGAGTCCACCTCCCTTTACCACTAAGCTCTCTTTACTACAGAGCCAGCTCTGGGCTGCTTTTTATGTAGGGTTATGAAATGATCCCACAAAAACAAAGGCCAAGTGGCAGCTTTAGTCTTCAGAATCAAAGTGTGAGAATTATAAAGGAAAGAACCATATAGTAATCAAGGCACCTTGACCTGAAGGGATCTATGGTAATGATGTATAGATTAGAATGTATCTGGGAACAAGATACATGAACAACTCATGATATTATTCAAGCTGAATTAATGTAATCCCTCTTCCCCACCACCCTAAAATGAACTGGCATAAGTCAGTCAAAACAATATAAAAACATATAATTCTTTACCCAATTTCCATATCTAAATTAGTTTATAGACTCAGAGGTTGATTGAAGAGCAGGCTTGGTTCCCTTGAGGAATGTATTAGTCAAGGTTCTCTAAAGAGACAGAACCAATAGAATATGTACATAGACATATGAGAAGAGATTTATCAATGAAATTAGCTAACTCACTTATGGCAGCTGAAAAGTCCCACAACAAGCCTTCTACAAGCTAGAGACCATAGAATGCCTATAACATTGCTGAATTCAACTCTAAAGAGCTCAGTGCCAGGGAAGCTGGTGGTGTAACTCTTACTCTGAGACTGAAAGCCTGAGAACTGAAGGGACTGCTGTAGAAGTCTTTAAAAGTCTGATGTGCAAGGCAGGAGATAAGTACATTTAGTTTCTGAAGTGAGACCTACTGCCCTTTCTGTTTTTGTTCTATCCAGGGCCCCAGCTCATTGACTCATACCTGGCCACTTTGATGTTCCCCACTTAGTCCACTAAGACTCACTGCTAATCTCTTCTGGAAATATCTCACAGACACACCCAGCAAAAATGCTGTACTGGTTTTCTAAGTATTACTTAATCCAGTCAAATTTATACTATAATTAACCATCACAAGGAATGACCCTATAATGTCATATGTATATACAATAAATATTCCCCAAAGTCAATATTCTAGAGTGACTATGCAAGAGGAAAATGGAATAACTAGACCTTGTAAGGATAAATGTCTGAGCTGACATTAACTCAAGGGACCCGACACACCATATAGGAGGTCCAGATAAAGTGAAGGTTCAGGGCATCCAGATGATAAACAGAACTTTGAACTAAGTCCATCCTGCAAAGGTTCATTGAGTCTAAGACACATTTTCCAATTCACAAATGTGTAATTGGACGGATATACTGAACCACTGGTAACACTTATTATTCCTTTTGTTTCCATTTTTTTCTTTATTTTTAATTTCATTTTCTTTTATACAGTCAATCACATTATTTAGCTTACAAAGTGAATATTTTTAACATGCGACCATTTCTCCCTAGTCCAGTTGACTAAACTATAATATATCTTTAACAGAAATTGGCACCTTTCTTTGCCCCATTACTGCTTTTCCTCCCCATTTTTCTTCTAATTTTTATTATTCCTGACCTACAGAGTATGACACAAAATTATGGAAAACTTTTGAGTTTGCCTTTACTCCTTGCCAAGATAACTAAGCATAAACAATACTGTATTCCAGAATGAATTTTGGAGATTAGTCCCAATACCAAAGACACAGGATGCAGGCAAAGTGGTCCCTACATATCATAATTCAATTTACCTGTATGGTCTCTGAAAGATAAAGCCAAGTAATTGAAGTGGAAAACAGCAAACTCATATAAACTTCACCAAGAGTGGAGTCATTGCAACTCAGTTTCCATGCTGTATGTAAAATCTACTGAACACATCAACACAGGCTTTGGTAATAGAGATGAGACTATGACCTTATGAATGTCTTCTATAATTCTATCAAAAAGGAGAATGAAAGGCAGATTCCTTTTATGTGGAAAGGACATGATTCATTCACTTTATTTTTATAATGTTATATTAAGCCTTCTGTTCTCTGTCACAAAATAATCAGAGGAATCCTGATCAAATTAACATTACTCAGGTCACTGCACTTGTCCATGATATTAATACTATCATGTTAGTAAGAGCTGATGAACAGGAAGTAGTAAGTACTCTAGACCCCTGGTAAGATAAAAACATGTCAGGGATTGGTCTTAAACCACATGAAAAATTAGCTGCCTACCACATTAGAGACTTAAAAAAATTATTTATTTATTTATTTAATTCCATTTGTTGTTATTATTTTTTTTTTAATTTGACCAAAGAGAGACAAAGAGAGAGAGAAACTGATAAAGCAAGTCGCCAGGTCCAGGACTCAAATTGTGTTTGGTCATGTGGAAGTCCAGTGTTTCAACCACCATGCCACCTGACAGCCCATTAGAGATGTTTTAGGAGTCAAATGGTCTAAGACATGTCCCATACTGGGACATACCCTTTAAAAATGAACAGTTTTTATCTCTGCACCTTTTCCTACTAAGGAGCCACAGCACTTAGTATCCCTCTGTGGATTTTGAAGGCAGCAAGAGGTCATATTGGGAATAGTTCTCCAATGGGCTGAGCTGGTGATTGAAAAACCAACAGTTTTGAATGGGGCTCATAGCAAGAGGAGGATGTACAATAGGTCTAGTTTGTGGAATTAGTTGCCCAGCAAATTGAGCCACATGGCCTGGCAGAGCCCATCGTGCTCTGTGATAGGTAAAAATGCTGTCTGAAGTCTCTGGCAAGGCCATGTAGAGAGGCATAACAGATACCCCTTCCACAGCAGAGAACTACCTACCATTGGAAAGGTACAAGAGGGATCCTAGTAAAGATTGAGCATTTTACAACAGGTTACCTGGTAAATGTACCTGTCAAATATGAGTGAGGTGCTATCAGATTCTTCACACTGTGATACTGGGTGGCATAGCAACAATCTGCCAGACACTGGATCTCAGAAATGGTATATCCAGAATCAGACCAGCAGGTCCAGCAAAATAAGAAAGTTACTTGAAGATGTATCTCAACATATTAGCGATGCCTTTTCCACACCTCTCATCTTTGGACTCATATCATGTGGGATTTCCTGTTACTAGATAGTAGAGGCAGGGAAACACACACACACACACACACACACACACACACAGATCCGCTTTATAATGTGTTTTCTTTTTTCTCCCCCTATGTTGATCTGAGTGGGAAATGGACAGCTAATTCAAGACAGCTTCATTCATTGGCAGCACTCAAGGACAGTAGTGAGAGTAAATCCTCCAAAGGGGCAGAGATATGAGTAGTGAACTTGATTGTTTCCTTTGCATGAATGGAGAAGTGTCCCAGAGTAAGGATACACACGGATTTTTGAAAGAGGCTTCATCAGGGCCTTAGAGGGAGAAAGATTAGATCAGAAAAAAAGGATCTGGAAAAGAAACATGTTTATGTAACAATGGAAGTGGTCAAAGACCATGTTGGACCTTTTATCTCATATTAATGATATCCACCAGAGACCCTTCATTGCAGAGGAGGTGCATAGTTGGGTGGATATAATGATATCTCTGGTTGTTGGTCAGCCTCTATCTTGACTGCTCTGTGAGTACTCAGTAGGCCCATGAACTGAATAGCCATGGTGGCAGAGATGAAAGAGATGCATGGCTTAAAGTCTGGGACCCTTTCGAATAAGACTGACCTATTCTTTGCTACTGCTGAAGGTCTAAATTGTGAGTGATACCCCAACACTGTCCTTTGCTATGACTCCATCCTACAAAGAGACCTGCCATTAACTTTGCTGCAATTTGATGATATCATCTCTCTTTTATCATCATCTCTCTTTTATCCTTGAGGGATACTGGTTCATCCTGAAATAAATGCCATGTATGCCAGCTAGGTCTTAGCCTCTCTGGCCTGCTATGTTTCCCTCAGTAGTATCATCTAAAGGCTTACTGGATGCCTGATTTATGGACATGAGATTTCATCCAGCACTGTCCACCAAAGGGATGCATTTTACAGGCTAGAAGTTACCGCAATGGACTCTGAACATAGATTCTTACCATATGTCACTTTACTTAGAAGCAACCAGACTATAATGTGGAAACCTGTTAAAGACTCAGCTAAGCTACCAGCTTTAAACCAATGGCTGATACATCCCTGCTTTTTGCCATTGAAAATAGAACTACTTTTAACATTGCTCTCATGTGAAGCCAAAACATTTTTAATCAGTTGTAGGTGCCATGGCTTATAAGAAAAAATTCAGACTTTGGAGAACTTTAATGTATTTAATGAGTATTATATGGCTTATGAGAACAGGGACTTTTCTTTTCTTTTCTTTTCTTTTCTTTTCTTTTCTTTTCTTTTCTTTTCGGTTATCTCTCCTTCTCTCTCCCGCTCTCTCTCTCTTTCATTTTAACCAAAGAGAGACAGAGACAGAGAGAGAGAGAAAGTGAGAAAGCAAGCTGCCAGGTCCAGGACTGGAATCCCAGTCGCCCATGTGGGAGTCCAGTGCCCTTAACCACCACATCCTCAGCTGGCCCAAGTGACTTCATTTTCTATTTGTCTGTTTTATCTATCCACTGCTGAATCTATAGTACCCAGAGGAGTGTGTGGCAATTAGAAGACACTGATGACAATGTAAGCAGTACCTTAACCTATTAAAGCTTAATAAAAGGTTATTATCATTATTGCTATGATGGTTCACACACATTGTGTGCACATGTGAAATTTCTGTAGCCTAATTGTCACTTTTTAACTTATGGTGTCGGCTTTGAAGCTCCCTCATTCATACTTTTGTTCAAAGTGAATGAGCCTAGGAAGGACAGCTGCTGTTGCCATAGTTGCTGCACTTCCCAGCCCCTCACAGCCTCACTGATCAGTATGGATTGGGCTTTGGCAGGTCATTATGGGACCTCCTCCACCCTACCCTGCTTGTGGTCTCAACACTTGGATTCACCATTCCGCTCTTGCCCAGGCACCCTGCTGACTTCCAAACTGGAGAAAATCCTCCGTATGCAAGAACATTGTAATTATGCAGACTTAGACTTCTCCCTTCTGAGATAATTACTGAAATGAACTGTGTTCCTCGAAAAACTCAGACAGTACAGATATGAGGAAGGATATCTTGGTGGGCATAAGGGATTTCAGTCTTTTCTGGCTGCATGCCCAAAACCAGTGATACAAGGAGTCCTTTGCCTTAGCAGAGAGAAGCTTCCTGTCAGAATCCTTTGGGGAAATTCGTACAAGCAATTCCTACCCTCGTAAACAGGAATCCTGCTGGCAATTTGTTCTGTAAGGAAAACAGAAAAAGTGCTGATGTGGCTTCATCAAGACCTATATCCTGGGTTTCATCAAGAAAAGAAGTAATTGAAACAATTCCTGATTTGTGGCCCGAAGGGGTTTGCAGTTTTCTTATTCCATCTTGCACAGAAGTTCTGAGTACAGAAAAAAAATAAGAAAAATAAATCTAATGAATAAATTATTGAAGAGATTGTGATTCTAGAAAGCCAAAAACAAATGAAAAATCACTTCTTCAGCTTGCTCGGGTTCAAGGGGTCAAGATTCAACTCATAAACTTCTTTGAGCTATGAGCCTTATGACCCTCTCTCTCTTCTAGCCCCATTCCTTGTACTTGGAAATCAGTCAATTTGCAGAAAAGTCTGGGAAATCACTGTTGTTACAGAAATTGTGAGGTGAAATGCAAGTTAGCCACAAACAAACACATCTTTTGGAGGGAGGTGAAAAACCAGATTACAGTAGCACCAATGTCACCAGAATGGGAAGATGATGTGAGTAGGGGTAGCTCAGACACAGAGATTCCAAAGAGCATCAAGAACTGAGATGAGGGACTGGCAGGTGGCTTGGTGGTTAAGGGTGTTGGACTTCCACATGGCCAACCGTGGTTCAAGTCCTGGACCTGGTAGTTTGCTTTCTTACTTTTCCTGTCTCTCTCTCTCTTTCTCCCCCTCTC
Source organism: Tupaia tana (assembly GCA_026018925.1). Taxonomy (NCBI): domain Eukaryota; kingdom Metazoa; phylum Chordata; class Mammalia; order Scandentia; family Tupaiidae; genus Tupaia; species Tupaia tana. Next base: position 70,725,779 of record JAKSZU010000008.1, read on the forward strand.
TGGTCAAATTAAAATGAATAAATAAATAAAGTTAAAATAAATAATCCTTTTTAAAAAAACTGAGATGATTCAGACAGTCCTCAGTGCTTATCTAGACAGTGGCACACAGGGATGAAGATCCTAGTACTGAATGACATCTGAGAGAAGAGAAGAGCAGTGGGCTATAGACTTATTCATGTGGATTACTCATAATTAGTTAGAAATATGAGGGAGCACAATTCATCTTTGGGGCAAAAGACTTGTAAGAGCCAGGCATGATGCTGGCCAGAATGCAGAACAATACCTTAAGCTGGACTGGGAGACTAAACAGGGAAACTAGGCAGAAATTGTGAGGAGGAAATAAAAATAATACAGCCCTTACTCTTGGCTAGGATTGCTACATAAGTAGAAGGGGGGGCTGTAGTTAGGGCTCCACAGATGCTCAGAGCTCATTCCTGGTATAGAGAGTCTTGAGGCTGGTTTCCATTAGGATAGGTCAGAGAGTATGTGGCACCCCAGCAATTACAGCTCAGACACTGGATATGGGGTCTCAGATAGAAGACTAATTCCAGAGTCCACTGGATTTGGGGGGGGTGACTCAAGGGGAGAAGCCTGCCAACATACATTTTGTCTTCTTCAGGATTGTCTCTGGATCTAATCTGAGTTCACAAACGGGACTCAGTTGTTCTTATTTATTAAGAGTATACTATAGCAAGGGTCTTCAAAAGGTTTATGGAAAATACATAGTATGGAAAAAAAAAAACAAGCATGGATTTTGAAAAATTTTTGTACCAAAATAAACTTGTACTTTAATTCCATTTTTTTCATGAATTTGTTGAAGTCCTCTTGCATATCAGGCACTGAACTAAATTCTTCACACCCATTATCTCCGTTTGTTTCCCCAGGATACGTAAGTGGAAAACTGAAGAAGACGACGGCATTTGGCACTCAAGATTTTGAAAAGTGACCTCCTAAGGAATTATAATAAGGTCCTACTATATCAGAATAATTTTCAACTAATTAAAAGAGCAGAAATTTTATTTATAAAACCAAATAGGAAGTAAGCCTATATGGAATATATTTTCTGGATTAAACAGAATAGAAAACATTAATATTAAGATGTACAGCAGTGACCTTGTGATGACAGTTACCGTTATGTGTGATTATGTCATACTTGATGCATCTATTCTGTCCAAATGAGTAAGAAAACAATCCTGGCCAATAATTTCTTCTCTGATCATCTTATTTCTCTAGGACCTCTTACCGTTGTCAGACATGCTGCTTTTGGTTTTCAGTTAAACTTGACCCAATGGCTTTGATAATATTTGACTTCTACCAAACCAGCTCATGTCCACCTTTCTGTGAGTACGCCCTCTCTTTCACCCACTGTGGTACTGCTAGAGACTATTGTAGAAACAAGTGGCATGTGATCTTTGGAGGACTGGTCTCCATGGTACCGTAGAATGAATTTCCTTGCATGAAGACAGCTTCAAATTTAAGATGTGGGTTATGCCAAAGATAGTCCAACCAGATGAAAATGCTGGTACTGTCAGTAAATCATGGGTGCATCATCTTCCATTGAGTTTCATGTTTTTTTTTTTTTTTTTTTTTTTTTTGAGGGGGGAGGATTGTTGATACAGTTTTGATGCTAAAGCAGAAAAAATAATGTTTTGTAAAAAAGAGCAGAAATCAGACTCATTGTTACCATCTTTCATTACTTCCTAGTCAGGAGAAGGAGATACAATCTGATAGGTCAGATGGTTGTGTGTCTTTCACCCACTAAGTGCATGTATCTTTTACATGGACCTTGGTGAAAGTTTCCACTTGAACTCCAGAGTGAAATTTTGCTAAGGTTCTCTGATTCTGTCATGGTTCCCTAATGAAGGAAAATATATGGTATAGGGGCCAGCCGATGGTGTAGCAGTTATGTCATTGGACTCCCACATGGCCAAGAGTGGTATGAGTCCCAGACCCAGTGGCTTGAAACTTTCAAACTTCCACTGGGTGTGTGTGCGTGCATGCCCAAGATCCCAGCAGGAGAATGAAGGAGAAGGGATTGTGGCATGACCATCTCCTCCGTTCCCCCTGCTGGGGGGGGACAGTGATTTCTCACTTTCCCTCTCACTGTCTCTGTCTCTCTCTGATGAGTGTACACACCCTAAGGCTAAGACTTAACAAACAAAAAAGGAAAGAAAATATATGATATATAGATTGTAAACTAGGATTCTATTGCTGAAAGTGAGATCTAAATTTTCTAAAGTATGTTAACAAATGATCTAGTTAGCTAAATTTCTAATGGAGGAGAACTTTACCCTGTGGCATCTACATTTACTATTCAATTGGTACAGTTTGTTCAGATGCCCAAGAACATATATACTTAATTGTACATAATCTGCATGTATCCTGAGATGGGAAGGGCAGAGGCAGGAATGTTTGTGCAAATGCTGACCAGCCTCCTTCTGTTATTTATTAAGACTATGTATTATTAAATGGGACTGCCTTTGCCCTTCATGTTCCCATTCTGGTAACAATCCTGGCTTCCTCTGTAACCTCACTAACTTTTACTCACTGGAGGAGGATTATGCTATCAGATTAATAAAATCTGGAGCAAAGACAGGGAATGGATGACTGATTTCCTTCCCTTCACCTTTTTTTTTAAAAAAAAAAAAATTCAGACTTACCTAATTTCAGAAAAATTTATCCTACTTTGCTCTTAACCATGTAGTGAACTTTACAACAGCAGCCCTGTCCCCTTGCGCGAAAATTCCATAATCAACCAGTGCTGACAGCCGAGTAAGTCTACATATTGGAGTTAAGTATTAGACAGCCCGTTGCTTCCTCATCCCCAAGTCTTGGTTTCCAATCATTCTATCAGTAATGAACAAGGTATTGTAATCTTCATCTGCCCAATTCTTTTTCTGTCTCAGAGGATTCAGTACTCAGGCAAGAAATAGAATAATATATTGTTTACTCTCCCCAAACCCAAACATGTGCCATCAGTGATTTTTATACTGTATAGATTTACTATGTTGTCCTCTTTAGTGACCTCCAAACAGCACCATAAACACTGTTTTAAAGGGTGATAATTACATTTGTAGTCATGCAGTCCTGAAATGAGTTACTTTCAGTTTTTGGTGATTTGGGGATTTCTGTACTCTAAATAAGAGATTATTATCCTGGGAACCAGCAGTTGGCATAATGGCTATGTTGCTGGACTCCCATGTAGTCGACCGTGATTCAAGTCCTGGACCCAGTGGCTTAAACACATGCCAGGCACGTGTGCGTGCGTGCCCAAGATCCTGAGAGGAGAATGGAGGAGAAGGGATTGTGGTGTGGATATCTCCCCTAGGGAGTGATTTCTCGCTTTCTGTCTTGCTGTCTCTCCCTTTCTTTCTGGAGAGTACACATGCCCTATAGAAAAAAACCTCTCCAAAAAAAAGAGAGGAAGAGATTATTAACCTGTAGTAACATAAATATGCACTGAAAATACTATGCTAAGCACTTACTTACATTTCATTGACTCTTCCCAGCATCGCTATTAGGAGAAACTATCATAGCTCTGCCTTAAAAATAAGAAAACTGAGATATGCTAGCTTACTTAGTAAGGGTAGAAGCAGTACTTGAATCTAGGCATTCTTGGCTTCAAAGCTCATGATTTTAATTACTTTTCTTTAGTGTCTTTTTCTTTTTTTATTTAAGAATTATTTTTTAATCTTAACTTTATTTATTTTAATTTGACTAGAGATTGGCAGAGTGAGAAAGAGAGGGGGAGAGAGAGAGAGAGAAAGCAAGCACAGGTCTGGACTCAAACTGTGGTCGGCCATGTGGGAGTCCATAGCTCCCACCTGCTGACCCCCTGTCTTCCTTTTTCTAAAGGAACAGTATTTGCTTCAACAAATAATAAGCCTGATCTCATACATCATTGGTGTTCCCTCAATAATGGTCAAAGCCTACGGCTGTAATGTGAAGAATTGCTGCCGTTCTGCCCACCCTGTGCCCTCCTTCCCCCAGTGCCTCGGGCAGCATCAGCAAGCAGTACACCCTGACTATTGGCTTGTTGGTGAGTGGACTGATGCTTTCCCTACGGTCTTCTGACAAAGCTCAGACCACGGCAGGGACAGTAAAGGATAGAGTCCATTTATGCTAAGGGCAGGACTGCCACCTCCCCTGTGTGGTTCAGTATTTCCCCATGGGGGATGTGGAGGTGTGAGCCTCTGCTTCCTCAGGCTCTGGACTGTGAAGAGAAAATTGGGCTTATTTATCTATATAGATTTAATCTAAATATTGAGTGACTAATTACTGTTATCATAATGCAAACATGCAATGCATATCCATGTAAAATCCTGGGACAAGATACATGTTCAACCTCCTTCAAGAAGGAAGATACATATGGAAAACCTTGGAGGGGTGTCTTTAAGGAGTCCATAGGCCCATCCTAATGATATGGAACTGAACAGCCTGGTGCTCTTCACCAAAACCGTTTGCTTCCACCATCTATACCCGCTAGCCCCACTTTATATACCACTTCTGTTAGATCCCCTATCAAATAGGCAACCAAAAAACAAAAATATAAAACTTTGATCGTGTCATGTATTTTTAGAAAATCTTCAATTGCTTTGTACTTGCTAATAAATAAATTACATGATTCCCATCTAACAACAATGTCTTCCAGGAGACTTTCTGACTTCTCTTGTCTTCTTTCTCATTTAGGTTCCTACACTATTTTTCCAAACAAGCAATTTAATGTTCCTTGTGTTGGAATTACATTTGCTATCACAACTGTACCCGTCTGCATTTTGCCACAGTGGTCCTAGCAAAGGTTTGCAGCATTCCCAGCATCACGGAGTCAGATCATTGTTGCTCTCACACCCACTACCATTACAGACAGAGGCCTAGGACAGACTGACGAGGAGAGAAGGAGAGATAGACACACATGCTCTACGGCATGGGGGCTCTTACTTTCCCAGCAACTAACTAGGAAGACTGAGTGGCACACTTAGAAGTGTCAAGGAGCTATGCCCAAAGGAGTGTGTGAATCGGTCTATGGAACAAAAAAGAGAAGGAATAGATTTTGTCCCTTTTCCTCCTTCTCTACAACTGGACTGTTCTGAGAAATGTGAATTCAGAGCCTTTAGGAGGACACCCCACAAGTTTCAACCGTCAGCTGTCCTTGCTACAAAGCTGCAGCCACCTGAAGTATTCCCCATCCTCACTCCGCACCCGGCCCCACCCATATTTGCTCTCCTACCATCTGTGTTACACTCCCTCTCTTCTGCCTCCCTACAATTGCACTACTCAATAAAGGAGTAACATGAAGATTTGCCCTTAGATTTGCTCTTCCAGGGAAACAGGATCTCAAATGCCTGGTACCCACCTGCAATTTTCAACCACTACTCATTTCTTCATGTCCAGAAACTCCATGTTTTTCAAAGCTGACATCAAGTGTCACAAGGCAACTTTTCTTAGAATTTTTCACTAACATCCTTGGCTCATTCTCCTATCATTTATGGAACTTAAATATAACTCTATTATAACAATTATATTAAAGCCAGCTAATGATATGTTGGTTAAGGCAGCTGGATCTCACATAGCTGACTGTGCTGTTTGAGTCCTGGACCCAGGGGTTTGGACAATATGCCAGACGTGTGTGCCTGTGTACCTGAAATCCCAAGAGGAGAATGGAGAAAAAGGGATTTCAGTATGACCATCCTCACCGGGGGTGGGGGGGAGGGGTGTGCTTCCTTGCTTTTTATCCCTCTCTTTGTGTCTCTCTTTCTCTCTCTCTCTCTGTAGAGAAGAAGCACCTTGCAATAAACAAACACAAATTATATTTATCCAAGTAATCAACAAAATATTTTTGTAAAGGGTCAAATCAATTTTTTTTTATTCTTAGAATCTACAATAATGTTTGGTACTTTTTAGGTGTTCACTGAGTATTTGTTTCTTAAGTGAATTAAATAACAAATAGAAATGAATCCTTAAATCTTGACTCTCATATTTCTCCCTCTCTGTTTTCAATATGATCACTCACCCTGGGTACGCAGTAGTTTCTTGCCTCTCTTTCTAAGTGTGGGATTGGCCTGGCAAAGATATAGCAGAGCTCCATGCCAAGCCCAAAGAACTCTTTTTGTTTTTGCCAGACTATTTTCTGCCAAAATCTGGAATCAATCTTTTCATTACAGGAGTCTTAATAGCTATTGAAATTGTAGTGTTTGTCTGGTCAGTAAACAATTTCATTATTGACTTACTTCCCTTATGCCTAATAAAGTTGTCTGACTGTGAACGCTATTGTTAAACTACTAAATGCTATTAAAATTTGTGGTAGAGTTTAGAAACTGGAGAGGTATATAACCTCTGCTTTAAGTTCTGTATTTTTACCCTTCTTCTGTTAATGATTTTCCATTCTGGAATTGACCTTCATCTTTGCCAACTGTATTACCACCATCTGATTTTCCCATCAGCTCTTCTGACTTTTCCATTGTTTTAATGCTTATATTCTGTTTTTCCATTACACAGCCTCTCACGAACAATGGTACCTTTACCTCTTTCACTTCCACTATGTTAAGATTACCATAAACTAAGGTATCCTCACTTTAAATTCTCCTTTTCTGTTTTAAACTCTTCTTACACATTTCTGCCTCTCTTCATGCCCACCAGATTCCTGACTACACAATTTCTACATTAAATATTAACTTTCCATAAGTACAGATCTCAGAGGCAAGTTGGAGAGTGCTAGTGACAGGAAAATAGAAAAATATTATGAGATCAATGTTTCAACAAATTTAATGGAAAATGAAATATTTACATGTGTGGTTTAAAGACATATGTACTAGATTTATTAGGGCATGTTAATATGCCAAAGAATTTTTACTGAAAAAGCTGTGCTGATACCAAGAGGAAAAAAAAAATAGTCAGCTGTGAAATGCAGAATATGCTAAAAATAACATACAGATGAACTGCAATGAAAGATGATGGGCAATCAAAAACACAGGCCTCATTTTTGGACTGGGACATGCAACTGGAGTAAGGTTTTATTATCTGACAATATTTTTTTCAGCCAGGAGAAATTTAGTAATTTTATGTTAATCAAAAAATAGTTGTAATCGAGGATTCTAGAGATTTCTAGGAAAACAGGTTAATTACAAAGTCCCTCAACCACTCCATTGGAAAGTATTTGAACTTGTCTGTAGAACTCTAAGAGCCTCTAGCCTCTGTGATAGAGGATACAGCTCTTTTCATGGAGAGAGATGGGAAAAATCAATGAACCCTAAATGTTCTTCCAAGCTATCATGACAGCTGAAGCCACACTGACCCATTTCAGGAGAAAGCTGGGAACATTACAGTCCCTTGGCCCATCCCTGAAGCCCTGGGGGAATCCTGAGTGCTTCTGGTATACCACCTTCATAAATCTTGGAGAATGAATGCAAATGCTTGAATCTTAACATATGTTTAGGGTGAGAAAGGAGTAAAAAATACACAAAATGAATAAGTGACATCAAAAAATTATATTAGAAAATGCTAACTTTGATTTTTTAAAAATCTATTGCCATAGTATATATTATGAACAGTCAATTTTTTAGCAGAGTCTGGAAGGGGAGAGTTCTAGCACTGGTGGAGATGATGGAAGAACAAAGGCTTCATGGCCAAGATAGCACTTGAGATGGATTTGGAGAGTTGGTTTTTAGGTTGTGAGAGAGAAAGAGATGGGGTGGGAATCAGCAGAGGGATCACAATGTTTCCAACTGAAGCTCCGTATTGTGGAAACATGGGAACTAGAGAGAAAAACAGAGTGGCTTATACTTGTGTACAGCAAACTGGCTCCTAAAACTGCAAAATATTCTCTTTAATATCAAGGACTACTATGTATCTGTCACAGTTGTAGATATTGTGAGTTAAAAGACAAGTGAGTCTCAGTCTTATTCTCAAAGATTTCATAGTAGAGCAAGACGGATATAAACAAACTAATGTTATGTGGTAGATGCTATAGTAGAGTAGCTGGGTGAAAGGTTTAACAATGGACATGGATGACTCAGGACTCTATGTCTCCCTCAGGGAAACAGGGTAGGCTCCTACCCTGGATATATTAAGTATAAATCAATTGAGGATTATCTTTTAGAAAAGCAATTTGGCAATAGGAAACTGCTTCATACCCTTCAATTTAGTAACTCAAGTGTTATTATTTTTCTATTAGACAATATTAGAAATGTGGGCAGAATTCTGCATTAGGTGAATTTACCATGATTGTATGCATAATGGTTAGTACAGGTTCTTGAGTCGAACACCCTGTGGGAGAATTCTGACTTTATCACTTATCAGCTCTACAATCTCAGATGAAGAACTCAAACTCTATAGTCTTTAGTTTGCACATCTAAAAAATGGATATTCTAAAAGTACCATCTAATAGGATTATTATGGCATTTAAAATGTCACTGACTATAAAGAACTCAGAAGAATTCCTGGCCAATAGTAAGTACTTGATAATTCTTAGCACATTAGTTTGCAGTAGTGAAGAACTAGAAATACCTAAATGTTCAATAATAGATCATTGGAGAGATTATGAAACAGTTCATGTAATGGAATATTATGTAACCAGATAAGAACCTTTTTTGGGCCAGCCTATGTTGTGGTGGTTAACACAGCTGGATATCACATGGAGGACTGCATGGGTCGTGGACCCACTGGCTTGAAGAAACATATGCATGTGTTTGCATGCCCAAAATCCAAAGAAAAATGAGGGAAAAGGGATTGTGGCATGACCCACTCTCATGAGGGGTGCTTTCTCACTATCCTTTTCTTTCTCACTCTATCTCTCCAATGAGAGCACATGCCCCCATAGAAAAAATTTAAAGACATTCAAAAACCCCAGATTTTTTAATGGATTATTAAATGGAGAAAACCATTATGATGCAATATTAATTGCAAAAAGGGAGATACAAAACTGTATTTCCTGATCATTATGGATTATTCTATAAATAAGCAAATCAATTCATAGATGGAAAATGACAATTCATGATGGAAAATGAAGGGGAAAATGACAAAACTGAATACCCTCAGAAGTTATTAGAAATCATTTTATTTTCTTTTTGTATTTTACCAAAAATCTAAAATGAACATATATTACTTTTATTATAAAGAAAGGAAATGCCAAAGTTATTTGCCAGAATCTGGTACTAATTTTTTTTTTGAGAGAGGTTTTTTTGCTATAGGGTGCGTGTGCTCGCCAGACAGAGACAGACAGAGAAACAGAAAGCGAGAACTCACTCCCCAGCGGGGATGGTCACGCCCCAATCCCTTCTCCTCCATTCTCCTCTCAGGATCTTGGGCACGCATGCACACGTGCCCGGCGTGAGTTTTAAGCCACCGGGTCTGGGACGCAAACTGTGGTCGACTACATGGGAGTCTAGCGGCATAGCCATTACGCTAACTGCTGGTCCCCTCTGGTACTAATTTTTGACAAATTATCATCTCAGTCCTTTGCAAACACTCCATGTGGAAGGCTTTATGCTCACTTAGTGCTTTTCCCCATTCAATTGTCTTTCACTCACAGTAAGTCACGGGGTCCTATTAGATTCTCAGAGTCGTGTAGATGTTGTATGGAAGACAGGGAAAGTGACAGTATGATCTTTATCTGTAGGGTATCCAGGAGAAGAGTTAGAAACATGAGCTATTTATATATCATGTAAGATAAGTACCACAGGAATGAAAAGAAATTTTCCTTTCCATGGGCACTGAACAGAAATAGTTGGAACAGCCTTCAAGGAAGGAGGAAAATGAACTGGATCCTGAGGATGGGAAGGACTTGACATCTAGAGTGCATGATAAAGATAATAAAACTGAATTAACTGTAAAAAATAAGTGATAAATCAGTACAAATCACCATTTCCGGGGACTTACAAGCATCTGACCTAGAGACAGACAAAGCTTCATATTAAGTGTGAAAAATGTGTTCCATCTCATTTGCCAATTTGAATTCTTGTTGGACAGTGTTGACAAAGATCCTGAGATTCTTTTGATAATTCTGTGAATACATTTGATGAAAAAATAGAACTATCCTAGAATAGCCTTAGCTACCATGAGCAAAAAGGAGAATTGTTCTTGCTATTATAGAACCTATATTCTAGACGACTGGTTGACATCACAGAGTAGTGGTTTTGGGTAGAATAAGATGAGAGGAGACTGGATCACAGAAGATTCCTTAGAAGCAGCTTAATAAGTTAAAAATAAGAAGGCAGAGATTTGGGGAGGGAAAAGGTCAAGGATGATTCAAGGAATTTTAACCTGGAGATGGCAAGTAAAGTCGCCCATGAAACAGATGGAAAGATGCATAAACCATCAATAGTCATTCTATAATACTGGAGGGAAATCATTAAAATTGTCATATCTATTGTTCCTTCTACAAAAGGAGGAGGGTAAACTTGAGGATTTCTGATATTCTTCTAATCCTACAAGTCTATGACTCTAGGATTACAAATGTGTTTAATGAGAAATACAGTTAATGAATTCTCTAATGTGAATGTAATTAAAATCCAAACCTTTTCTACACATCATTCAATTCCAAATGGCAATTTATGCTCTTTAGAGCCTTTTTCCTTCTGATTTTTTTTTTTTGTATGGGGTGATTTTTTAAAAAAAAGTCTTATATACTACATGCATAAATTTAATGAGCTTTAATAATGAATATTGGAAACAAGTGCAGTATGTACCAAAAGAGACATGGCTAAATAGCATAGACAAACAAAATATGATTTGGATTGTGGAACACCAAACATTAATTAGAAGAAAAATAATTGGATCTGTATATCAATATAGATAGATCATAAAAGCATATTTTTGAGTAAATAAAGGCAAATTCCAGAGCATTATGTATAGCATTAACTATTTAATAATAAAAAGAAAACAACAACAATACTGTTTTATGAATAGTATATACCAACATAGATATGTATATATTAAGGGGTGAGAATAGTCAACTCCTATGAGGAATTACTTTTATTGTTTTTAGAGGTTTTTACCTTAGGGCACATGCATTCGCTGGAGAGAGAGACAGAAACAGTGAGAGAGAAAGTGAGAAATCACCCACCCAGGGAGGACCATGCTGCAATACCCTCTCCTCCATTTTCCTCCTGGGATCTTGGTCACATACAAACAAGCACCCAGCATGATTTTAAAGCTACCAGGTCTTGGATTCCAACCATGGTCAACCATGTAAGAATCCAGTGACATAACCGCTACACCATCTGCTGGCCTCACATATGAATAATGATTTCTGAGGATGAGAACTAAAATTAGTAGTGGGGGGACTGCATAATGAAGTATTTAAGAAGATGATAAACACATATATACTTGAGTAAATAAAATATAGAAAGGAGAAAAATCAAATAGAAAATTAAGTACCACACAAAGAGTAGAGGACTAAGAATCAGAAGACTAAACTCCGGGTGTGACTCTGTCAATAACTAACCATTTAGCATGGACAGCTCACTTATTTTCTGAGTATCAATTTCCATTCTCAGCTAAAACGAAGAACTTCGGCCAAGAGGATCACTAAAGTTCTAAGTAGTAAGACATTGGGATGCTTTTGAATTGCTTATATTTCATAGGACAGTGAACAAATAACCAATGATATTTAGCACAAATGTCAGAACTTCTGTGGGTGAAAAAACACAGTGACCTAAACTGTCAAGCTACTTCTCGACTGTTTAGTGATTTAGAAAGGTTAAGATCCCTGAGTAACACATTTGGTCAGAATTTTATAGTGGAGTTTCCTACCTGAGTTTTCTCTCACAAGGCTCCAGAATCTGGTCTCCAGTAAGTATGGTCTAACTACTCCGTGTATTTATATGTGATAACACTCATGAGGAGAGAGTTTGTCAAGATTTTCAAAAAGTAGACAAAAAGATTTATTGAGAGTTACTAGATCTATCCTCTGAAAGGAAAACCATTTATAATTTAATCTCCATACTTACACATGTCTATAAATAGTACACAGTAGATTCTAGTGACAGACTGGTAACTCTTCACTATAGTGACTTAGGGAAAAGTCTCTAGATTGGTCTTACCTAGAACATCTTTTCTATGTTTCACATTGTTCTCCCATCACAAGATATTCTCTATGATGTCCACTTCTCGATGTAGAAGTTTTTCACTAAGTCAGTCTTTCCATAAGAATTTTTGCTTGATTTCAACACTTACTTGCCCATGCACCATTGCAGCTCTCAGTCTCTTAGTGGATTGTTTGCTTATTCTGTGATGATCTCATGCCACTTCAGTGCCCAAGGAGGGATTTTAAATTCAGTTCATTGGGAAGGTGTTTTTCCTAGTTGGAGTTGAAATTGAAATCAGCCCTGTCTTTGCACAATACAGTAACTGTATGTGGCACAAATTGTCATTTTTAATCTCCTCTTTTAAAAATAAAATTCTCAAATCTTACATTGGCCCATGGCCACTAAAATAAATATTATGTTTGCTATCCACCCGCACTTGTAGCTAAATGTCGTACATGACTAATTTCAAGACAAAAGAACGAGAATATTAGTGATGTGTGCAACTTTCAAGTTATGGCACCAAAGAGAAGGTGTGTACCCTTCACTTCTTACTTCTTTATCTTGATAACTAAAATGAGTCTCTTCCAACCATGTGGATGAACAGAAGAACAAGAGAGAGGTCCACATTTTCAACCTGTTGAGTAGCCATATCAGCCAGGACCACCTAGATAATCCAGGATAACCTTCCTATCCTAAAGTCAGCTGGTTAATACTGTTAATTGCATCTACTATTATACCTTAACTCCTCTTTTCATTATGGAGTAATATAGGCACAGGCTCTAAGAATAGGACATGAACACCTTTAGTAGGTCATTATTCTGTCTATCACAATGTGTCCTGTGATAACTTGAAAATCAGAAACTATGCTGACTGAGCCCACTGTAGGAGTGTCGAATTTTTTTCCGAACTTCAGTGCATAGTATTGTTCACTGCTTCTTTCCATTTTCAGCAAAACTATATAAAAATAAACTGAATGCTAGCAAAAGCTGTGTACTTGAAAGTAGAGATGGACAGAAATTCAGCTTTGTTTAAGCAAGCACTTGTTTTTCTTTTTTTATTTTATTTTTTTGGCCTGGGGCAGTGTCTAAATATTTAGAGTCTTATAGGGTTGAAAGGTTAATAACTTCTTTACTCTGGTGATTTTGAAGAAGCAGCCTCAGCAGGAGATAAGCCTAGAGTCCAAGCACTTCCCAGTAAGTGTTCCTAACCAGACAATGGGAGAGGGAATGCTGGCCCATACTGAACTAAGTGTGATGATCTTACTTCTCCCTTTTTTATGTTCTCCATTGCCTTCTTTTGGTAGTTCTAGCAAGCTAATACTGTCATCTTTGGTATTTCTGCATGACAGTATTTGGTAATTGTTATAAAGTATTACTTGTTCAAATTCTCCCTATTTCTAAATGTGAGTTGCAGGGGGGGTTATTTGCATGTTTAAAGCAGCTACATAGCTTCTAATCTTTTTCATTAGTTAGTGGTCTGGCCTTTTAGTTTATATTTCACTGGGTCACGAGCAGCCGCATCTAGTCCTGTGAAGAGGACTGTATATCATCTGTGGCTCTGGAGCTTTGAGTGTGTAACTGCAAGATCATGGATGTGACATATCCTCTTGTCTCTCTTCTTTTTTTTTTAACAAGGCTGCTCCAGATGTTGGCTTTGTGATGATCTTACTTCTCCCTTTCTTATGCCATCCATTGCCTTCTCATTCACACTTAGATTGAAATCCAAAATCCCAGCAAGATGCCTTTTATGAACTACTCATTTTTACTCTTATTCTATGCTCTGTCACTCGCTCTCCACTGAATTCTAAGCAGTCTTGCCAATCTTACTGCTGTTTCCCAGAATGCCAAGCTCATTCCCAATTTAGAGACTTTAAATGTTCCCGCCAGAAACCCCTTTCCTAGATCTCTATACGCTCCCCTCTCTGACTTCATTTATGCCTCTGCCAAAAGGGTATTTCCTCAAAAATTCCATCCCTGATCATTATCTGTCACTGCTACTCACAATACCAGGTACCAGACATTATGGTACCACCGTATCAATCTTTCTTTGGGTTATTGTTATTCATTGATGACATTATGTTACATATTTATTTCTTCATTTATTCCTTCTTTGTCTCTACCACCAGATGTAAGCTCCATGAAGATAGGGGATATGTCTGTCTTATTCTCTGTTTCATCTGTATCACGTGATGGATGGTTCAACAGCTCTTCACCAAAATGAGTAAATGAATGGTTGGATGTAAGGATTAAGTAGATGACATCCTTGACATTTTTACCTAGACTCAAACATCCAAGTAGCTCAACTGCTCTTCTACCAAAGAAGACCCAATTAGATTCACAATGATCTAGGCAGAACTCTGTGCTATACCTTATGCAGTGCTATTTGCAATGCAATTGAAAGCTAGGAATTTGTTCCATTTTCTTCTTGTGTGTCTTGGTTTTTCAAATGAGATGTTTAATTTTGGCCAGCATGCTAAGCATGTGCAGAAGTACTGTTGAGCCTCTCGTTTCACCTTGGGGATTCTCACGCAAAGCAGGACAGCATTATTAATCCACTCACTGCAGATGCTGCAGTCACACCTTGCAGATTGTCAAAGAGAAGTGACAGATGTGCAGTTCCCAGCAGCCCCAAAAGTCAATCTATGGGGTTCTGGACTAATGGTTTTCAGAAAAGTCATTATTGATCAAGTAAGGTTTTCAACTCCAGGAAAGTGATGGCTTAAAGAAAATAACACTGTTTCAGAGAAAAGCTGGCTTGATCTGTTTTGCTCTTAACATTCAGAACATAATCATCTCAATTAAAACAAACAAAAAAAATGTATATGGAAAATCTGTCCTGAGCCAGAGCCTATGCCAGAGACCATTGCATTCAAAGGAGATGAAAATACTTTTTATTCTCCTACTCATTCTAGTGAAATAACGATTCATATCAAAGTTTATATATGTGTCAAGGATTCATCTCTGAAACTTAGGAAAATGATCCTGTCTTCCAATTACCATTTGAAATATCATGGGTGGGTTTTGACATTTGCTTCAGAAAACAAGGAGGAAAATAGCCATTATAAGAGATAATATTTTTTGTACTATGATTATGGAATATAGAGTAGTATTAAATTTTCTAATCATGTAAGCTACATAGGAAATAATGGCAAATATAGTTATCATCTCTACCCAGAATAAAACAGCTTCTCATTCTTCATAGCTTCAGACTCTAAACTCTGGTCACCAGGGCTTGACTTAATGTATCTAAACCTACCCTCTTCTCCAAGTGGACATCTTCATTGAGATATACTTGCCCCTCCAAGCCCTAATGCCCACCTCTATTCTTGATCATGTTTGGATTTCTGGTTACTTATAAATGGCCACTATCTGAAATATAGAAGACAAGATTCCTGAACTACTCAATTGCATGATCATTGTCATGACTCCCATCTGGCTTTATGCCCAAATCCTGCACACAGAATCCTCCTCCATTGCTGTGAGAATCACAAAGACAAGTGTAGTAGAACAGGGTACTCTCAGAGGGTGACCTGGCTTTGAATTCTTTCTGAAGTAAAGCTTGACATTTTCTGAAGAAGTGAAATTTTGTTCATTGAAAATAGGAACCATTTTCTCTGAATCTCTTCAAAAGAAATCTTATGCAAATGTAAATAATAGAAACTCATAAAATAAAATGTTATTAAGATATTCTGCAAGATAACAAAGTAAAATGATTCAAACAAGTAGTTTATTTTTCACCCCAAAAACCTATTTGAATTATTCTATACAAGTTTCAAATCAAGAAAATATTTGACATCAGTGTTTTTCACAGGATGGATGGATAGATAGGTGAATAGATAGGTAGGCAGAAAAAATAGAGAGAGAGAAAGAGAAAGGAAGAAGGAAGAAAGGAAATAAAAAAATTGAACTCCCAAAAAAAGTATTAAAGGAGACGTGACCATCAGCCAAAGGACCTATATCCAGTCCTAAAGAAATGCTCAACTGGGCCTGTCAGAAAGAAGGGACATACTGGGAAAACAAGGATATCTTTAAAAGGCAAATCTGATCCTCTACATTGGTTTTGACAATAGAAACACCAAACTTTCTGAGATTAGCACGAGAGCCAAGCAATGACCTGAAGTTTAAGGTCACAAAAAGATGCTGACTTAGATGTGATCACATAAGAATTTTTTCATTAACTTCCAAGTGGAAGCACATAAAACTAATAACAGCTTCAATATTAATTCTTTTAAATAAACATAGTTAAAAATAGTTATCTTAGACTTGACCCCATATCCTTGTGGTTAAAGGAGCCTGAGCACACATTGTTTGAATCCCAGCTATAATGGTTTGAATCTCAACTACAATGTATGTACATGCCCAAAATCTCAACAAGATGGAGAAATGGAGAAGAAATTGCAGTGATATGAGAGATAAAGGACTAAATACCACATAGCTGATGTACAGTTCAAGTCCTGGACTTGGTGTCTTGAAAAACATGCTGGGCACATGAGTGTGCTAGGCCTTTTGGCCTGAAGAAAAAGAATGGAGAAGGGATTTTGATGTGACTATCCCCTCTAGGGGGCACTTTCTTACACTACCCCCCAATCCTGGGGAGTGCATGAGCCCTATAGCAAAATAAAATAAAAAGGAGCTATTGTGGTGTGCCCATGAACTATTGGGGGTTGCTTTCTTCCTCTTCCTTCTCTCTCTCTCTTTCTGACTCTCCTTTCCAGAGCACTCAGGCTCTGGAAAAAAAAAATAATGCAGGTATCTTAACTCACTTAAATTAATAAGGATTTCCTTTTAACCATTTATATCACTATGTTCTCCCAGTAAATGAAATGTAATGGCCCCATAGCAAATGTGTTTTAGATCTTTGGTGCTTGGAAAAGGTATAAGAAAAGTGATGGAGCTGGCCTTTACTACTGGGCTGTTGGAAAAGTCAATATGCATTTTTGCTTAGAAAGACAGAAAAAGTATGTCATGACTTTTCTGACAACCCAATAAGTTTCAGCTATGTATTAAGTATTTCACAGATATCAGCAAATTTAACTCTTACTAATAGCCAGTATTTGGCTAATATTCTGATTGAGAAATAAGAAGCCTGAAATTCAAACACTTTTCTATCACAGGGCTAGGATTTGAACCTAGTTGTGTCAGACTCTTGAGGGCATTCTTCCCAATATACTGGCTTTTAGAAAATTTGAGATTTAAGGAAGGGAAAATAATTACCCACTACCAGGAGGAGGAAAGTACAGGACTACAGTCGCATTCCACTTAGGCCAGATCTCGTTGCTCATGTTCACAGCCCGACTGTCCTTTACTGGCATGCAGGTGGTAGACAGGCTTAGAATCTTGATATGTAAAGGTCTTTAGTAACCAATGAGTTCGGGATTTTTATTTTAGAGTGAAAAAGTT
The DNA here is from genome assembly GCA_026018925.1 of Tupaia tana. Taxonomy (NCBI): domain Eukaryota; kingdom Metazoa; phylum Chordata; class Mammalia; order Scandentia; family Tupaiidae; genus Tupaia; species Tupaia tana. Next base: position 70,743,201 of record JAKSZU010000008.1, read on the forward strand.
GATACACAGAATGAGAAGACTTCTTGCCCAAGGTCATACTTGATTTTTGACAATTAATCAACTTTGTAGCTAAATCTAGAACCAGTAAATCATGATTCTCAGTCCCAAGCACTTTCCATGTTTCCATTCAACGTATTTGAGGAGTAATTCTCAGACATGGGACCCCTACAGTCATTTCTCTGGAGGTCAAAAATCAACTGCAGAAGACTTGAGTCTCGGACCTGAGAATACTCAGAACTCCTAAGAGACGTTCAAAGGGATGAGTCCTTTGAAAAACTCCTTCTTATTACAGTAAAGTATGAATCCAAATTGCAACTAAAAAAGAGAAAACAGATTTACCCTTAATCCCAAATTTATCTGCTCCTTTGCATAAAGAGTGTGGATTAGAAAAGAGTATTTACTTGCTGCACTGCCTTAAGTCACTAAACTTCTCTGAGCTGCATTTTAATCATCTATAAAATGAAGATAGTAATAATACAGAGGTTATTATCTCAATTTTATTATCTGAGTCTGCTCAATAATGAGACTGCACAGGAAAGTAAAAGCCATCATAACATGAAAATATTCTCTAATGCTCTAATGACTTGATCATTTATAAAATTAGTCTGCTCTCCACATCCCGTTTCTCTTAAGATTCGTATCTATCTCTCACCATTAAGTCAATGTCTTTGATCATTAGTCTATAAATATCATGCAAATCCTTTGCCACACATGACTCTAAATCTCAGAAAAGTTTCAGAATTTCAAGTGATGAAAAGGACATAGAGCAGAATAACAGTGCAAATCATACACAAAGCAACTGATACAGAAGACTCTGGCCTGGTTAGGCAATTGTAAACCATAGATGGCGAGGAAAGGCAAAGTTGGTGACAAGGTAGGAATTTTTTCTCAAGCTTCAAATTCAAAATAATAATCAAAGTGCTTGGGAAATCTGATTAAACCTGAAGCATTTCTCAAAAGTGACCTATTTTTTAATGATGCTTTGAAAGTCAATAAAATATGAAAGAATGTTATATTGTATTTTATACAGTTTTATCCAAAATCATGTTTATAAAAAAGTTATCATTATTTTTTATAATTATTTTCATTGTCCTTATAACCAAAATTATATTTTATGAAAAAATTAGTTGTATTACCTTAACCCCATTTTTAAAGATTATCCCAATTGGATCAATTTTCCCTTATCTATCATGAAAGTGTTGTTGGAACTTTAAGTGCATTCTCTCATAGTGAGTAATTATCATTTCAAGATAAGGCACTCTTTTATCTGTGCCATTTCCTATTATTATAAAAAACAAACAAGATAAAACTTATGAATGTATTTCAGAAAGTTTATTTTTATTTTCATTGCTTTAGTTTTGTCATAGGGTGTACATGCACTTGTCAGAGAGGGACAGAGTTATAGAGAGATAGGGAAAATGAGAAATCATCCCCCAAGGGGAATGACAATGCTGCGATCCTTCTCCTCCATTCTCCTCTCAGGACTTTGGGCATGCATGCACTTGCACTCAGCATGTTTTTCAAGTAGACAAGTCCAGGACTCCAACCGTGTAGTCCACCACGTGGGATACAGCAACCTTAATCACCACACCACCAACTGGCACCCATTTAAGGAATTAATGTTAGAATTTACTTTGTTGGGACCAGCAGTTAGCGTAATGACTATGTCACTGGACTCCCATGTAGTCGACCACAGTTTGAGTCCCGGACTTGGTGGCTTAAACTCATGCCAGGTGCGTGTGCCTGTGTACCCATGATCCCGAGAGGAGAATGGAAGAAAAGGGATTGTGGCATGGCCATCCCCCCTGGGGAATTATTTCTCGCTTTCTGTTTCTCTGTCTCTCTCTGTCTTTTTGGCGAGCGCACACGCCCTATAGCAAAAACCTCTCCAAAAAAAGAAAAAAAAAAAAGAATTTACTTTGTTTCTCAAGAACGTTTTGTTTACCAAGTACAAGTTATTTCCACACATGGTATTTATTTTACTCTCAAAACAACTTTTGGAGATAGGCCTATATCATCTCAAAACAATAAATTAGAAAATGAAGAAACTTGCTCAAGGCCACCAAGTTATTTGGTAGCTTAGGTACAATATGAGAACTCATATTGGCTGTTTCCAATTCCAGGGTATTTATCCTATTCATCAGAACCATAGACCCCATTTCTGATTCTACCTAACGCATTCTTCAGGAAGTATTTATTCACCATCTACTTCCCATTAGACATTAGTCTGAATGCTGGAGATACAATGGTGATCAATGAAACAAGATCACTGTCTCTCATGGAGGGTATATTTTAGTGGACTACTCCATTTAAACAATGAAGCAAATCATTTAGACAACCAAACATTTTACTATTGTTAAGTGGTATGCAGAGAATAACAAGTAACACAGAAACTATCTGCTATAGCCTAGATAATGTAGTACTTTGAATATATCAACTTATTTAATATTCATAATGACCTTTTGAAGCAGGAATATTATTATCCATATTTTTCAGATGAGAACACTGAGGCACAGTGGTAGAGTTTGAATTATTTGTCCTCTCCAAATTCATGAGTACAGTCGTAGTAATGGGTTTAAAAGAGTGAAAACTATATTCAGTTGTGATGTCAAAAGGTGAGGCTTGTGGGAGAAAAACTGACTGGATTGTTAGGATGAAACCTCCATGATTAAGTCCTGGTGAACTTACAAGAGGAGGGAATGAGGAAGACAGGGGCTACCTGGGTGCAGACCATGCTCTGCACAAAGTTCTGGCTTTCATCATTTTGTTAGGCCTTTGGACCTTCTAACCACCAGAAGTGTGAATCAACCAAACTTCTCTTTTTATACATGAACAGATTTGATATTTTAAAATTATTTTATTTAACTTTATTTATAATTATTGTTATTTTAATACTTCCAGAGAGAGAAAGAGAGAGAAAGATAGAAAGGGAGGAAAAACTTCCAGGTCCAGGACTCAAATTACTGTCAGCCAAGTGGGAGTCCAATGCCCTTAACCACTGTACCACCAGTCAGCTCCGCAGATTCGATATTTCTAATTGCAACTCAATAGCAGACTAAGATAACAGGTTAAGTCACTTGCCCAGAATCATATAGCTAGTAGTGGAAGAGTTCATCTTCAAGCCAAAGCCATCTAGTTCTCAGAGATGCTCTTAAGCACCATGCTGTACAGCAGACTGATGTGATAGAAACAACTGGACAGCTCGTAGATAACATCTCAACTTTATTATTATTAGCAATAGTAGTAATAGTACAGTATTCACAGTCTTCCTACATGTATATAAAATCTAATGGATTATCACTAATAAATTATCCCTTCTAGTCCTTTTACTAAATGAGAATTCTAAGAGTTGGGACACATTAGCCTAGAACATATTTGCCCTAAGTCTACACAACTACTTAAATTCTCCATATAGACCCCCCCCCCCTACAATACTCTGTTAATCCTGAAGTACTCATAGTTTGAGGGCACTATTCAGTAATACTACTCAGTAATGTAAGAATTGTACCGTCCAGTTCTCTGGCTACTACTTCCAGGAAAATGCACATTTGGGAAGGTATGTTGGACAAACTGGAGATGGCTGACTTCAGGATGATTTTGTTTCTCTCCAGTTGCCTCTTTACTTACTGCTCAGCTGTGATCCTTGCTCATCCCCAGATCTGAAGATCAGAGGAAATGATGATCGTATTTCCAATTAGAACAAATAGTAGCTATCTTGAGCTGTATCATTAATCCTTTCAGGGACATTTGTATTGTGTAACTTATTCTGTAGCCTAATGAGGCATAAAAGAAGAATCTCTTTCCTTTTCCTGCCTCTAAATGCAAGCCAAATAATTGCTCCTGCTGCTGGAGACTAAGGTTAATTTGAAGTAAAGACCCAGCTGGGGAAATTTTCACTTGTCTAAGCAGTAGAATCAAATGTGTATAGACACTGTCATAAAACTGTCACCCGTGACTTTTCTTTTTGCAGTGTGAACTTCTCTTTTATAATACCTTTTCTTGGTATGTGCCTGCTGTTCAAGAGTGTTTGCCAAGAATTTTCCATTCTTTATGGACCAAGGTTTTTTTTATTCATTAAAATTATTCAGCATAGCGATTTTAGTATTTAATTCATTACCTTATCAATATCAAATGTACCAAAACTTCCATTATGTCTGGAGATTCAAAGATGACTGAGACAATGTCTCTACCACTAAAGAGTCCAGAATATATTGGAGAAGGCAAAGAATGTACATAAAATACATAAAATGTAATAGTGATACTTCAGAATTAGCATCATGAAGAATAAGAGATCATTTTCCTCACTAGCCTCTAGTGTTTCTTTTAAGCTCTTTCTAATACTAATCTTATCCCTCGATGTAGCTCCCCAAACACCTGAAGGATGCAACATATCCAATCAGTAATAGTGGTTTTGTGAGTTAAGGAATGCTCACTTGGGAGAATGTGTACCATTATCTCAGTTTGAGGGCCAATCTGTTTCGTGAAGAAATGTACCCAAGAGACTCTTCTGCACCCTTCACCTTTGAAGTATATTAAAAATTTGCCTTCTGATAAGAATCAGCTGGAGTGCTTGTTAAATACACACACAGGTTTCTGAGCCCTTCCTCTGGAGGGTCTAAAGCGTGCTATAAACTTACTAATCTTTTTCTCCAATTAAAAGGAAACGCATGTTTTTTTCTTCCCATTCTGTTTAGAATAGGATTAGAAAAGAACCCTCTCATCAGCATTCTTAGACACAGAAAGTGTTTTCTGGGCTGTTGCTAGGTGTTTTAGATAATTACTCTGCCAGTCTCCGTAGGAACCCTCTCAGTTAGCTGGTTTGCTTTGTCTGCATCCAAATTATTGATTTTGGATCAAATTGTAAAATGCAAAAATGAAAGAACATGATTATCAAAAGTGACTGAATAAAAAATAGAATACAGACTTATGTGAGGAAACTATAAAGGGAATGAGGATAAACTTAACCCCATAGTGCTACCAGGGTAGATGTACTCAGCTTTAGCCAAATTGTGTATTAGGAGAATCTTGACAGATCATCCAAAAGTCTTTCATAACATACTTCTTACTAAGTGGTATCTTTCCCTTTCCAATATTCAAAATACCTGTCGTGTGTTCTTCATTTTGTAATCGCAACTGACTCTAAAAGAAAAATCCCATGTTTAATGTTAGGGACATATATCGGAAAACCACTTCCATGAGAAACAAATAATTCTAGTCACATTTGCAAAACTGTCAAGAGTCATAAAGCACTGGAATTTTTTGCTTTTATTCTATAAGAGTGAGGCATTCTAATGCACTGAAATCATACAATGTAAGGTGGGTATACAACCATGACCATGTAAGCAATCAGATTCTTTCGGAGATTTTAAGGCCTGGTGATTACATTTACAAAATTATAAATCTAGTGCTAAGATTGTATAAATGAAAATTAACAATACTTTTACAATAGAAAGTAACAGACAGATAGGTTGATAAATAGAACTACATATATTCAATGTATTGAGTCATCAGAAAAGTCATGATGTATTTTTCATAGAAAAACAGAAGAAAGATGTCATGACTTTTTTGATGACCCCATATATTTAATAAAGGTGAAAAATAAATATTTAAAACCAAAACAGATGAAATATGTTTCTAACTCAGATAATCTAGTTTATATCACTGGCAAGATAAGTCTTTATGTAGTTCTTCTGCTGTCATACCCTTATAGAAACTTAGGGTAGGGGAAATATGATCACAAGAAGATGGTGCCTGGCTTTAACTTGGAAGCTCTGGAGATGAGTTTCAGAATTAGAACTGGAGAAAATTACATAGAAAAAAATGAGAAGCAACAAAGATTAATCCTCAGGAGGAGGGCATAGAGAAGAAAAGAAGGAAAGGAGAAAGGAGAGAAAGTGACAATGCTGAAAATAAAAATGTTTTGTTAAAGAATTGATAGAAAATATTCCATTTTTTGCTTATTTTCACAACTTCACTGAAATTATCTCCATCTTCACAAATTTTTGAGAAACTATTCAAGGCCAGATCCACCAAAATGCCTCTGAGAATGTTTTTGCTTTTATCATCTTAGTGGAAAATGGAAGAAAAGAGTCAGAGTCCATGTATATATAATGGAATGAGGGCGGAACACTTGGTAAAAGAGGATAATCCAAACACTGATTTATTTGATCAGAAGCAAGATCTTAAAACCAGAGGTGACCAGATGACACAGGCATCACTCCCATTAGCACAACCACTCAGTCATATGTATATATAGAGAGAATTTCTATCACTTTTCAAAGGATGAATGTAAAGCCAACTTTATTTTTTTTTATTTTTTTTATTTTTGGAGAGGTTTTTGCTATAGGGCGCGTGCGCTCGCCAGACAGACAGAGAGAGACAGAGAGATAGAAAGCGAGAAATCACCCCCCAGGGGGGATGGCCACGCCGCAATCCCTTCTCCTCCATTCTCCTCTTGGGATCTTGGGCACGCACGCACACGCGCCCGGCGTGAGTTTAAGCCGCCGGGTCCAGGACTCGAACCGCGGTCGACTACGTGGGAGTCCAGCGACATAGCCATTATGCTAACTGCTGGTCCCAAGCCAACTTTATTTTAAAATCAAAGGTCAATTCACACATGAGCTACACATGTGCCATGGAGTTCATACACAGTATATAAGCAGACTTCAAAAAGTTTGTGGAAAATGAAATTAAAGTATGTTTATTGCAGTGTGAAATATTGAAAGTCTTGCATAGTGTTTGCACCATACACATTTTCTATAAGCTTTTTGAAGATACCCTGTGTATAATAGAGCTTTTAAAATATTACATATATTTTAATATATCTAAATATGAGATAAAACTAAAATATCTAAATATGTCTATGGGATAAAATTAAATTTCTAAATATAACTAAATAATAGAGATTAGTATTTGTTCTTGTTGATGGTAGCATTTGGTCATTATCATTTTATTCTAAGTTACCTTTTGAATTCTACTAGGAAACAGAGTAGACTGATCTACAGGAAGGAGGTGGACAAAAACTTCCAATAGAAGTCTACATATTAAAAAATTAAAGCATCCTGCACTCCAATGTCCTACTTGACTCTAAAGTGAAAATTTATGTCATAATGTTTGGTGAAGAAACTGAGTACATATGACTTAGGTGCTACCTCATTCCCTTTGTTCATACCCCCCCCCCCCCCATGGAATGTGAATTGTACTCTGTTCCTGTGCCCTTGAGGTGAGACACATAAGTCAGGACCAAGATATTTCTTCCAGATGGAGGTCTGTAGGCTTGTCTCTCTTAGTCACCAATAACAGGGCTCAATAGATGGAGGATAACAACACTAAGTAAGTAAACTTAGTTGGCAGGTCTAATATTTTTTGGTTGGGTTTTTGCCATTGTGCACATGTGCTTGCCAGAGATAGAGAGAAACTGAGAAATCACCCTCCATGGAGCGTGGCCATGCTGCCATTGTTCCTCCTCCATTATCCTCTGGGATCTTGGGCACATACACACACTTTTCAGTATGAGTTCCAAACTGCTGAGTCTGGGACTTGAACCACTGTGAACCGACCATGTGGGAATCCAGCACCTTAACCACCTTGCCACCTACTGGCCCCGGCAGATCACATTTCTTCAGCTATGTTGTTCTGATGGGATAAAGGTTGCAGAAATCCCAGCTGTGGTCATAAATCCCCATTTATGTTTACTCATAAGGAGCATCACATTTTGATCCCTGTTCATCTTACTCTTGGTAATTTTCTCATTTGATTCCAAACTTGAACTAGGGTCAAAATATGCATGATTCATTACCTCCCTAAAACCCCAACAGTATAATATATTCCCAGTAAGAACTATGCTTCAACTAAAACAGAAGTAATCAGGTAATTGATGGTGATTGCCTTGAAGCTATGTCTTGGATGCCATTTCTAAAAAGGAAGCCAATTTTCTAAAAATCCATGTTAAATGTTGTACACAATTGATTTTGTATGTCATTAAGCCAAGGAGGATATTACTTACAGGGTTATTCATTTTTATTTTACTTTAATGAATGTTAAGAAGCTCTAAATCGCTTATAACAATTAAGACAATTAGCTTTGCATGGAAATGCAAAGTTGGAAACTCACTATGCTCTCAGTTTCTGATATTTCCTTCTTTTATTAAAATTCACTTTGATAAACCACAAACCAGAACAGCAGTGTATTTAGTCCCCTTGTTTTATACATTGCGTGTGTTTTTGTTGGATTTTACAATAGTTTCCTTTTCAGTTTTTCTGGGGAAAGGAAGAAACAATAACCCTTTATATATTTCCCAAGGCTGAAGTACTTTAATGAATTCTTACTACTGTAAGGTTTTTAAGTTTTGGTTTTCACTTTGAGTTTATTTTATTAAATATTCCAATTGATAACAAAAAGAAAAAGAAAAAGCTGAATGTGGAGTATTTTAGTTAATATTAGCAATGCTTTGAATGAATACATATGTATTTTGGGGATACGTTCAAATTATTTCACATACTGATTGGTGAATCTACCAGTCTAAAATATATAGGGTGAAAGATAATGAAGTGGAAACTTAACACACTAGCATTTGTTAAGCCCTCAAGTTTCAAGTCCTTCATAAGATATGACTCATTTAGTCTCCACAATGGCCTTACTACAGTGTTCTCACAATTCCACCTTAAAAAAAAAAAAAGAGTGCTCATACAAACGAAATGCTTTTCAAATTCACATGACTTAAAAGCTTTGACAAATAAACTGGCTTGAAATACGGTATTTAAAAAAAAGAGTTTACAGTTAAGTCAAGTATTTAAATTTTTCACTATCTTTGACAAGATTTCCCCAAAAATCAAATTCTAAAATTTAGTTTTTTCAACCTCAAAGTAACTTATGGGTGTTTACAGAGGGCCCCTAAAACATCCAAAAGATAAATACTAGAACCAATCATCAGGCTTATTTTGATATTTCAAATAATATTGGGAATATTGTCAAACTGAGTGATTTTAATTTTCTTTATCTTACATTCGAGTTATATGTATGAATATGTTATGTGAATATTTATGTGTGTGTATGTATGTCAGATATATCCAAATTTATCAGTTGTGAATTCTTGTCAGATCTTTAATTACGGTTGGTTCGAGTCTTGCTGTCTATGGTTAACTGCTTTATTTGTTGCCTTTCTAAAAACTTTTTGCAAATGACTGTAATTGTAAAGTATTAAGTCTTTAAGGAAATTCATAAAGAGGATGGAAAAAGTATGTACTCTTATAAGTACAGGCTTCTGATAATCTAATCATTAAATTTGGATAAAAAAAAATTCAAACTATGTAAGGATCATCAGTGCAACTTGGTAAAAAGGCAGATCACAGGATCTACTAAGCCAAGATTCTGATCCAGTAGACCTTGTAGGATTCTAGGCATTTATGTTTTTAACATTCCTCCCCAGAAGACTCTGAAGTATGTAGCATGTAGAAAAAACACACTGAGGAAAATTATCTATTATTAGTGATGCTGAGTATTTCTTCATGTGCTTGTTGGCTATTTTTTTATCTCATTTTGAGACGCTTTTTTTTTTTTTTTTTTTTTTAAGAGGTTTTTGCTATAGGGCACATAGGCTTGCCAGAAAGACAGAGAGAGACAGAGAGACAGAAAGCGAGAAATCAACCCCCGGGGGATTGCCACACCGCAATCCCTTTTCCTCCATTCTCCTCTTGGGATCTTGGGCACGCATGCACACGCGCCCAGTGTGAGTTTAAGCCACTGGGTCCAGGACTCAAACTACAGTCGACTACATGGGAGTTCAGCAACATAGCCATTACGATAACTGCTGGTCCCAAGATGCTTTGATTCAAGTAATTTGCCCATTTTTAAATTGCGCTATTGCTTTTTAAACATTTGGTGCCAAGTTGTTTGAGTTCCTTGTATGCTCTAGTTATTAATCCTTTGATATATAGTTTACAAATATTTCCTCTCATTCTGTGGGTTGTCACTGCTCTGTTCATTGTTTCCTTTGCTTTGAAGAAGATTTCTCATTTTATATAATCCCTCTTGTCTACTTTTGTTTAATTGTCTCTGCTTTAAGGTTTTATTCAAAAACTCTTTGTCCAGGGACCAGCTGTTAGTGTAATGGCTATGTCGCTGGACTCCCACAGTTGACCGCAGTTTGAGTCCAGGACCCAGTGGCTTAAAACTCACGCCAGGCACGTGTGCGTGCGTGCCCAAGATCCTGAGAGGAGAATGGAGGAGAAGGGATCGTGGCATGGCCATCCCCCCTGGGGGGGGGGTGATTTCTCACTTTCTGTCTCTCTGTCTCTCTCTGTCTGTCTGGCGAGCGCACGTGCCCTACAGCCAAAAAAAAAAAAAAAAAAAAAAAAAAAAAAAAAACCTCTCCAAAAAAAAACAATACTCTTTGTCCATACCAAAGTCCTAAAGTGATTTTTTTTTTTTTTTTTTTTTTTTCTGTTTTCTTCTAGTATTTCATAGTTTGGAGTTTTATTTTTAAGTCTTTAATCCATTTTGAGATCATTTTTTGTATATGGTAAGATATATGGGTCTGGTTTCATTATTCTGCATACAGAAATCTGGTTTTCCCACTACCATTTATTCAAGAGATTATGTTTTCTCCTATGGATGTTCTCAGCACTTTTGTCAAAAATTAACTGACTATGTATTTGTGAATTTATTTCTGGGTTCTCTGTTCTCGTCTATTTGTCTATGTTTCTATTCAGCTTTTTATTTTTTCCTATTTTTGTATTTCTTGTCAGTACCATGGTTTTTTGGTTATTATTGGATGAGCCATGCTCTATAAGAAATTGCCAGGGCCAGCAAATGCCCTGGTAGTTGAGGCACTGGTCTCCCACATGACCAACCATGGTTCAAGTCCCAGACCTGATGGCTTCCTTTCTCACTTTCTCTCTCTTTTCTCTTTTCTCTGCTCTCTTCTCTTTGGTGAGCACATGTGCCTGATAGCAAATAATAAGTAAATTAATTAATTAATTAAATTAAAAAGAGAAATTGTCCATGTCTTAGCAATAAGGAATACTCTAAGAATAAAGGCAAAGTGCAATAATTCCATCCTAATAAAGACTAAAAGCAAGCCTCAGCAAAATCAAGATAATTCTTCAGTAATCAAATGCTTACCAGAACAAAACTTAGCTCTCTTTAAAGGATAATAACATAATTTTAAGTCTCTGTAATTTATCACCTGCCATGTTCAGCATATAAAATACAAACTTACCAGACAAGCAAAGGAAGAAGAAACAGTAAATAGTAATCTAGAGATAAAACAATGAAAAAGACAGATTTTGCAGATATTGGAGTTAGCAGACAAGGTCTTTAAAATAACTATGACTAATATGCTAAATAATATATAAGAAGAGATGGACAAAGTAGGTGAAAAGCTGAAGTATTTCCATACAATATTAGAAAAAAAGGGGACTCACATTGGTATTCAAGATCTACAAAACATAATAGCTGAGATGAAAAACTCACTGGATAATTAAAGGCAAACTAGAAATAGTGAACTAGAAAACTATTCAATAGAATCATATCCTAACTGAAGAACGTAGAGAAGAAATAAGAACCAGAAAAATGTATAAGACCCATATGAGACATTCTCAGAAGGCCTACAAAACTAATTGGAATTCCAGAAGAAGAGGAGATGTTTTGTGTTTTAATAAAAAGTTAGTTGAGATTTCTTCAAATCTGAATAAAAAAAATAGCTACCCTGGAATTAGAGATATTCAGCAAAGTCAATGAAGAATTTAAAAACAAACAAACACGTAGGTGCAGTGTAGACAAATAATTGTAGTACCACAAAAGGGGAAACATCACATTTAGCCAGGGAAGGAACTGTATTAGCTCCAATGGAGCCATAGTGAACATGACAGTGGTTTTTTACATAGAGCTATGGAAGTTTCTTTAAAAGGCAAAAAGAAAAAGATCCGCCAAACTGGAAGTCTACTTCCATAAAATGCCCTTAAATAAAAAAGACAAAAACAATAAAAGTAAAAATGAACAAAAACTGAAGATAAAACAAGACAACACTTGAAAGAAATTTATTGTCAGCCAACTTGTGTGGAAGAAATTAGCTCATAGAAGTACAGACATAGAAGAATGAATTATGAACAACAGAATAGGGTGAAGACTTAATGCTATTCTGTAACTTTCTCAAATGAAGTAGCATTCAATCAATGCATTTTCCCAAAAGATCTGCTATGTCATCAAGTCATGGGAAATATTACTGAAATATGTCCAGAAATTTTAATTCATGTCTTCATATCAATTTTTAAAAATCTGTTGTTTTATTATAGCCATTGTTAGTAATAAAATGAAATATATCATAACATTGATTTAACCCAACATATTGATTATATGTCATACAAATCAGAATCTAGTCTACTAATTTTCAGTGTTTGTTTTAGTTGTCTCAAGGAGTGTTATATAAAGCAGCAAGTTCTCACAACAAACATTTTGTGGCATATAGTCTGAGATTAACAAGGAATGAAATTCAGTGAGCAATTATAGTTTCATTCTGTAAACCATAAGCATTGATTGTGTGCCCACTGAGGGAAAAGTATCAGTAGTTCCTTCTAAAACTACTTTTCTACTTTTTTAGATAGAAATACAAAAGACAGAGGCAGTGTCCACCCTTAGCCAGCTAGAGAGATAATGAAGATAGATCAAAGAAGGAAAATAGTTGAGAGTTATTATAGAATGCTTTTTTCCCAAATTTCCTATTCATGTATCATTTATTGATGATTGATGTTGTACTTGGTGGCTGTCCTAAGTGCTAGGAAAACAAATACTAAATCAATGAAGTTCACTTTCAAGAATTTATAGTCAAATAGGAAAAGAGAGAAAATACAAACACATATAAAAGCAATGAGGTGTTCTAAATGACATAATAGAAATCTAGAAGGTGATAGTATGACACTGAGGGGAAAATGAGCCATTCATCCTGGGGTGTGTCAGAACAGTGTTCATAGAGGAAGTGGCATGAGCTCTAAATTTTGAAAGATGAGAGGCCATTTGCCAATGACCACCAAGGAGAAAAACAAGTCAGGCAGAAGATACAAAGAAAGGCATGGGTTAGAAAATAGAATCACTAATTTGGGGATGGATCTAACACTGTGAGAGCTGAAACATGGTTAACAGGGATATACTGGATGTCTGCACTCAGAGGCAGAAACTGAAAGATTGGAAGGTATCAAAATAGGGCAAACAGCTGTAGACACTAGAGACAGTGTGGGGGGTGGGAAATAGGGGCAAGGAGGGAGGGAATAGCAGGGCATAGAGAGATGCAAACATTTCACCACAAAAATGGAAAGTTACCTGTTGATGATAATGTGTATGATAATAACTTTGACTGAACCAATATGCAATATATTTGTGCTAGGAGAAATTAATTAATTAATACTTTTTAAAAAGGGATGCTGTAGAAGTCCACAGAGGAGAGATTGCTGAATATATTCTATGCCATGTTTGAAATATAGGGTCCTATTTTTATGGAGAATATGAGTATTACACAGTACAAACCTTCTTCAGAAGGAGTAGTAACTGTAGCCAATCTCCACCAGAACTGCACTGCCTAATATGGTAGCCATAGCCACCTATCACTATCTACATGTAAGGTAATAATTTAAAAATTCACTTATTTGGTTGCTTTAGCCAAATCTGAAGTAATTATAGAAGCATGTGGCTAGTGGCTACTGGATTACACAGTTTACCCTATAGTTTAATAAGCCTAGTATGTCTTTCATTCAAGAAAAGTCTAACCAGGCATTTCAGATAAGAGGCAGTGGACCTTCTATTATTCACAGCATTCAGGAATTCAAACTGATAGAATCTCTGCCGCTGTAAAAATTGCCTTCCCAAATCACCTTATGCATAAGTACCCAGACACCAGATTGAAGGAGAGTATGGAGGATCTCTTGTAAAATACTTAATGGGTAAGAAGTACAGGGGGCATATATACCTTCTGTTAATGTCTCACTGAATTAAGTGTTACAGACACAGAAAGGCCGGAAGCACAGAATAAAAAGGATTCATGTTGAGGAGGTGCCTATAAGTCACCCTTAATAATTCAAGCTCAGGCCAGCAGATGGCATAGTGGTTATGTCGCTGGGACTCCCAATGGCCGACCAATGTTTGAGTCCCAGAACAATGGCTTGAAATGCACACTGGGCAAGTGTGCGTACCCAAGACCCCAGGAAGAGAATAGAGGAGGGAGATTGTGGCATGGCCCTGTCCCATGGGAGTGATTTCTCATTTTCTCTCCCACTGTCTCTGTCCATTGCTTTCTCTAGAGAGCACACGTGCCCTAAGGTACACACCTCTACAAAATAATAATAATAAATCAAGCTCTTCATTATTAACTTCAGTTATTATATTTTGTCTTGGTGCCCCCCGAGGCCATGTTCATCTAGGGTTGTTCATCCCTCTGCTAAATGCTCCCATATTTTGAATTTGTCTCTGTCTCTTCTTCACTGTTAACTATAGTAGTAGTTGTTGTTGCTGTTTTTGTTTCTAACTCTTGTGTTGTAATTTGGATGAAAACAAAATTTTAAGAAAATAGATGTACAGATTTGTTATACAAGTAACCCAAACTTTCTGAGTCAACTGGGTGCTACATATTTCATTTTTAGAATAACATGCACTGGATATATGGCTTCCCTTTTTTTGCTATTCACAGGCTATTTCATTGACTTTAGGAATTTATGACAGTTGGGAGTACTGGAAATCTGACTCCTGGTTAACTTAGCCATTGTTCTTTGTATTTTAGACTGTTATAAAGACTTATTTTTATAAAGCACCTGTTTTTCTGGACTAGTAACTGGCAACATTTGCTCTATAGCACAGGAATTTTTATGTAATAAATGCCATCTATAGCGCAAAGTAGAAGGACATTATTTATGAGCCAACTTTCAGGCTTTTTGCAATGCTAATATACATGATAACCAGAGACAATTACCAAACTTGTAATTTAAAAATACAGCACAGTTTGTAAATACGTCTATAGAAGGGAGAAGTGTATCATACTGACAATACCTAATTAATATTTTAAACACATCTTTATTATTAACTTATTAAACAAGCATTTATTTATCATCTACTATATGCCAGCTTTCAGGCACCAGAGGATAGAAGTGCACAATCTAGACAAAGTCACAGCTCAAAGGAATATAAATATTTGGGGAGGATCATAGGCCTCCGTTCACAGATGAGTTTCCTGAAACTACAAAAGTTGTTATACAGTAAGTGTTAAAACAAATAGATGAGCTAACTAATATTTTTTACCTTGGATTTTAATTAATATGGCATCATTTTTCATAAACCTATGGTTATGTTTGGAAATGGATTTGAAAGAAGAAAAACACTCAACAACTACATAGGTATAATATTGATAACCAAATAAATTAAAATCATTGTCTTCAGCATGTAAACACCTACACCTCAGTGAACGGAACTAATATATCTATATTGCATAGCTTGAAATGTTCAACTGCTCGAACATATTTTGTGGCTGACTGATCCTGATAAGAGGCTGATCCACATGAACAACAGTACTATTCAAAATCGCAATCCTACATAGGAAGCCCAAGTTCTAGCAGTGAGGTCCACAACTGGTAACTGTCTTAGTTCATTCTTGCTGCTGCAACAAAAAATGCTTTGGACAGGTAATTTATAAATAATGTAAATATATTTTTCACAGTTCTGGAGGCTGGTAAGTCCTAGATCGAGTCCTCAGTTGATCCTCAGCAGATTCAGTGTCTGCCTAGGGCTATCTCTCTGCTTCCTAAATGGTGCCTTGGTGTTGCATCCTCACTGATCAAAGAGGCAGTAGAAACAGGGATGCACTTCTTCTCTCAAGTCTTTTTTTTTTTTTTTTTTTTTTTTTTTTTTTGAGAGGTTTTTTGCTATAGGGCTTGTGTGCTTGCCAGAAAGACAGAGAGAGACAGAGATAGAAAGCAAGAAATCATCCCCCAGGAGGGATGGCCACACCGCAATCCCTTCTCCTCCATTCTCCTCTCAGGATCTTGGGCACGCATGCACATGTGCCAGGCATGAGTTTAAGCCACAGGGTCTGGGACTCAAACTGTGGTCAACTACATGGGAGTCCAGCAACATAGCCATTATGCTAACTGCTGGTTCCGTCAAGTCTTTTTTTTTTTTTAAGAGAGATTTTTGCTATAGAGCATGAGCTCTCGCCAGAGAGAAAGAGATACACTATTTATTTAGAGACTCTTATTTATCTAACAGACATAATCACTCACCTAGGGGAATGACCATGCTGCAATCCCTTCTCCTCTAGGCTCTCCTTGGGATTTTGGGCATGAACAACATGCACCCTGTGTGAATCTCAAGACCCCCAGGTTCAGGACTCAAACTGCAGTTGACCACTTGGTTAACCAGCACCTTAGCCACTATGGCACCTGCTGGTCCCTCTCTCAAGTCTTCTATAAGGGTACGAACCTCATCTGTAGGTGGAGCCCTCATGATCTCATAGTTTCCTAAGACCCCACCTCTTAACATCATTACATTGGAGATAAAGTTTTAATGTGAAATTTGGAGAGACACATTCTAACTATAGCAATAATGCTCACTCTAAATTTTGGGGAGAAGTCACAAATATTTGGTTTTACCCTAATCTAAGAGTCTGTGCAGTTTCAAACCACCTCTTGAGCCTATCCACATGCAACATCAGAAGAAACTTCATGAACAAAGCTGTACGTCAACCCTCATTGCATATCAATAAACCTACCTCCCTAAAGCAGGCAGGTATATTTTTTTTCTATTTTATTATGAAATACATGTGCTGCATTTGGAAACAGTCTACACTGAACACCTTTCAACCTAGATTCTACCATTAATAATTTACTACGCCTTTTTTAATAACATATCAATCTAGTCATAGTTCTGTCATTATACCAACTTTATTTTTGGTGGGTCTCAAATCAAATTGATGACTGCTGAACAATATGCATATCATTAGCAAGAGTTCAGTATTTCTAGTGATTTATTTTTATAAAATTTGCATACAATGAAGTGCACAAAATTAAAGTGTATAGTTAGTTTTGATAAATAATAACAGCTGTGTTGCTCAATTTTCTATTAAGATATAGAACATTATCGTCACACAAGAAAGTACTCTCAGGCGCTTTGCAGGTCTATGCTGAAACTCAATGGCCAGAGGCAAACACTGCTGTGATATTACTCTACCATAGATAAGATTTTCTGGTTTCTTTTTGTTGTTGTTGTTAGAGAGATTTTAGCTATAGAGCACATGTGCTCACCAGAGAGACAAGAAGCAAGAAATAACCTCCCAGCAGAAATGGCCATGCTTCAATCCCTTCTCCTCCATTCTCCTCTCGAGATTTTAGACATGCATACACCTATGCCCAGCTTGAGTTTCTAGCCTCTGGATCTGGAACTTGAACTGCAGTTGGCCATGTAGGGTTTCAGAGACATAATTATTAAGCCATCTGCTGGTCGCAAGAGTTTCTGGTTTTAACATTTCATATAAATGGCACCATACAGCATATATACATGTCTGCTATACATCATTTAGTGTCAGGCTTCTGACTTTTTTGCCCTATATGCAGGGTTTCTCATGTAGCAATAATTCAGTCCTTTTGTATACTGAGTGATTATTGTATAAATATTCCAGAGTTTGTTTACCCATTCTTATACTGATCAACACTTGGGCCAACTTTTTTTTTTAATATGAATAAAGTTGCTATAAACATTTTCATACAAATTTTTGGTTAACATATATTTGTGTCTTTGGAATAAATATGTATGAATCCAACTGCTGAGTCAAAGAATAGGTGGTATATGTTCAATTTAATTTAAAAAAAAAATGTCCTATGGGGGCCAGCAGATGACATAATGATAATGTCATTGGACTCCCACATAGGTGACCTCGGTTTAAGTCCCAGACTGGGCAGATTAAAATTTATGCCAGGCATGTGTGTGAATGTATGCCCAAGATCCTGAGAGGAAAATGGAGGAGAAGGGATTGTGGCATAGCTATCCCTTCTGGGGGATGATTTCTTACTTTCTCTCTATCTCTCCAGCAAGCACATGCACCCTTTAGCAAAAAATCTCTCCCCCCAAAATTAAAATATATATAATGAAATATATTTCATGTAAGATATATACAATAAAATATTAAGCCATAAAAAGAAGGAAATCCTGTCATTTGTAACAACATGGGTAAATCTGGAGGATGTTATATTAAGTAAAACAAGAAAGACTTAGAAAAATATTACATAATTTCAACTATACATGAATTTTAAAAAGTCAAACTCACAGAAGCAGAATGTAGGAAGGTCATTGTTAGGGGAGAGGTAGGAGGCACAGGGATGTGGTGATATGGGTGACAGGGTATAAATTTTCAATTATGAATAAATTCTGGGGATCTCAAGAATAGTTAGTGATTACAGTTAATAAGACTGTATTGTGTAATTAAAATTTACTAAGAGTAAATCCTAAATGTTCTCACCA
This sequence comes from Tupaia tana, assembly GCA_026018925.1. Taxonomy (NCBI): domain Eukaryota; kingdom Metazoa; phylum Chordata; class Mammalia; order Scandentia; family Tupaiidae; genus Tupaia; species Tupaia tana. Next base: position 70,761,690 of record JAKSZU010000008.1, read on the forward strand.
AAAAGAAAAAGAGAAAAGGTAACTACATGAAAAAGGTGATAATTAGTTTCGTTGTGGTGGTCATCTCACAGTGCATATAGACATCAAGTCATCATGCCGTACTCATTAATGAGTCAATTATAGGCCAATTAAGCTGGGGGTAGAGAATTCTGTAGTTAATTCTGAGGAAATTCAACAAGTAGAATCACTGATTTAATCATCTTCATTCAGCTTGTGTGGAAGAGCAGATGGAATGGGATTGGGAGTCAGAAATACTTCATTTCTGTGCACTGTTGGTTAGTTCTTTTAGTAAGGTTTATTGTCAAACTTTTAACTTTAGTCTGTAAAATGTAAGCACTTTGTCTATGTCAGAGAGTTATGCCTAAGGATCAAGTGAAATAAAATAAAAGTGTGTTGGGGCCAGCAGATGGCATAGTGGTTAAGGCTCTGTACTGCCATATGGCCAACCACGGTTCAAGCCCCGGATCCATGGGCTTATTTTCTCACTTTCCTTCTCTTTGTCTATCTCCCTGTCTTCTCTCTGGTGAATGCCTATGCCTTATATCAAATTTAAAAAAATAATAATGATAATAAATAAAATTAAATAAATAATTCTTTGGGAAACAAAAAGTATGTGACAAATTATGAACCATTCTAGAAACATGAAATACTATTATAAGATTCTTGGGACCAGTAGATGATGTGATGATTACATCACTGGACACCCATGTAGTCGACCATGGTTCAAGTCCCAGATCCAGTGGCTTAAAACTCACACCAGGCGTGTGTGCATGCATGCCCAAAATCCTGAGAAGAGAATGGAGGAGAAGGGACTGCGGTGTGATCAACCTCCCTAGGGTGATTTCTCACTTTCTGTCTCTGTGTTTTTCTCTGTCTCTCCAGTGATCACACATATCCTGTAGTAAAAATCTCTCTCTAAAAAAAAAAAAAAAAAAAAAGATTATTATTCTTTCTACCGTATAATTATTTTTCAGTGTCAGATTAAAAGTGTTAATGTTTGTAATAAAACTTTAATCCATTTGTTATTGCCCTTCTTGTTGTTTTATTTTTATACTGCTAGATCACCTCCCTGTTTGCTTTGTAATGCAGGAATCCAGAACTAAACATAGAGCTCCATAATAGGAAACTCACCTAAATGCCTCTTCTCACTTTCTTTTATTCCTGAAATTGTTTACATTTCACTTGCCTTATTATTTTTTTGGTACAGCTTAAAATTGTAAGTTTTTCTGGTTCTGTTTTTAATTATTTTTACTCCATCTCATTCTAGAAAGATAAACATTCATATTTAGAAGTAGATTAAAAACAATACAATATACCATATGTAAGAATAGTGTATTCAACCTAATAAACGGTCTTAGTTGATTACCTGTGCAAAATTATTCCAGCATCTTCTATAGCCGCAACCCCTTACTTCCTTGGCTGCTTTAAGAAGTATCCTTTTAATATGTTCTCTCTCGCTCATTGTTTTCATTCTTTTGAACTTTCTCATGCCATTCTCTCTACATTCAATTTCTGTTCTTGTAGTCTGTCCTTTTTTCTGCTTGTGTCTATTTTCAAGTTTTTGGGTACCTTAGTGGAGGAGATAACAAATTTCAGTATTGAAAAGTGTTACCAAATCTGTTCTTTCTCCACCTAGGTCAGTCCCTTATCTGTCGTTTAGTGGCTATTTTAATGTCCTGAGATTGATACCAAGAATGTGTATTTATGCGCAGTATAAAAATGTCTCAACCTGATCTGATAAATTGTGTGTGGGCCTGTGGGTGGGGTGTGTGTGTGTTAAATCATGAGATTGTCTATGATCACACATCAGATTCAACATGATTGGACCCTAGATAAGTTTCCATGATGCCAGTTTATCACCTAGGCATTTCTAAGATTTGATCATGACAAAAGACTAGGGAGAATTCTTGCTTCATACAATTTTGTGATAATGTAATTCCTCCCCATCAGCTACTCTGCTTCAGGAATCTAAAAATACAGTCCCCTGTACAAGTGAAAAATTTACAGCTGGTGCCCTCTTCTTCAATTTCTTGTTTCTGGCTCAGACTCCACCTCTCATAATTTCACTTCAAGCAGCACTGGTGGCAGCTAGAACTTTCCAAGGAAGTGGACTGTTATCAGACTGTTACCTGTACAACTTATAGAAACTGGTGGATATTAAAATTATGCCTCAGAGTAACCTGCTTTCTAAGAGAGGAAATAACATGTCTTTCAAGGAAGTGCAGAGCAGAGGCTTAGGGAGGCGCATTGGATGTAAAACTTGCGAGGAAGCATGTAGTATTTTCTTTCAATTTTGCACAACACTTGTATATTTTCGAACTCTTAATCCTGTGCTGGAAGGGTTTGAGCAAAGGAGGAATGAAAGGGAGGGCGACTTGCCTAACCAAAGTCCCTACATAAAGAAGCTCGCTGTGTTGCTGCCTCCCTGAAACAGATTATGGAGAGTACAAATGGGAAGATTTGAATTATTTATGAAAACGGTTAATAGTAGGCATGGTTGTCAAAGGAATGAGGCAATGTGGCTTCAGGTAGATAATCTACTGCCAAAAGGGCAATTTTTTCTTTTTATTCTTTAGCTAATTCTAATGATCTTTTAAAATTCCTCTTTTTGATGATAGATCCTCAAAATGGGCATGTTTAACGGGGCAGAAAAACTTGGAAACATGTCTAGGAAAACTGAAACAGAAGCAGCTTACAAATAAGAGCTCAGGTAGGAGTGGAAGCTGCTCTTCAGACTGAGTAAGAAAATGAGGGACACAGAGACCTCAGTTCAAAGAAATGCCACGAGTTTACCCATGTGCTTTGTTTTACAGCTGTGACGGCACATCGTGTGATATCGACATGCCCTGGAAGGAATGCAAAGAACCAAACAAGCTTAATCAAGCAAAGAACAGTTCATCCTTTAGGCCTCATTCTTTCTATCACCAAAACAGAAACAGTGCAACCATTAGGGTTGCTCTTTCTTTGCAGGGACATGTGGAAGATGCAAAATTGGAACAAACACAGAAATTATGCATTCTTTTATAATTGCCTGTTTATATATAGTGTTCATCCACAGTACAGTATGGTCCATGAAGACAAAAACATTGTATTGGGTCGTGGGAAAAGTCATAATGTATTTTTCTATGTTTTCAGAAAAGTCATGATGCATTTTTCTATGCAAAAGTGTCACGTGACTTTTCTGACCACCCGATGTTATACTGTGGCTGAGACATATTTGCAAAATGAAAATCTGGTCATATCAAATATCTCCTGGCTTAAAATGATGCAATAGTTTGTGTTTTTCTGGGGTTAAAAATGAGAATCTCTCTTTTTCTTAAGCATTATTTATTTATTTCTTCCATGAGCAAGAGAGACAGTATCCCCAATAGGGTCTTCTTTTTTTTTTTTTTTTCTCTTTTTTTTTTTTTTAGAGGTTTTTGCTATAGAGTGCATGTGCTCACTGGAAAGACAGAGAGAGAGAGACAGAGACAGAAAGTGAGAACTCACCCCCTGGGGGGATGATCACGCCACAATCCCTTCTCCTCCATTTTCCTCTTGGGATCTTAGGCACACACGCACATGCGCCTGGTGTGAGTTTAAGCCACCGGGTCCTGGACTCAAACCGTGGTCAACTACATGGGAGTCTGGCAAAATAGCCATTATGCCAACTGCTGGTCCCAGTCCCAGTAGGGTCTTAACAATGCAGTCCATCGTCCAGTTTGAGTCACCTGTGCATTATGGACACATGCATGTCTGACAAATTTCAAGAAAGTCTAAAGACATTAACTCAGAACCTTCCATGTGTGGCATATTTGCAGTGTTCTGTTTTTGTTTTGATTTGTTGTTGTTGTTTAGTTTTTGCTTTAGGGCACATATGCTCACCAGAAAGAGATAGCGATAAAGTGAGAAATCACTCTTCAGCAGGGTAGGGGAGGGATGGTCATGCCACAACCACTTCTCTTCCATTCTCCTTTCAGGATTTTGGGCATACACACACACACACACACACACACACACACACACACACAGCATGATTTTCAAAACATTTGGTCCAAGACTTGAACCACGCAGCTGGCCATGTGGGAGCCAGCACCTTAACCACTATACCATCTGCTGACCCACGTGTTGTGCTTTATCACTATGTCACCATACAGGCCCAAAGATAAAATTCTTTCTTCTGACATAGGCTTGTCAGGCCTGCATGATCCAATTTCACCCAAAACCCCTTTCTGTCATCCATATACTCTGGTCTTCCTTCAGTCCCTTACGAACATTGTTTTCATACAGGCTGCAACTTATTTTTTTTCTGTGGGCCTTGTAATTTTTAGTGTTAAATTTTTCAGAATGCAAGGTTTTTTAGTATTGGCATTACAGTAGAAATACCCAAATCTGTATTTTATGCCACTGTCTCTGGCTAGAAAAGAGCTAAGACTTCTTTTGCACACCTGATTATGCTGAAAACTTGCAAAAGCAAATTAAATATGTACTATTTCAATATTTGAGCTGAATTCTATAGTATCCAGTGAAGTTGGAATTTGGTAGTTCTGGCTTTAAATGAAGATACAATTTTTCTTTTGTCGACCGAAAACCTTCTTTACCCACCTCCATACATCTCATATGATAGAGAATTGTCATCCCCCAAATTTTGTATTTAGTTCTCTCATAATTGCAAATCTGTTCCTGAAAATTGCATAAAACTGCCTGTCTCTGTTTCTGAATTATAATCCTAGGATAACCCAGGCCCTGCATGTCAAGTCTCCCAGCCCTCTTCTCTGTTTCCCTTGGGTGATTTCATATTTAAAGTCTCCTTGACAAGACATATACATATGCATATGCCCATACAGTACGTGTATTCATACGTCTGTCCTGTAGAGGTAAGCAGACTGGCCTACATGGCCTTGCCTCAGAGATATCTATGCACAGACATCTGTTCACTTGAGAAACTGTTGTTTCTCCAACTACTGAGCCAATCACCAAAGGGTGCATTTATCCCAGTTCATGCAAATATGCCGTTAAAAGTTATTAGTCTTTCTTGAGTTTTCTTTTAGAGAAGATGATCTTCTTTACAACCCACACCCCCCAGCATACACACATACAAATGTTAATGCAATAAAACCTATGATTTCACATGGTGGTAGAATAAAAGAGGGAAACTTCCAGAGAACCTGCTTTGACTTTTGGTTTTGTGCTACTTTGAGAAAATTACTGAGCTACCGTGAGCCTCCTTTTCTTCATGCCTAAAGGGAGTACAAACATGATGGTAGAGTTATTAGAAAAATTGGGGCCAGCAGGTAGTATGGTGGTTAAGGCACTGGACTCCCACATGGCCTACCATGTTTCGAGTCCTGGATCTGGTGTCTTGAAAAATCCCAGGAGGAGAATAAAGGAGAAGGGATTGTGGCATAGCCATCGTCTCTGAGGAATGATTTCTCACTTTTCCTCTCACTGTCTCTTTCTAGTAAGCACCTCTATGGCAAAAATCTTAAAAATATTAAATAAAACAATGCAAGTAAATCCCTTTATATTGCCTGCCAATTAGCAGGTGTTCAATAAAGGTTTGGCATTTATATAAGCAGCAAATATTTATAGAACAGTTGCTACATATAAAACATTGGACTTTGTTTTGGCAATAAAGATATAAAAGATAAGATTCCTGCACAGAATGAGTTCAAGTCCTAGCAGTAGTATTGGTAGATAAATAAAGTTAAACTACTATGATTAAAGGACATGTCTGAGGGAAGTGACACTCAAAGAGGGCCACACACACTAGACTCAGAGGGTTAGAGAAGGTTTTCCTGAGAAGTAATGCTTGATCTGGGTCTGAAAACTATGTAGACATAAGCCAGGCAAAGAATTAGGTGAATGCTTTGAGGCTGAGGGAACATGTTTAGAGACATAGCAGAAATGAAGAGTACATGACGAATTCAAAGAAATGGAAATAATGAGCAATTTACCCGAAGGATTGATAAGGTTGATAACACGTGATCATGGAACATATGCTTTCACTTGTATCATTTATTTCATTGTTTTATAATCGCCTATTCATGTAAAATTCTCATCTACTATACAGTGTGGCCCATGAAGATGGAAACATTGCTTCTCTTTTCCAGTGTTGTATCTCAGGGGGAAAGCATGATATATAGAATATGGAAGGAAAGCAATAAATACCTGGAGAAAGAAATGAATGCTACTTGCACTAAGTTATTTATTTTAAGATATGGAAGCATAGACTCAGGTAGATTCACTTGTCTAAAGACACTTGGTAGATCCGATATTGAACTGTGAGCACCTGTTACCCTAGTGCCAGGCCTTCATGAGATAACTCCCTTACAAGAGGCAAGAACTGCTATTGGATTATATCAGAGATGAATGGGAAGAAGCCATATGGTAACATTTGATACAATTCTAGGCACTTAACCAATCCGAAATATATGGATTAGTAATGCAATTTAATCTTCTCTCAGATAATTTGGTAACTGAAGATTAAAACACTGAAGCATATAAATCATAAAATTTATAAATCCTAATCTAGTAACTAGGAAAAATCAATATACTTCTCAGAAAGTAATTTTTCATGTCGCCTAGAAGATCCAAGACCTTTCATTGCAAAACTTTACTTGATGAGCATCACAATAATAATATGCAGGAGTGGGAGGCATAGCTATTGCTATTAAAGGTCCTAGGAACACAAAGTTCAACCAATAAACATGAGTGTATTTTCAGAGTGTCAAATGTAGAAGATCAAGAACGTCTAAAGTAGCCCATAGTACATCCAAATAGAAGTAAGACTGTATCATGCAGAATGTTGTAGGGACCTGATTTGCATGGTCCACTGGGCTAATCATAAGTTTCTTAACCTCGACAATCTTTTGGGGTCAAATCTGTTAAAGATCTCTGAATTCAACAATACCCAAGGAGGTTCCCTAATGTAATGCACCTTTATCAAAATGAACAAGGACTGCCTGAGAGAAGTCACATGAGAAAATGGAAACTAACAGAGTTTACTATAAAATTAACCTGAACATAATTATATGAGAAGCTATATATAATATTCAGAATTCCATGCCTTCCTAACTAGGAGCAATGTGAGCATGTCCAAAGGAAATATTTTTCTTCTTCTTTTTTTTTTTACAGGGTTCCTCACCAATCATTAACTCTTGTTCTTATATTTGGAACTATTTTTCTTTTATTTTTACCTATGCTGAAATGGCCATTTGCATTTAACTTCACTTCAAGTCAAAGAACTGCTTTGATTTTATTTCTTACAGTCTGGATTTTAAGTGTAGACCATTCATCAAGACTATTGCTCAATGTGCCACAATCCCAGGCTCTCTGGAGAGCCCAGGCCCTCACAACTTCATGAGATATTGGCTTCCCTGAGAAACTAGATGAAATCAGGGATTTTTATAGTCAGGATTGAGGCAGAAATAAGAGAGAAGAAAGAAAAAAAGAAAACGATTATTACAAGCACATGATAAGAGAGTTGTGTAAAGATAACTTGAGGGCTTGGACTGATATTGGAAAATAGAAAAGCATATCCACAGCTGAGCACAAGAGAGCTTATGGCAATCGGGGGGATGCCTGAATCCAGCATGCTGCGTGGTTTTAAGGGAAAAGAAATATAGCTTATATTTGTCAGCTGTTTCTAACATAAGGTCCTGGCTACCTTAGCAATGGCATTTTTTCCATAAGTCATCACCTGATGTTAGGCAGACATCAATACTATTTTAAACCTTTAGTAACCTTGATTCTTATATTTCAGAATCCCTTGGCCTAATGAAGATAGCATATGGAAACATAAAAATTATTTTTAAATGCTTCATTCTCTACAATTCAAAATGGAAGACAACTTAGCACATTAATCAGGAGCTTTGACTGTATACACACATAGAAGTCCTCACTTGTTGCCTTTGTGACTGGGCAAATAAGGTGACCTCTCTAACTCTCAAGTCATTCATCTACAAAATTGGAACAACCAAATTTGTGACATTCATTCAGTTGCTAAACAAATATTTACTGAAGGTTTACTATGCACAAAACACAGTTCTAGGCACTGGGAAATTGTACAGAGCAGAAAACAAAGGAAAGTCATGGCTTTCAAAGTACTCCCATTTTAGTGTGCTATGGAGATTGAGATGATGTAAGTACATTTATTGGCACTGCCCTGGCACATTTGGTGTCTAATATAACTATCTATGTGCCTGACTCAATACTTTCTTTTCTTTTTTTTTTTTTTTTGGAGAGGTTTTTGCTAGAGAGAGACAGAAAGTGAGAAATCACCCCCTGGGGGGATGGTCACGCTGCAATCCCTTCTCCTCCACTCTCCTCCCAGGATCTTGGGCACGCACGCACATGCACCCGGTGTGAGTTTTAAGCCACCGGGTCCGGGATGCGAACCGCGGTCGACTACGTGGGAGTCCAGCGACATAGCCATTACGCTAACTGCTGGTCCCACTCAATACTTTCTACCAGCCATTCCTCAAAAGCGTGTGTGCCTGTGTGTGTGAGTGTGTGCGCGTGTAGTTTTGCCACTGAGGTTTCCTTCTGCCTCTGGCATCTGTGCCCCTACCCAGCTGCTTCTGTGCTTTCTCCATACTGTGGAAACAGCCTCAAATTCTCCCCATATCCTAGACATGTATCATAAGCATTCAGAAAGGCTACTGTCTCTCCATTTGAAAAAAGTCAGCATAACAGCAGTGGAACCTCCCTGAATCATACATCTCTCTCAAGCTATTGATCTCTCTCTTTCTCTCTCTCTCTCTCTCTCGTGCTCTCGCTCTTTCTCTTTAGACAAAAGAATATCTTTGGGGAACCAGCAGTTAGCGTAATGGCTATGTCGCTGGACTCCCACGTAGTCGATTGCAGTTTGCGTCCCGGACCGGTGGCTTAAAACCCACGCCGGGTGCGTGTGCGTGTGTGCCCAAGATTCCGAGAGGAGAATGGAGGAGAAGAGATTGCGGCATGGCCATCCCCTCTGGGGGGTGATTTCTTGCTTTCTGTCTCTCCGTCTCTCTCTGTCTGTCTGGCGAGCGCATGCGCCCTATAGTGAAAAACCTCTCAAAAAAAAAAAAAAAAAAAAAAAAAAAAAAAAAAAAAAGAAAAGAATATCTTTGCAAACAGCCTGCGTTTTTTTCATGGTATTCACTCTCAGGTGATTCTATTTTGGCTTCTGTTTCAGTCATTCAACTAAATCTGTTCTTCTTCAGGTTCACAAATGACCTTCATCCATGTTGCTACATGCAATGTACATTTTCCAATCCTTATCTTAGGCAATTCCTCATCAGCTTTTTCCTGTTAGAAATATTCTCTTCTCAAGTCAGCAGGTAAGGCACTGGACTCCCACATGGCTGAACACAGCTCAAATCTTGGACCTGGCAGCTTGCTTTCACACTTTCTTTCTCTCTTTCTCTTGAGCATATGTGCCCCATAGCAAATTTTTTAAAAATAATAATAAATAAATAATATTAAAAAAGAAATATTCTTCTCTTGAATTCCCCAATTATAGGTGTTCCTGGTTTTTCCCTTTCCTTTGCAACTACTCGATTTCAGACCTTTGTAAACCTTACACACACTCAATCTTTCAAAATTGTTTAAGATTTAGCCTTCGTTTTGCATCTTCACTTTGGTTCTTGATCACTTCTTACTTATGTCTTACTTTACTCTCTTTCATCATCTCCACCATTCTCATGACCTCAGATACCATTTAATTGGTTTTGTATTCCCTTCCCCTTCTGAGGTCCAGATGCATCGCAACCTACTTCTCAGTCTAGGTCTCCACTGAGCTGTCTCACAAATATCTCAAATTGAATGTGCCCCATTGCAAATATGTACCTCTTCTGTGACTCAACGCCATTCACCCAGGTGTTCATCCAGAAACCCAGAAGCCATGATGTTTCTTAGCTCCATATCCAACCATCACTGAGTCCTGTCAGTTCTACTTTTTAACTACATTTCGGATCTCTCCACTTCTCCATATCTCAACTCCCAATACCCATGGTCATTTCCAATAACTTCCTAATACTTCTATCTCATTTCCAATCTATTTTCTACTAAGAAGTCAAACTATGATATCATATATCATTATTGCACTTTCCTATTTACAGTTTAAAAATATTACATGTCTCTGATTACAATCAAAATTATTGTTATGATTCTTTTTTCTTTCTTTCTTTCTTTTTTTTTGGAGAGGTTTTTGCTATAGGGCGCGTGCTCGCCAGAAAGACAGAGAGAGACAGAGAGACAGAAAGCGAGAAATCACCCCCTGGGGGGAATGGCCATGCCGCAATCCCTTCTCCTCCATTCTCCTCTCAGGATCTCGGGCACGCCTGCACACACGCCTGGCGTGATCTTAAGCCACCATATCCAGGACTCAAACCACGGTCGACTACATGGGAGTCCAGCAACATAGCCATTATTTTAACTGCTGGTCCCATGATTCTTTTTTTTTTTTTTTTCTTTTTTTTTGGAGAGGTTTTTGCTATAGGGCGCGTGCACTCGCCAGACAGACAGAGAGAGACAGAGAGACAGAAAGCAGGAAATCACCCCCCAGGGGGGATGGCCACGCCGCAATCCCTTCTCCTCCATTCTCCTCTCGGGATCTTGGGCACGCACGCACACGCGCCCGGCGTGAGTTTAAGCCGCCGGGTCCGGGACTCGAACCACGGTCGACTACGTGGGAGTCCAGCGACATAGTCATTACGCTAACTGCTGGTCCCAGGTCCCATGATTCTTAAAAACCTAAACAAAGAGAAACATAGAGAGGCAAGACATTTAAGGGACAGAGAAATGGAGAATTGTCTGTTGATAATGTATATGATAATATCTTTAACTGGACTGGTATACAGTGTATTTATGCTAGGAAAATTCATTTTATAAATTATGGTGATGTACAGTGATTGAATGCATTATTTAAAAAAAAAGACCAAAACAATTTAACTTACTAAACCTACAAAGTATATTTGTCTTTGTACATGAAATAGACATAAAAAATTTGTTTCTCTTGGGAACCAGCAGTTAAGCGTAATGGCTATGTCGCAGGACTCCCACGTAGTCGACCACAGTTCGCGTCCCGGACCCGGTGGCTTAGAACTCATGCCGGGTACATGTGCGTGCGTGCCCAAGATCCCAAGAGGAGAATGGAGGAGAAGGGATTGCGGCGTGACCATCCCCCCTGGGGGGTGATTTCTTGCTTTCTGTCTCTATGTCTCTCTCTGTCTGTCTGGCGAGCGCACGCGCCCTATAGTGAAAAACCTCTCAAAAAAAAAAAAAGTTTGTTTCTCTTTGACCTTAAAAACTTTAAAAACCATATGGCAATAACCATATGCATACATATTATCATTCCTGTGTACACAGGTGAACACAGATGAACACACATGTAGCAGCTTGAAAGCAAACTGTTTCAAAATTCATATTTTTGAATGTATTGAGTGTCTCTCTTTATTTTAACTTGCTTTTTTTTTTTTTTTAAGATTTTTGCCATAATGCATGTGTGCTTGCAGGGGAGATAGTGAGAAAGGGAGAGGAGGAAAGTGAGAAATCACGCTGCCAGAGGGCAGGGCAGGGGATAACCATGCCACAATCCTTTCTCCTCTATTCTTCTCTTGGGATTTTGGATATGCATGCACATGTACCTGACATGTTTTTCAAGCTGCTGGGTCCAGGATTTGAACCACAGAGTCAGCTATGTGGGATCTAGCACCCTAACCAACACACTACTTGCTGGCTCTATTTTAACTTTTAATAAGTACTTGAATAAAGGCTTGAGAACATTCACAGACAAAAATGTCCTAAGTACCTCAATAGGCCATAGAATGCTAAGAGACTCCTTTTCCTTTTCTCTCACAGAAGCCATGCGCTGTGACATGAGACAAATGAGCCTCTCCAAAAGTTATTACAGAGATTGTCGGAGCTCTACTTTTCCTTGATATACAGATCAATCTGGGGGGAAAAATGTCCTTTGGATCTTCACCAACAGAATCTTGATAAAGTCAGTCACATCTACTAAAACAAGCATGTATGAAAAGTTACCCTGCATTTATGTTGTTTTTCTCAATATTTGTCAGTGTGTCTGTCATAAATTCCCCCTTTGCCCCTTTCCACAACATTATTCTATTTGTCTCAAAATAAATATTGTGGTAGCTGGATCATCCTCTGGATGCCAGTCTTTGTCCTTTGAAACTGACTGTTGGACTTCACAAGCAGCCTCTTGCTCAGCTTTTAATGCCCCTTGACAATCTGACCATTTGCCAAGATGTTTGAGGTTCCGTTGGACAAGATACTTACCTATTTGCTCTGGTGTTTGAGAACAGAGAGGGGACCACTTTATAAACAAGTCTTTGTACTGTCTTAATTGAGGAAACATTTCTGCTGTATAAAATTTATTTAAATAAACCAGATTACTAAATCACTGACACCATTTATTCTGTGTGGTGCTTCTTCTCAATGGGCCAAAGTGGCTTCAATTATCTTGGATAGGCACCACTTTAGAAGTGACACAATCTACATTAAGTTAGCCTTTATTGCCTTTATAGCCATCTTAATGGGGCCATGTCTCGGTGTAATAGAAAGAGAAAGTGGCTGGCATTAAAATAACTTATGGTGCAAACTCCATCCCAAAAAACTCCTGAGATCCACGGGCACAGAATTTGTTCTAGAACATCACTACTTAAACCTACATGTACAGACTGCAGGATACCATGAGGCAGGGGTCCTTACACATGTACATTCACAAATATTTGAGTATCTGCCCACATAACAAATATTGATGGCACTCTCACTGTATCAGATAATACAGATATGACTAACAATAAAAACTATTTTATTTCATAGTGTATGTCATCATATTTTGTTATAAATTATTGGGTGATTTGCAGATGACTTTCCACTGATGGATAATACAACGTCAAGAAAATTCCAAGAAGAAGGCCAGGAGAGGGCAGTTAAGTCGCAGGACTCTCACATAGTCACCCACGGTTTGAATCCTGGTCCCAGTGGCTTAAAACTCATGCCAGGTGAGTGTGCATGTGTGCCCAAGATCTGGAGAGAAGAATGGAGGAGAAGCAATTGCAGCAAGGCCATCCCTCTGAGGGGTGATTTCTCACTTTCTGTCTCTCTGCCTCTCTAGTGAGTGCACCTACCCTATAGTAAAAATCTCTATTAAAAAAAAATTAAAAAGAAAGAAAAAAAAGAAAGAAATCTCCTAGAAATGGTGCATAGAAGCATCAGAGAAGCGCCAGACTGAATAATCTGTCTGGAGTTAAAAACAGACTGACAGACTAATAAAGGTGAACTAGAATGAAACATAATTACAATGGGACATATTTACTCAAGAAGATATTGAGAGGAAACATTTAAAAATTAGAGAAAAAGGCCCATTGTCCATTAGATTTGATACACGCACACATACAGATATATATAAAATATTGGGAAATCCTAATTGCAAACATTTGTAATCTAACAGGTACACTGCATAAAGTTTAAATTTAATTGATGCTTTTGTAACTATTATAAGGCATATAAAGTGTATGATGATGCTGTTGTCTGTAGGCTTAGAAAAGGGAAGCTCACTCAACTCTGAGCTTAATCCTGTGCTTGGAGGAAACTCTTATTAGTCACGCACATATAGTAATGCACACATGAGCATGCTGTAAGGATACACAGGAGGAAATATGGTCTCACATGGTAAGTAACAAGGAAATCCCTCCCAAAGACCAACGTAGACCAGATATCCTGCTAAATTCTCTCTAGAACATAGAGGCAGGGTGGAGCATAGTCAAGGGGGTTATTGTTTTAAGTAGAGGTGACAGTCTTAAGTCAGTAAGTAAAGGAAGAAACATCTGTAGAAAAAGCCACCCTTGAAAAATCTTTTTCTTTTTTTCTTTTTTTTTTTTTTTTACAAATGTCATAGCTTGAAAATGACTGATCTACACACTAAAGCAATAAAGAAAAGAGACTTCTACGTCCTGTTTTTATAATAACTGTGAAATCCCTGTTGGCAAATGAAGAATCAGTGAAGAGTTTTAAAATATTCCACTTCCCTAAGTGGGTTTCCTTATTCAGTTTAAAAATTAAATCTCTACAGGATGGCAGATGGCATGGTGGTTAAGGGCACTGGACTTCCACATGGATGACTGCACTTCAAGTCCTGGACCTGGTGACTTGAGTTCTCTGTTTTCCTCTCTCTCTCTCTCTCTCTCTCTCTCTCTCTCTCTCTCTCTCTTTCTCTCTCTGTCCCTCCCTGATCAAATTAAAATAAATAAATAAAATAAAAATTAATTTAAATAATTCTTTTTAAAAATTTAAATCTCTAAAGGGCCAACTGCAAGGGACAACGGTGGTGCACTGCTCCAGTGAAGCTGGATTGACATAGAAGATTGCAGTTAAGTTTCCCGGCTGACCTGTACACTCCAGGCAAGGAAGCCCAGAGTCCTGGCAGCTATGAAGGCTGGGAAGGTGGCAGACAGGAGGTCACAGCATTGAGGGTGCTCCTTTCTCTGTTTCTCTCTCTCACTCTCATGAGCTAAACAAAATCTTTTAAAAAAGTATCCACAGTACACCTCTGGATGTGTTCATTGCTCTGAGGATTTGGGGTGAGGAGAGGTGGTGATGGATGTAACTTTGAGGGGACTCCACTGGAAGGAGGAAGACACTGAAGTTGATTTAATGTCCCTAAGTCACCAATTGGCACAACAATGGTTATCAAAGGACTTTAAGGGGGATAGGAATGCCATTTCCTTTATTCCTTCTATGATTCCCTACTCTGTATCACTTGAGTCAAAGAGAACAAATGATCAAATTGAAGTCAATAAACTTATCCACATTCTTGGAGAGAAAACTTTTGGCTCCAGAAGTCCTATTTAACTGTTTTCACCTTGAGGAAGATATTCAGGGTCATTTAGGGATTCTTAAGTGCTTTTTCTTCTTCCCATTTGATTCCAAGATGCCCTGAGGTATTCGTGTGTGTGTGTGTGTGTGTGTGTGTGCACACACACACACATGTGCACCAGAAACAATGAAATCAAGGGCCAAATTTTTGCTTCTAAGGGGTAAGATGATGTCTTACATTGGCTTGTATGAATCTGTGATTGGTTGCTGTGTACAGATTAACTACAGCAATTGGAGATGAGAGTTGGAGGTGAGAGTTGAAACAATGTTATGCAGTGATTGTGGTGATTGTGTTCTCTGAAGATTCCATTGAGAACACCCTTCCCTTATAAAACTCAAGGAGAAATATCAATTCTAGATGTTAAGTCATAATGATGGGCTTATTTATCAAAACACATCCGAATGAATTCTCTTAGTCATCACTGAGTTTATCATTTTAAAAGAACTCAATATTCTCCAAAATATTAACTTTCAATAAGGAAAGAAAGCTTTATATAAACAATTGTTCCTCTTCATCATTAATTTAATGGAAATAGTGGTAAAAGAGGAAATTGCAATCAGAAACTCTTCTCTGCCATTCACTCATCCTGTGCTTAAAAATAAAAATGATCCTTCCAGCAAATGCTCTTTAGAAAAAAATGTAATTTGCAGGATAGAATGATTTCACAACTTCAAATAAGTTTTCTTATTTCAAGAAAAACTTCCTGAAATTTCCAAAAGTTTAGCTAAGCCACAAGATATATAAGCAGTTTAGATATGACCAAGACAGTATCTTCCCCTCCTGGCTAACCTTTTATTAAAAACCACACACTTTATTTCAACATTCGGAGCAGATCCTAGACAACTTTGCGAATACAAGTCCCAGAGCAGACATAAAAACCAGATGGGAAAGAGATTTACAGGAACCAATCTCAAAAGACTATTTGCAAGCAGAATGTCAACTCCACATTGATTTCAGCGATGTATTTTGATTTACAATACAGATGTCTTTTCAGAATTTTCATTTCTCCTTACATATGAACAAAGTGCAAGAAGGATATAGTCCCAGCTGTTCACTTCAAATGTTCCATCCCTAAACAAACAAACAAACAAAACACTAAAAAATTTTATCATTTACTTTTATCCCCTGGGAGGTTCAGACTTTTTAGGAGGCTTTACAGGCAAATTGTTAAACCAAGCAGTTGCCCGTATGCTTGAGAATATTTTGCAGAGGATACAATCTTGTCACATCTTAAGGATCTTAACAAGGCAAAGAGAGAATGAAAGTATTTTCTTCATCACTCTCTCACTACACAACAACGGTATATTGAGGCTTTTTACGGTGGTGACACCAGGCACTGTGCTAGGTAATGTAGCTATTAAACAAACAAACAAACAAACACCTTTGAGTAGTTCATAGTCTCCTTCAAAAGGAAGTAAGAAAATGCAACTTATGGGACCAGCAGTTCGCGTAATGGCTATGTTGCTGGACTCCCACGTAATCGACCGTGGTTCGAGTCCCGGATCCGGTGGCTTAAATTCACGCCAGGCACGTGTGCGTGCGTGCCCAAGATCCCAAGAGGAGAATGGAGGAGAAGGAATTGCAGCATGGCCATCCCCCCTGGGAGGATTTCTCACTTTCTATCTCTCTATCTATCTGGCAAGCGCACACACCCTATAGCAAAAACCTCTTCAAAAAAAAAAAAAAAAGAAAAATGCAACTTGTTGTGGAATATACAAAGAATATTTGAACACTGAGAAGCACAGGACTCTCTTAGAAAAAATAAGGGAAGAAAGAAAAATCGGAGCTCATGAGAGGTAGCTGTCGTAAGTATGTAAATATAGTGAAAACAAAACTTCTAAGAATAAGTTGTTTGTCTCATCTTCACTGGTTATAAAAAACAAAATAACTCCTGAAATAATTAAATATCAAAATCATTTGCAAACATTTAATGACCAATTATAGAATTACTTCTAATTGATAAGAAGTACACACTCCATAGAAGAAGATCTGAAGTGTACTTTGGTAGTCCACATGCAAGATGCCACTGGTGTTTTTCAGTGTTTAAAAATGTACAATATTTGGGGCCAGCCGGTGGTATGGTGGTTAAGGAGCTAGATCCCACATAGCAGACTCTAAGGTTTGAATCCTGGATCTGGTGGCTTGAAAAATGGTGCCAAGCACCTGTGCATGCCCAAAATACTAAGAGGAGAATGGAGGTGAAAGGATTGTGGTGGGACCATCCTCCTGGGGGGGGGGGGGTAATTTCTCACTTTATCTCTGTATCCTTCTCTTTATCCAGTGAGCACACACACCCTTTGGGGGGAAAAATGAAAACAAGCAAACAAACAAATATAACCCAATATTTAATTTCAACAGATTTCTAGGAAGCTTGATGTTCCTACCATATGTAAGTATAATGAGCACTGTGATCCAGGGTTTACTAAGCTCCTACTGATGGGATTGGGTTTGTGACACATGGTTTGTGACACATTGGGTTTGTGACACATTGGGTTTGTGACACATGGTTTGGACACATTGGGTTTGTGACACATGTGAAACATGGTAGGAAGTTAATAATGGTGAAACTGAACATAGCAAAAAAAATGTACATTCACACAGCACTGTGAACACACGACCTAGTTTTGGAGGACTATATGCATCAGTTGGTTTGTATTGACTTTGATAGTGACTTATTCAATAATACTCAAATGTCACAGACCCTACCAACCTAAAGTGCATTAGAAAGATTTTATTACTCAAGAAGAATAAAAAAATCCTAATGAACTTTCCAAGATAAAAATCTCACTTTCTCCTTTCTTTTCAAATAGAAAACAACAGGATTTAGAAAGTAAGTACAAAGAAAATTCTTAGTACATTGTCTACCATGTGCAAAGTTAATACTCTTTTGGGGCTCAGTATTTGGTCAGCCACTTCTCTATACTAACCTGTGTCTGTACATTATTAGGCATGCAATGTATCTCTAAAGTAGTACTGTGAATTGTGGTGTAACACTAATTCTCAAATTTCAGTTGGTTGCTCTGCAAGGATCTATCTCACTGCCTCATAGTCATAATTCTCATCACAACAGTTTCCATGATTTGCAAAGCATTTTTATATTCATTATTCATTTCATATTTGACACACAATTCGAGGTAGGTAAAGTGTTAACAGGCCCATTTTTAGATAAGGAGACATTGCCAAGGTGCTTATGTAACTTAATAAAGGTTACACAGCTACTAATGAATATTCAGAATGGTGAACTCTAGACCTCACAAGAATGGGTGAACATGACCTCTACAGTTTGTGTTAATTATCTGGTCTTATTTCATTCCAATTCATTGAAAAAAAATACACATCAAGTATGATAAAAGGAGTCACTCAGGATTAGTCAGAATATATGATTAACCCAAATGCCCTAAAACATTATTAAATAGCCTAAGTTTCCCTTTTTGAAAAATACAGCTCACATTTGTAAACTTCTTAGAGAAAGCAGAATGACCCTGGGGTAGAGTTTTTGGGGTGTAAATTTCCAACTTTTTCTTGAAAGCAATAATTCATCAAAAGGTGCATTTGATGAAAAACTCGGCTGAGACCTTGAAGGCATGTGATTACAGTCAGTTTATGCTCTCAGCTTTCAAGAACACATTCTGTGCAGCCGATGTGATTCAAGAATGACAGGAGGAGTTCTATGAGGTTTTCTTTTTCTCTTCCAGTTCAGCCTCCTTGGATTGATAAATGGACTTGGTCGCATCTTTCCTGAAGGACATTATTTAATGTTCTCTTGGTCTAATTTCTCAGCACTAGGTGGGGCCCAAGAAGGGGCTGCTTCTTGAAGGAAGGCAATTAGACAACAAAAGGAGTTTTGAAGAGCTGAATCCAGGGGAGGGAGCACTTACTCAAGTGCTAACTCGGCCTTACTCTTAGAAGAAACACGTTGAAACCTATAGGAAAATCCCTGACTTTGCCTGCCTGTACTTAAGAAAATTATAAGTAGCATCAACCTATAAGAGCATCTCTAGTTTTATATTTACAGTATGAGTTCACTACAAGAAAAAAGATCATTTGGAGAGCAAAATATAATTGTCTATTTTGGGTGTGGTTTATTTTTTTTTTTGCCTCAATTAAGTTTTTGCCAAACTATGTTATTGTTTTCTAAAATGAGTTATATGACTAATACACTAATCCCACAGACATTTATTATTGCAAGTGAAGTAAAGAATTAACTCAATTCTTCTGATCATAAAAATAACATTGTTAAAGGTCCCTTTTACTTTGATTGTCTTGTTTATTATAAGTGAAAGTATTATCATTGTCTCTGAATTTTTAAGGTAAGTCTAGAAAATATCCTGTTAGAAAACATTTTCAGTCTGTTGGGAGTCAAACCCTTTTAAGAGGCTCTAAAAGAGCTGCAAAGAACAAATAACATTATTCTCCAAGGAACTCAAGAGTCCTTTACAGCCAATGTAGTACTTATGATATACAGGTAGAAGTTCTTTGTAATGAATTCCCCAAGACACGCAATTTGATGGTAGTGGATCTGTGTGGTAATGAAGGCATTGATAGAAATGACCTTCCCAGTCTTCTGAAAGAAGGAATGTAATAGCCGCTCTGAAGCAACCTAGCAAGTGTGGGTGGGGGCAAGGGGGTGAAAATTGGCTCTGAATTAAGCAGGGACAGAATGGACTGTGTTGTACTCAGAACCTCACTGTCATTTCTCCTCCCCTCCCAAGTCCTAATTTAGGTAAATGTTTTAGATGAGGATGTTGTGGTGTGATGAGGAAGGAATAGAGGATATAAAAGACTAAATTACCTTCTTGATATCAGCTAGATTTCTTTAGTCCATCCTGCATATGGAACCTTATCAAAGTTTCTATAATAACTTCTTTTGCTAAGTTTTTTTGGTTTTTGGTATTTTTTAGGTGTTTGCCATAGAGCACACACATTTGCCTGAGACAAAGAGAGGAACGATGAGCAATCAGCCCCCAGGGGTCATGACCACACCACTGCCCTTTCTGCTCCATTCTCCTCTCAGGATTTGTGGCACACACATACATGTGCCCAGTATGATTTTCAGGCCACTGGGTCTCAAACTGCAGACAGCCATGTGGGAGTCTAGTGCTTTAGCTCCTATGCCACCTGCTGGCCCCTATTAAGTTATTCTTTAAAAAAAAACAAACAAAAAACAAACCAAAAAAAAAAAAAAATAGCATTGGCTCTGTTTTCTACAAGAGGGTGGGCATATACATGAAAGAAGTTCGGAACACTTCAACCCATTCACCTGCCTCTCTTTCCAACCTTGTCTCTCTCCCTTACCCTGCTTGCTCTTTGCCTGAACCTGACTGAGTTGTAAAGGTTGCAGTGTTTGCAACCTGGACCTGCTACAGAGCCCTTTCCTATTGTAGGTCAAAATCAGAGTGGTAGCCTTCCTGTCACCACTTGAGGAGCCAAAGCAGTATTCCTGGCTGTAGAATGTGTTGCGTCCAGACCCTGAAGTGCCCATCCAGACCATCCAGGCTTTGTGCTTCCCAGCAGTGGATACAAATTGCAGCAATTTACTTGAAAGGAGATGACCCAGCATTCCCTTAGGCTCTGGAGGCCTAAAATCTTCAGCAAATGGCAGGTCCCTGGGTCTCTGAAGGATTTATTTCCTAACCTCTGGAGGGATGAGCCTTTCCAAGGCTTCCAGTGTCCTGACCCCTCGTGCTCTCTCTACCACGACCCCTATCTACAGAACGAGTTCATGTAACGTTCTGCAGGGTGTCCAGATCTCTTCTGACTGTCACATGGCAAGGATGAGAGTTTGGTCTTGAGGCAACATAGTGTATAAAATAGTGTTGTTTATTCCATGTGAAGGGGAACTGTTTCTTTTCCTCCTTCCTAACTAGAATAGGAGATGAAATGTATCCATCATGTCAAGGCTCCCTATCTTGTACCTAAGTGCTTTTTAATCTGCTGTCACAGTGAAACCACACTGCACACAGCAGCTACCAGCAATGCTACAGCTTGGCTGATCTCATAGTTGTCTATAGTTATTTTTCAGGATCCATCTTGTTCCTGCATGGGACAAATAGGTCCACCACCAGTAAATTCTTCAGAGGTTTGCTTTTTTGAACAGCCAGAGGGTTTATGCATCCACCAGTAAGAGAGAGAAAGAGAAAAGCACCTCTCAGTGGGGCACAGTAACACCCCAATCTCTTTTCCTCCATCTCTCTGTCCCATCAGAATTTGGGGCACATACATGCATGCCCCTGACATGTTTTCAAGTCACTGGGGCTTGTAGAATCTAGTTCCAATGTGCAAGGCTTAACTGATACACTATAGGACTAGCCCAAAATTCTTTAGGCTTTGAAGATTACTATCGCCAACTTCTGCCCTCCAAATACAATCTTGTTTTTGGCCTATGCTCTTGGTCAAGGCACATGAAAACCGTATCAGAAGATTCCACAAGTCCTTCCCAATATGATAGTTATTCTTCCACAGGACCGAGAAACAGTGAGAGCATGACTCCAGAAGTTGAATAGGTCAATCCTGTTTATACCTTCAGGAATTAGGAAAATGACAGTGGAGTGAGTCTGTGAACCTAATGCACACAGCATAACCAGAATTTGCCAAGCACCTTCATCTTGGCTTCCTCCCTTATAGCCCAACCCATCAGAGGAAGCAGAGAGATATTTCAGGTCAGCAGCTGTCAGAGTCAGCACTGACCCTGTGTCCAACTGGCCTCTACATCTCTGGACATTATCTTTCCCAATATATAGTGATGCAAGAAGGCCATCGGCTCTGTAGAGAAAGACTGAGATCTTTAGGGTGTATCGTAAAGTTCTTCTCCTGAGGACCCTAGCTTTTTGAGTCAGTGGGTCCCAGTCTGTTCACTAGCTTAAGGTTCAAAAACTAGGCAAGGGAACATAGCTTTACTTGGGCAACAAGCTTCAGCCTCCTGCTCATTAAGTCTTGTTTTCTATTGATTGTGTTGGCAGTTTATCTATTTTGCCCAAAGGGACACCATGTTCCATTAACTACCTCCATAGTTCTCTGCAGGTCAGGTCCCCTTGGCTGCCACTCTGATCTTGTTTGTTCTCATGGAAATAATGATCTCCTGGCTTCTGGTTTAAAACTGCTTCCTGACTTCTATTGCTTTGGGGCCCTACTATCCCCATTGCTATTAGTGAGCCAAATTCTATGATGGTTTCCCCTATCTTCAGCCCTGGTCTACAGAAGAGAGCCAACACTGTATTCTAAAGTGACATGATGTCTTTTTTTTTTTTTTTTTTTTTTTTTTTTTTTTTGCTAGAGGCTCATGTGCTCACCAGAGAGGCAGAGAAAGAGAGATGGAGAGGAGAAAGTATTCCCTCCCAAATGGAGCATGGCCAGACCATAATCCCTTCTCTATTTCTGCCTCCTGTCGGGACTTGGGCCGTGAACGCACACTTACTCGGCCTGTTTCTCAATCCACTGGGGCCAATATTGGAACTGCCATTTGGCCATGTGGGATCTTTTAGCCACTAGGCAATGAGACCAGCCTACTCATGTCCCTTTTAACAGTGCATTTCTGATGATCTAGGTGAAAGTATGATTTGGGGGGACTTTTCTGTGAAACATAATCCTATAGTGGTACTTCTGATTTCATGTAATATACCCATCCTAGCATGTCCACTTTACTAAATCTTTTCATTCTTTTTTTTAATAATTATTTTATTTTAACTTCATTTATTATTATTGTTACTTTCCAGTTTGATCAGACAGACACAGAGAGAGAGGGAAAGTGAGAAAGCAAGCAACCAGATTCAGGACTTGAACCACGGTCAGCCATTTGGGAGTCCAGCACCTTTAACCACCCCGCCACCTGCCGGCTTCAAGTCTTTTCATTCTTTTCTCCAGTGTATTCCACTAGGCCACATAAGTATTTCAGCCTCATTCAGTATGGACCATTGCTTTATCCAGGGTCTAAGAGCCACCCTAACCTCAAGTTTATACCATCCCCTGAGAGGATGTTTTCAGGGCATTAAATTCTGTACTCCAAAGTGTACCCACAAATCAATAAACTCTCTAATAATCAGTCTAAGGCCCAGGGCCCCTGATAGAGCAGCTTCAGCCTCTAGCACCATGTGTTCACCCCAGGTCCTGCTGGTCCATGCTAGCCTAATCTTGTAACTCCTCTGGGGTGTAATCCCCATGTTCCTTTCTCACACTCCCTTCACCTCTGGCTGGACTACCCTGCCACTTAACCCCAGTGACAGACTTGGAGGCAAGGAAGCAGTAGGGGCAGCTTCTAAGCTTGAGTATCTGTTGTCTAGGGACCAGCAGTTAGCGTAATGGCTATGTCGCTGGATTCTCATGTAGTTGAGCACGGTTCGAGTCCTGGACCTGGTGGCTTAAACTCACACCAGGCACATGTGCGTACGTGCCCAAGATCCTATCCCGAGAGGAGAATGAAGGGATTGCGGCATGGTCATCCCCCCCAGGGGGTGATTTCTCGCTTTCTGTCTCTCTGTGTCTCTCTGTCTCTCTGGAGAGCGCACACGCCCTATAGCAAAAACCTCTCCCAAAAAAAAAAAAAAAAAAAAAAAAATCTGTTGTCTAGTCTTCTGGCTTTAGGGAGTTGGTTCTAAGATCTTAGGGGAGGAATGGGCAACAGGCAACCTCTGCAGGCTCAGGTTCAGATAAGTCTGTGAAATAAAATCTTCGGGTCAAATGTTTCCATCCATGTGTCAGGATCTTATGTTTTCACAGCTAGAGACCTGAATTTCATATAACAGATCTGCATTGGAACATTCGATCGTCTTTGGAGTTCAGCCACTTCACTATCAAATCTGATGCTTGATCTTTAGCTTTTATGCTCTCCCACTGCCTAAGGCAAGAGCCTCTGTAAATTAGCAAAGGTTAGATGAGTTAATGATAACCACCTACTTCCATAGCCATGGCCTTTGTTATTTCTCAGTACATTTTAAACCCGGGACCATTGCACTAGCCATCCTCATTGCTCATCCTCACTGCTATTACTGAGTCATGTTCTGTTTTTAGTTTATGATCTTGGCCAAGGCATATGGGAACAGTTTCAAAAACTTCCAGCTGTCCTTCCCAGTATGATAGTTATTTCCTACAGGACCAAGATCCCTTCCCATATACCTCTTCTAAAACATCATCCCAGCTCAAGGTCCCAGCTTACCATGGGGAACCATCCTAACATTTGTACCTTGCCCTACGCAGAAGCTGTCTTTCAGGGATGAGATACTCCATAATAGTCAGCCAGCGAGTGATCCATTTCCAAAATCTCATCTTACTATTTCTGGTACCTGATTTTCCAGGAAAGAAAGGTTGAGTTGGACTTCAAAGTACAAGATGTTTCTTAGAGAACAAATACTTTAAAAGGAAAGGGAAGAGGCCAGCAGTTAGTGTAATGGCTATGTCACTGGACTCTCACGTAGTCGACCACGGTTCGAGTCCCAGACCTGGTGGCTTAAACTCACGCCGGGCGCGTGTGCATGCGTGCCCAAGATCCCGTTGCAGTATGGCCATCCCCTCTGGGGGGTGATTTCTCACTTTCTTTCTCTCTGTCTCCTCTGTCTGTCTGGCAAGCACACACGCCCTATAGCAAAAACCTCTCCAAGGGAAAAAAAAAAAAAAAAAAAGGAAAGGAAAAGGAGTCAGAGCAGGCAACAGAAGACATTAGCCTGAGATACAGATCTCACACTTTTCTAGCCCGAAGGACAGTTCCAGAGCAAAAATTATTCTTTCCAGTAATCCTGTAGACTGTACAAATAGCCAGAGTTTAGAAATTGGCAAGGAACTTCCCTAAGAATAGCAAGACCTTGACTCAAAGGATGAGATGAATCAGGATGAAGTTGAAGAGTTGGAGATTCCCAGCTGGACAGAGAGTCCTTTCTTGAAAGAGAATCTAAATAACACACCTCCATATCTGGCATCCCTAAATTCTCTCAAGTAAATACTTTGAGGGATAGGTAGACTGGACCAAGGTCTAAATCACAAGATAATTGTGATACTACACTGTGTTTTCAGTAGATGTACAAAAAAAATCTTTGATTTTTTAGTCAAAATAATTCCACTCAATAATTCCACTCTGAATTTTTTGTTTTTTATTATTTTTATATTATATTAATCACATATACCTTTACAGTGTATTACATTTTTTTCCAGCATGATTACCATGCATATATCACTCAAGACAAAGACATTACTATCCACATCCTCATCAAATAGCTTTTCATCTTTTTTCAGATGATTACTATTATTTATTCTCATTATTATTTAAACATTCAATCACTATGTATCATTTGGCTTGTACAGAGAATATACCCAACATGAAATACTTCTCAGATCAGTCGGTTGAGAATACTATACATGTTATCATCAACAGGTAATAAACCATTTCTGTCCCACTAATGTCATATCTCTCTATTTCTCTTGCTGTCCTTCTCTATACTCTTATCTAGCCCCGTTCCACACTGTCTTCAGCATCCATAACTATTTTCATTGCTTTTATGTCCTCCAATATTTCAATCTCTATCATAAAGTGTGGATAGTCATTGTGTATTAAGTGGATACATACAATATCTTTATTTCATATCCTGGCTTGCTTCACTCAGCAATAGACCCTCCATATTCTACCACTTTCTATCAAATGCCAGGGTCTTGTTTCTTATGGCTAAATAGTATTCCATAGAGTATATGTGCCACACTTTTTCTACCCACTCATCTATTCATGGATATTTGGGTTGGTTCCATGTCTTAGTGATCGTGAATAATGCTGCAAAAAGCACTGATGTGCAAGCACTTTTCTGACAGAGCATTCTCCTATCCTTTAGGTAGTGAGATTGCTGAATCAAATGGTAGTTCTATTTATAGGTCTTTGCAGAACCTCCATATTGTTTTCTACAGTGGCTGAACTAGTTTACATTCCCACCAACAGTGTACAAGAGTTCCCCTTTCACCACAACTCTGCCAACACTCACCACTTTTTGTATTTTTAAACTTTACCAAGATTAAAAAGGGATGGCCAAGCTACCATCCCTTCTCCTCCATTCTCTTCTCAGGATCTTAGGCACACATGCACATAAGCTTGGCATGAGTTTTAAGTCACCAGGTCAGGGACTCAAACCGCACAAATTTACAATGTGAGAGTCCAGCAAAATAACTGTTATACCATCTGCTGATTCCCCAATAATCACACTCTGTTTTGTTTTTTTCTTTTTGTTTTTTGTTTTTGTTTGTTTGTTTTTGTCCATCAATAGAGGATTTATTAAACAATTAAAGTACATTCACGCAATGGAATACTATATAGCAGGAAAAAAGAATGAGGATGTTCTTTCTATATTTATATGGAATTATTTCTGAGTTACATTATTGTTTAAGTAAAGTAAGATGCTAAAGAGGATATATTATATGCCGCTATGTGGAAAAGTGGAAAAAATCATATACATATTATACATATGAATGTATACACACATACAATATGTAGGCACACACATGAGCATAAAATGTCTCTAGGAGGAACACATGAAACACGTTCATTGCTAAACTGACCAAAACCACAGACAAAGACAAGATACTAAGATTGGCAAGAGAGAAATGGCAAGTCACCTACAAAGGATATTCCATCAGGCTAACAGCAGACCTCTCATTGTAAACAATGTGAGCGAGGAAAGAATGGGAAAATATATTCAAAGTGTTAAAGGAAAAGCAATTTCAACCAAGAATACTGTACCCAGCAAGATTATCCATTATATGGGAAGAAAAGATAAGAACATTCTCAGATAAACAAAACATTAAAGAATTTACCAGCACCAGACCAGATCTCCAAGAAGTTCTCAAGGAAGTGATATGTCAGGAAAATTAAATTCCGACACACAGAAATAAGAGTTCAAAAACTAAGAAAATGTCCAACTTAATTGTAGGGACAAGTCTGGAGTTGAATATTATATCCCAGAATTCAATTGAGAAGATCGAACCACAACAGAAGATAAAGTACATGAGACTGAACTGGTGAAATAGCATTCTGTGACTTTTGACTAAAATATTGCTGCTTTTCTTCTAGGCTTTGTTGTCCGATTTTAAGAGTTTTTGTCCTGTCTTGAGCTTTCAATAGGTTCATGTACCTACTATTTAAACTAAATATTAACCTGTTTCCAGGCTTTAGGTTTTAAGCAAATTTCCTTACCAATTCAAAACTGCTTTTCTTGAAATTACCAGCTGAACTTGCTACTGAAAGTAGTTAGATTATTTAAGAAATTGTGTGGTCAGGACCAGCAGTTAGCATAATGGCTATGTTGCTGGACTCCCCGACCACAGTTTGAGTCCTGGACCCGGTGACTTAAACTCATGCCGGGCACGTGTGTGTGTGTGTGCCCAAGATCCCGAGAGGAGAATGGAGGAGAAGGGACTGCAGCGTGGCCATCCCCCCTGGAGGGTGATTTCTCATTACTGTCTCACTGTCTCTCTGTCTGTCTCTGTCTTTCTGGCAAGCACACGCTCCCTATAGCAAAAACCTCTTAAAAAAAAAAAGAAAAAAAAGAAATTGTGTGGTCAATAAAATGTAGGGGGAAAAAATAATGGAAGACAGCTGTAGACACCAGAGATAGTGTGAGAAAAGGGTTGGAAACAGCAAAGGATCAGACATTGGGGTAAATATATAGATGGATAGATGTGTGTGTGTGTGTGTGTGTGTGTGTGTGTGTGTGAAACTAGAAATGGAAAATTATTGATGATAACATACATGATTAAGCCACTATGCAGTATATTCTGGATGGGAATATTTGTATGCTGTGACGATGATTAGGGGATGAATGTAAATTAAATTAATTAATTTTTAAAAATGTTCCATGTGGACCAATGGAACAGAATAGAGTCCCCAGAAATAAATTCCCAAACATACAGTCAACTGATTTTTGACAAGGGGTACCGGTCAATCCAGTAGGAAAAAGAAACCCTCTTTGGCAAATAGTGCTGGAAAAACTGGATTTCCACCTGCAGAAAGATGAATCTGAACCCCTACCTCTCACCTTTGACAAGAATCAAGTCAAGGTGGATCAAAGATCTAAATCTAAGACCTCAAACTATAAAAATGCTCCTGGAAAACACTGGGGAAACTCTGGGAGACATTGGGGTAGGGAAGGACTTCTTAAATAAGACCCCCAAAGCACAATCATCCACAAAATAGATAAGTGGGATTACATCAGACTAAGAAGTTTCTGCATGGCAAAAGACACAGTAGTTAGTGTGAATCGACAGCCCACAGAATGGGAAAATTTATATTTTTGTAAATTATGCATCAGATAAGGGACTGATAAGCAGAATACACAAGAAACTCAAGCAGCTGTTTGGAAAAAAGATGATCAACCCTATTAAAAGATGTGAGAATGAGTTGAAAAAAAAAAAAACACTCTCTAAAGATGATATACAAATAGTCAAAAGGCATATGAAAAAATAGTCAACATCCCTTATCGTAAGGGAAATGCAGATCAAAACAGCAATGAGATACCACCTAACCCCAGTCAGAATGTCTAAGATTAAAAAAACAAAAAATGATAAGTGTTGGCGGGGGTGTGGTGAAAGGGGAACTCTCTTACACTGCTGGTGGGAAGGTAAATTAGTCCAACCACAGTGGAGAACAATTTGGAGATTCCTCAAATATCTACAAATAGAACTACCATATGATCCAGCAATCCCACTCCTTGGTATCTACCCAAAGGACAGAAGAATTCTTCATCAGAAAAGTGCTTGCACATCAATGTTTATTGTGGCACTATTCACAATTGCTAAGACATGGAACCAACCCAAATGCCCCTGAACAGAAGAATGAATTGAAAAACTGTGGCACATATACTCTACGGAATACTATTCAGCCATAAAAATAAATAAATAAATAAATAAATAAATAAATAAATAAATAAATAAATGAAAACCTGGCTTTTGACAGGAAGTGGAAGAATATGGAAGATTTACTGCTGTGTGAAGCAAGTCAGGCTATGAATGAGAGACATTGTATGTCACCACTTAATACATACTGAGTGACGGCACTCTATGACTGAAACTGATTGACTAAAGTATATACAAACACAATAAATGGGTATAAATACCAAATACAGTGTGTGTGGAAGAGTAGGGCCTGAGGAAGGACATTTAGAAGATAAATAGGGAGGCAAAAGCATTAATGGGACAAAGAAATGTGGTATTATCTGTTGAAGATATTTTATAGTTTTGTCAACTGGACTAGGGAGAAATGTTCACATACTGAAATATTCACTTTGTAAGCTAAATAATGTGATTGAATGTATAAAAGAAAATGAATTTTTTTTTTAAAGTAAAAAAAAAAGTTCACTTAAGAACAAACTAAAAAAAATGTTTCAGGAGAAAAATAAATAAATAAATAAATAGGGCACTTTGAAGGTGATTAAGTCACAATGACAGAGCCCTTATTAATGGGATTGGTGTCCTTATAACGAAGGTGCAAGGAAGCTGTTTGCCTCTTCTGCCATGTGAGGACACAGCTAGACAGCATCATCTATGAACCAAGAAACAAGCCCTCACCAGATTCCGTATGTCCTGTACTTTGATCTTGGACTTCTAGAACTATGGGAAATAAATTTCTATTATTTATATATTACGCAATATAACTTAATTTTGCAATAGCAGCCTGATTAGACTAACACAATAAACATATACAAGATTAATCTTTTTTGAATTTTTCACTTATTTAATATTTAAATAGACACAAATTCACATCATTTAAAACTCAGAAGTACAGGGACAAGCCGATGGTGTACACCCATGTAGTTGACCACAGTTCAAGTCCCGGACCTGGCAGCTTAACACCTTACCCCGGGTGCATGTGTGTATGTATCCAAAATCCTGAGAGGAGAATGGAGGAGAAGGGATTGTGGTGTGGCCACCTCCCCTGGGGAGTGGTTTCTTACTTTCTGTTTCTCTGTCTTTCTGGCAAGTGCATGCAGCACCCTATAGCAAAAATATCTCTCTTTAAAAAAAATAAATAAATAAAAAATACAAAAGAGTATTTTGTGAAAAGTCTCCCTCTCAGCCTATCACTCTCAAAAAGCAATAACCCCACTCTGTTTTAAGGTAAGCAAGGAGTGGGAGTTTGAAAGGCAATGTTTTTCAGCAAAGGTTTCCTGGAACCCTAAGATTCTCAGGTTAGTGATGAGGGAGTGGATGACATATTGTGCTAAACAATGACTGAACAGTCCTATCTGTTCTTTAGAAAGAGGCCTGTCAGTCTTGTGTGCCAGTAGGACTGTGTTTGTTTGCTTAAGTCTATTTTTTTATTTCAATGCAGGATTAAAATCATTGGTAACTGCAGTTGTTTTATTGCACAAAAGGGAAAACAGGAAACTTCTAGTGTCACCCTCAGTCTCCTATCATGAGCCACCAACTGATTTACAAGAAATTTCTATCTCGAAGGAGGGATTTTTACAAGCCAAAGCTTAACTTCTCTCTATCACTTTGCTACTACTGTGAATATTTTAAAATGACATGAGTAAATTCAAAATGAGCTGTGTTAGAAGATTTTACACTTTGGGGTGATTTTCTTCTTTAGTTATTTTTATGCCCTTACACTTTACGTACTATTAATGTTTGTGCTTTAAAAATGTAACTCAGGATACAATGTGGTGAGTTTTTAAGGCAGAAATAAATGGAAGAGAAAAAGTTTAGACTTAGGCCTATAAACAAGTTTGAAAAGTCTACTGATGAATTACAGCCTTCTGAGTCATTTCAATAAACTAGCAAAAAAGACCCAGAGAGAGATGGAAAGAAAGAGAGATTGGCACTGCAATGAAAACTACTTATCAATGATGTTAAATGGGTTGGTAATCCAAGTTGTCCAATTTTTTCATACATTATCCATGGCCAACAACTTAGAATTGCAGTGAAATTGAAAAGATGCATCTACAAATCACATCTATTTGACAGGTAAACGGGGTGATTACTTTAAAGGGCTATTGGCATCTCTAAACAGAGTAAATATTTGGTTGAAAATAATAATAGCACTCAGTGGAAGGCCACGGGAGCCAAATAACAGAATTTACTGCCCAGAAACATAAAGGTAACATGATTGGTAAGAATCTAATAAAGTCAGTATGTAATATTCAATTAGGTCAATTTATAAAAACAGTTACCATATCAAAGATTGGTATGAAAAGATTCCACTATTACTACAATGGGTCAGTGTATTAGTGACATAGTCAATAATTTTTAAATCAAAAGTAACATTAAAATCTATATAACTTTGATCAAGTGTAAAACTAAACATAAAAAGCCTATCTAAAAAAATTAAACTTCTTTTTTTTTTTGGAGAGGTTTTTGCTATAGGGCATGTGCGCTCGCCAGACAGACAGAGAGAGACAGAGAGACAGAAAGCGAGAAATCACCCCCCGGGGGGATGGCCATGCACAATCCCTTTTCCTCTATTCTCCTCTCAGGATCTTGGGCACCCACGCACATGCACCCGGCGTGAGTTTTAAGCCACCGGATCTGGGACGCGAACCGCGGTCGACTACATGGGAGTCCAGTGTAATAGCCATTACGCTAACTGCTGGTCCCAAAAAATTAAACTTCTTTTGACCTAAGTTATTTAACAGAAATTTATGATTCTTGATGTATGAGTGTTAAAGATTAAAAAGAAAGAGTAAAGTTTCAAAAAAGGTGAGCTGAGCTTTCTTTCCTTCTTAAGGAAGTTTGCTACAAGGTTTTTGAGTTGTTTCACTTTGTTTTTATGAGACAAATAAAGAGAGAGGGAGAGAGGTAGAAATAGGTTATTTTCAACAGTCCTACCATGCCACCATACCTTTTAGTTAGCTGGACTTCCAGGTGCACCCAGCTGTGTTTAGGTTTACCTGGGATCTATACCTAGGTCCTCCATGTGGCTTCAGAATCACACAGCAGCACCCTAGGGCTTGTGCCATCTTGGCTAGGCAGGTTTGTCATTGTTGTTGTTGTTAGTTTTAAACAGGAATTAAAACTACCCTCGTACATGCCATCTACTTGTATTAATAGCGCCTTAGCATCATGTGGTAGAAATTAGAAACAAGAATTTCAAGTCTACTTAGATGAGGTTAAAAAAGATAAAGCAGGGATTTAAAAATGGAAAAAGCTGATGTTCTCTCTTTCTTCAGTACTCAATAGTATTAGAGTGGGAACAGAGACTGTCATACAAAAGGATATCTCATAAGTAGGCTAAATAAACAGATCTACAGGAAAATATCATGCTATACTCAAAAGAGCATTGAGGTATTCTTGGATTTTATTTATACCTGGCTGCTCACACTAATGTATAGGGAGGTGTAGATATAATAATTTTATATAGGGATTTCTTGAGCCCTGGAAATTACTTCAAGGATTCTTCAGGGATAAAAAGTTTAAGAAAGGCTACTCTAGATTCTTCCTTAAACGCCTTCCTCCCTGTTATGTACAACTTGCAAATCAGGGTGAAAATCTGTAGAAAGCAACAGCTAAAGTTTTTTGAAATGACTTAGGAACTTTTAAAATTATTATTATTCTTTGCCTAACAAGACTTGTTTCTTTTTAACTATATTGAAGCTTAGTCTAAGACACAAACTACCAACTCAGATACTGAGAAGATAGGAAAAATGAATGGTTAAAGGGTAGAATGAACAATTCTCTAATGAAAGGGACCAAAATATACTCAGGAGAAAGATTTCAGAATAAAATTAAAGTCTCAACTTGGAAAAATAAATTTGGAGAGATGCCATGGCAGATTTAGAGGCAGGCAAATTAAACTTAGTGAATTTCAAATTAATTTCACAGATGGTATCCAATTCTGGTGTGGTTGGCAGAATTCCAGGTTATATTGGAAACATAAAGAAAAAGCACAAATCTTACTTCAATATTCTTCAGATATGTGAGATGCCTGATCTTTATAACTGTGTATCTGTATGTTTGTGTGTGCTTGTGCATATGAATGTGTGTGTGTTTTGTGTATCTAGTCAATATGATATAAAAATTAACAATTGAAAATGTAACCCAGTGCTATGAAATAAATTCTTAAACACTTGTCAAAGAAAATATCAAGTAAATATTTATTGGGCCTAGTTTTAAGAACTGCCAGATACATCTTGTTATGACATTGAAAATAAACTTGATCATTATTCTAGGGACAGGCTATATTCATAGTGATATATGTATATATATTATAGCTAAGGTCTTGATTCTATACTTCTTGAGTACAAACAGGAAAAAATCATAGCTGTCTGAACAATGTATATAATATTAAATATTCAATATCTATTGTATATATGCACACACTTTTTACTGTCTTAGAGAATTGCAGGATATTATTTTACCAAAGTTATATTCAGAGATTGCTTGCCTTTTGACTCATTCTTGTCATTAAAACACTCTGTTTCTTTTAGATATCAGTGAGTGGATCCATATGGTAGTTTTGAGATTTCTTAGTGTCCCAGCATTCTAAAGTTTAGAGGCTCTCATCTCACATCATTTCCAACACATAAAAATTCACTCAAATCAAATGTTAAATATACCATCTCTAAAAGTTTTAAAATATTTTTTGATTTTTATAAATTTACTTTTCTTTTTTTTTTTTTTTTTTTTTAGAGGTTTTTGCTATAGGGCACGTGCACTCGCCAGAAAGACAGAGTGACAGAGAGACAGAAAGAGAGAACTCACCCCCAAATGGGGGATGGCCATGCCGCAATCCCTTCTCCTCCATTCTCCGATCAGGATCTTGGGCACACAGGCACATGCACCCGGCATGAGTTCAAGCCACCGGGTCCAGGACTTGAACCATGGTCGACCACATGGGAGTCCAGCGACATAGCCATTATGCTAACTGCTGGTCCCTAAATTTATTTTTCTTAAAGACAAAGTACTTATTTTTGTTCTTGAAGTTTACATTTATTGTGTTTCTATTTAAATAGAATTATAACAAATTATACTTAACATAGTATTCTGTTCTGTAGATGTTTAACTATACTTTTACTGATTTTGACTTCTCCGAGTATTTTATTTTCTTATTTTGAAGCTAATAATTTTCCAGATTTTATAAAAGATATTGAGATGCTCATGAAATAGTCTAGACGCTAACCTGTAGTACTTAATGGATAAAACTGCTCTTTAGTTGCCACTAATGATGTTGTATTGGTATAAAACTAAAGTGTATGTGTGTGTTTGTGTGTGTGCATGCATATTCTCTTCATAGGCTATATATATATATATATATATATATATATATATATATATATACACACACACACACACACACACACACACACATATATATACATACATACATATGGAGAGAATGCACAAAGTTCGTAGCAAATAGAATTACAGGACAAGCTTATTTTGGTGCCAAAACTATTACAATCTACAAATACTTCTTTTCATAATATAGATTTTTTCATGAGCTTTTTGCAGACTCCATGTTGGCAGTCTTTTTCCTTTTTAAAGGGTTTTGCCTTAAGATGTGTGTGCTTCCCAGAAAGAGAGAGAGACAGAGACCATGAGAGGGAAAGTAAGAAATCACCCCCCAGGAGGATGGCCTCCGTGTAATTCCTTGTCCTCCATTCTCCTCCCGGGATCTTAGCCATGCATGCACACATATCCAGTGTGATTTTCAAGCCACTGGGTCCAGGACTCAAAGCAAAGTCACCATATGGAAGTCCAACAACATAACCACTTTGCCACCTGCTGGCCCCTTACATTGGCAGTCGTTTTGAACTGAGGACACATTTTGTGTTATAAAGAAATAGTAACCTGAGAAAGCATCAGGGTTTAGGGAAAAATTTTCACTTTGATTTGTATAGGATAGAGACCTGAACAGGGTTATTTATTGGTTGACCAGAAGTAAGTTCAGAGAGAAAAGCAAAAAAAAAAAGGCAAGAAAATGCCTCCATCTTTTTCATTATTGCATTACTACCCTAGCTTAAACACCAGGGTGGCACATGTTGGGTGACAGTGAATCTTTCTTTAATGACAGTGTCATGAAGTAGATGTCTTGACATCAAGGACAGTGCTATAAACCATAAAGGTGTTAGGTGAAAATTTAAATCTCTTTATGGTGTCCATGGTGGGTAAGGCCTTTGGGTATGATAAGATTATTGGGGTGGGATCCCTAGAATTGGGTTCTGGTAGGTATACAGAGGTGAAAGGAGACTAGAACAGACAGAAATGTATGGGCAACTGCTCTGTTCAAGATCCCATACTTCCCCATGTTATAGCATCACCAAAGATGGGCCCCTGGACCTTGGAGCCCTAAAGTGTGAGCTGAGAAAACTGCCATTATGATGAATTGGCCAGTTTCAGATATTTCTGTTGGCAGTACTATAATGGACTAATGGTTTTCTATTTCTGGGAAAGAATCATCTTCTAAGTTTCTTCATACAGTTGTGAACAGGATTCAGTTCCTTACAAACTGTAGGACTAGAAGGTCTTACTTCTCCTTTCCTTGTTTTCCAGAGATCTCTCTCAGTTACTTGTGCTGTGGGACTCTTCATAGGGCATAGGTCACAAAATGGCAGCTGGTTCCCCTCAAAACAAGCAAGTGGGAAAGGAAGAGAGGATAAGCACCTATGACAGAAACAAAAATCTTTCCTTATAACCAAAATCTAGAAGTGGTATACCATTACTTCTGCCATAGTCTATTCCTTAGAAGTACAACTGTAAGTCCAGCCCACACTCAAGGAGAGAAGGTACACAAAACATGAGTGTCTGTAGATGAGGGTCATCAAGAGTTATCTTAGAACAACATTCACTTTCTAGTAGAAGATTCAGGCATCTGAACAAACAGCAGTATGGAACATTGAGTAGTATTTTTGTTTTTGCTTTCATTTTGTTTTAATTGCCAAAGAGCACATGCACTCAAGGAAGAAGAAAAAGAAAGCACCCCCTAAAATCACATTATAATCCCTTCTGCTCCATTCCCCATTCTGTTCAGATTTTGACCACACATGCATATATATGCCCAGTGTGTTTTACAAGCCACCAGGGTGGAATATGAATTGCAATCCACTATGTGGGATCTGGTTCCTTTAACCACTAGAACTGGTCCAACAAATATTTTTAAAAGCCAATAACTGGAATACTTACCCCAATTTGAAGCAGTGAAAAAAACTTCAAAGAATGAGACATTTGAACTAAGACTTAAAAGCAAAAAATTGAAATTTAGCAGATAGAGAAAGTGTTATGAGAAGAAGAATAGATGCAAAGATGTTTACGACACATTTCTGGAAAACCAAGAATCCAGGGAACTTAAATGATATGGTGAAGGAAAGTGGGTGAAGATAAGATTGAAACAGATAAAGTACTGAAGACTACAGAGTTTCTCACTCGTCATGCTGAAGAGTTTAGATACCATCTTACACTTGAGAAGTCACTCCCCTCAAAAAAAAAAGTGGTAAAAACAATATCTTAGAAAAATAACTTTGGTAACAAGGTGTAGAATGACTAATAGGAAAAGAAAGAAATCAAGTACACCATTTAGGAGTGTGAATGTTGTGAGAGTAATGTCGAAGAAAGGGGACTAGCAGATGGCATAATGGTTACGACACTGGACTCCCACATAGTTGACTGCTCTTAATGTCCCTGACCCAGGGGCTTAAAACTCATGCCGAGTGCATGTGTGGGCACATCCAAAATCCCAAGGAGAGAATAGGGGAGAAGGGACTGCAGTGTGACCATCATCCCTGGGGACTCACTTCTCACTTTGTCCCTCTGTCTCTCCAGCGAGCACATGTGCCCTATAGCAAAATATTTCTCTTAAATAAAAAAAGAAGAAGAAGAAAAAGAGTACATAATGTCAATGAAAGACATAGTGCAATAAACTAAGTTCGTGGCCAAAAGTATGGAGATGTAGGAAGAAATTTGGCAGATAAAGATAGACGTTGAAAGAGAGCAAGAAATGAAGAATATCTTCAAGGTTCCTGACATGCATAACTTAGCAGGTGCTGGTGTCATGAATCATAGAGAAATAGTTGCAAGGGAATGATGTTCTGTTTGGTTATGTTGAGTTTTGAATACTCTGCAGAATATCATAGACATATTATGGATAGGCTTCACTTCCTAGTCAGGGAAAAGGGGAGGAAGTATGGAACAATCATCACTTGGCTGGAGACAGCAGGACTGAATTTGGCCTTACAAATATTTATTGAATGTTTCCTGTATTCTTGGCACCATCCTAGATGTGGTGTCATAATGAGTTACACTAAAATACAATATACAAATTATATTCTAAAGCGGGGGAAAGATCTTTTGGATTATCGTTAAATTCAGATTCATCATTCTAAGTATACTATCATCAGAAGCCATTCTGGACTTCCAAAATAAGCAAAGAAAAAAAAAATCAAGATGAACATGAGGACAATGAAGAAGAAAGAGCAGTATCAAAACACAGATCAAGGATCAGCCATATTTGAATTGCATATACTGCTTTGTTTCCCAGAGTTTACTTTGCACTGGCATTTATTTTCTCTTTATTCAAGTAGGTATGCAACCTGTAATTTGGAAGCAATTTTACATTTGATGTGGCTGAGTTTCACACAAACCATTAATAAAAATGTAGGACAGAACAATGCTCAATGAATCTCTTATGTATTAACTAGATTACTAGTACTGAATCAGCTGGTTCCATTCTATAGTGCTTAGCAAATAATACTTATGTAGCTTAGGACAGTTCACAATTCACAGCTTAGTTCATTAAAGTTAGAAGTTACTTGTTAAAATTGTAATTGCACAATGCCATGATCGGGGTCTTTTAAAAATTAAATTATTGTTTACCCAAATAATGTTGGGTTTTTAGTGTGTGTGTGTGCTATATGTATATGAGCACTTTTTTTTTAATTTTTTTTTTTTTTTTTTTTTTTTTTTTTTTTGCCATAGAGCACATGCACTCACTGGAGAGAGACAGAAAGAGACAGTGAGAGGGAAAATGAGAAATCACTCCCTGGGGGAAGGGGAGTGGCTATGTAGCAATCCCTCCTTCTCCATTCTCCTTCTGGGCTTTTGGGCATGCACGCACATGTACCCAGCGTGATTTTCAAACCTCCCAGCCCAAGACTCAAACTGCAATTGGCCATGTGGAAGTCCAGCACTTTAACCACTATACCATCTGCTGGCATCCATAACCATGTTTTAACACACAGTATTTAAGATCTTTTCCCTTATTATTAAGTAGTTGGAAAAAAAAGATACATACTGTATTGCTTTGGTTTGGTGGCAAATTGTGTGTTCTTTCCTCAGATGTTCTCTTATTTGCTTTTTTGCACACTTCCAGAAGCATGACTACAAGACTTTTTCTTCTCAGGATCCTACACATCACACATTTTTTACAGAAAAGTGTGCATATGCTATTGATTTCAATGTAATTAATCTATTTTAACATCCTGGTTTGAATCACACCTGATAAATTCTTGAAAAACCTCTGACACTCATATCAATGCTGTTTCCAGATTTCTGTGTCCTAGCAGTCATCATCACAAACCTACAAAAATTCTAACGATGCCAGTAATTGAGGGAAAGGGAAATTATCCACTCATTTATTAATTTATATATTTACTGGAATACACAGAACTTCAGATGATGGTGAAAACTGAAATGCAGCAGGTCCATCAGTTTCACATTTTATCCAAAACAGTAATGAACACTTGTACCTTTCCTTGCATTTGGATCTGAAAAATAATAAACTTCAAAATACACTTATTTAACTAAACGGCCTTTCCCTTTTATTCTTTAGTTCACTTTTACAAAAATTTGCTTGTGGTCCAGCTAGTGGCATGGTGGTTAAGACAACTGGATTCCACATAGCTGACTGTATTCAGACATAGTAAGTAGCTTGAAAAATATATTAGATATACATCCATGTGTGCCCAAAATCCCAAAGAAACTACAGAGAAGAAAGGATTGCAATGTGGCCATCTCTCATAGGGGGTGACTTCTCTCCCTCTCTCTCTCTCTCTCTCTCTCTCTCTCTCTCTCTCTCACATGCACCCTCTAGCACATTTTTTTAATGTGCTTGCAAGTGAATTTTAATTTCTTACGATTCTCTGTTAGCGGGGGCAGAAGATGGCATAATGGTTACATCACAAGACTCCCATGTAGTTGACCACAGTTCGAGCCCCCAACCTGGCAGCTTAAAACTCACACCAGGCATGTGTGCATACGTGCCCAAAGTCCTGCGAAGGGAATGGAGGAGAAGGGATTGTGGTGTGGCCATCCCCGCTAGGGGGTGGTTTCTTGCTTTCTGTTTCTCTGTCTCTCCAGCGAGTGCACACACCCTATAGCAAAAATGTCTTGAAAAAAAAAAAGGTTCTCTGTTAGCATTTGAAATATGCTAGTATGTATTTTTCATTTTTTAGATGCAGCCTATTGAAACTTCATAAATGTCAGAGATTTTCAAAAAGAAATGTCAATACACCAATAAAAAATGTCTTAACATTGTAAAGAATTATATGTCTATTTTATTCATCAATATATCTCTATAACAGCATGAGACCTGGGACCTAGAAAACACTCAAAAACCTTTTGTGATTTAAATAAATTAAGAGTTAATGGATTAATGATCAGACTACATAAATGAGACACTCTACTACACTCAAAATAAAGGAGTTTAGGAAAGGAAACTATATAGGCACTAATAGAGAATTAGATCTATCAACTCTGGTATGGTCCTGGACAGAAAGGAGAACAGTTTAAAATAAAGTGATTTAAGTCTTGAGAGGTACCATTATGGAAAATCCAATCTGATAATGCTCAGAATCCAAGTACAACCAGAGTCCCCTGGAAGAAACATTAAGACATGATAGACAAAAGTGACACAGGCTGCGGTGCCTAGGAACATGAAGGAACAGGACGAACAATGTCAGAAATAGTACATGTGGCTAGAAACCAAAGAAATAGGGACCAGCAGTTAGCGTAATGGCTATGTCGCTGGACTCCCACGTAGTCGACCGCGGTTCGAGTCCCGGACCCGGCGGCTTGAACTCACGCCGGGCGCGTGTGCGTGCGTGCCCAGGATCCCGAGAGGAGAATGGAGGAGAAGGGATTGCGGCGTGGCCATCCCCCCTGGGGGGTGATTTCCTGCTTTCTGTCTCTCTGTCTCTCTCTGCCTGCCTGGCGAGCGCACGCGCCCTATAGCAAAAAACCTCTCCCCCCCCCAAAAAAAAAAAAAAAGAAAGACAAAGCCCAGTGGGTTTCACTCTGAGTAACCTGGAGCATGCAAAGTCAGGACAACTAGTACAAACAACATTTTCAACTTAAAACAGAAAAGGGTAAGAACGTGTCACCATTCACATCTCTGTGAAGAAACTAGATACCTTCAAGAAATAGAAAAGGAAACTGGAAGACGTTAATAGAGCCCAAATCATGGGGCTTTTCACTTCTCCTGTCTAGTTCTCATTTATATTAAAGTACTGACTATAATACCAATATAAGTTGAAAGCATATCCTCTCAATTAGAACATTGACCCTCACTGGACCCTTATAAGTAAAACTCAAATCTTACTTGGTGTATCTCCAAGCTGGTGAAATTCATAACTTTTCTCTTTTTGAGGAGAATATGTATTTGTATTTCCAGCTAGAAGTACTTCTCACCTTTCCCAGGTTTCACTAAGTCCTTTTGCAGAACAAGACAATTCCAAGGCTTTCTATAAATCCCTCAACCATGAAAGAATCCCTGGAGTTACACGAGAAGTGTTTACTACCTCAAGAGGCAAGATATTTAACTTCTCTAAACTCAGTTTACTCATCTATATGAGTAGGGTAAAAATAGTACCTACATAAACTTATCAGGAAAATTAATGCAATTACTTTAAAGATATTTTACACAATGACTATCACATGGTAAATATCCCATAGGCTGTCATCAACTTTTTTTTAAAAATTTTCCAGAGGGTACATGCACTCTAACTAGAGAGAAACAGACAGAGAGAAAAAGAGAGAGAGACAGAGAATATGTGAAAAAGCACCTCCCATGGGGCATGGTCATGACTCAATCCCTTCTCCTCCTTTTCTCCCTCCATTTGGCCTTTTAGACATGCACACACATGTGTCCAGTGTGTTATTTCATCTGGCTAGACCAGAACTCCAACCACTTTGTTGACCATGTTGGAGCCAACCACCTTAACCTCCATGCCACAGGTTGGTCTGATGTTATTAATTTATTTTTAATTTTTCACTGTTAGTTAAGGGCTGCTAGAAACCCAAGACAAAAAAGTACATAAGATATGAATTCCCACCAATGAGATAGGAAAGCTTCAGTCTCCGTCAAAGATAACTGACTGACCCAGCAGTCCACAAAGATTCTATAGAGATTCAAAGGACCAGTTTAACACTTAAATTGAGATAAATTGCTTCGGGGATAATAGCATGTCCCAAGGTTAAATCGAAGGAAGTGAGGCAATAATATCCAATCAACCTTCTACTCCTAGAGTCCTGAGAAAACTAGCTTTAACTCCTCTTAGTTGGTTCATGGGTGTCCAGCACAGAAAAAGAAAGATTTGGCTCTTTTGCTCATTCGTTTGCACGTTACATGAATTGGGAGCCTCTCGTAATCATAACTCTTAAATATCAGCTTTTCTTCTCATCAGTGATCTCAAGGCCTGAGAAAGATGAAAAATATTTCTCATTATTCTAAAGGATCAGTGACTCCTAAACTAGTTTATCTTTGTTTTAAGTGTAACTCGTCCTGAAAGATTTGTTTTCATCAGTCGCCTTCTAATATCAGTTCTCTTTTTTGTTTGGACATCTCATTTATCATCAGGGAAGAAGGAGACCTGGATGGGTGATATTTTTCAGAAAACTAAAACTTATTCCCTGAAGTATTGAAACATTTATTTTTAATTGTGTTTGACTAATATATTTTTCAACTGTAATAGAAGATACTGAAAATAATTTAACCCTTTGCATAACTCGGGAACACGATTTGAGATCTCATTATTTGAAGTAGTAGATACATAGATTTGAATCAGAAAACCTGGAATTCAAATTTGGTTCTGACACCAACAGCTATGTAAGTGTGGACAAATTACTTAACTGCTTCGAGACATCAATTTGCTAATGAGCAAAATTAATAACAATAATACATAACTCATATTACTTTGTTATTATGGTTGGACGATATAACACAGAAGACTTGGAAGACTGAGATTCATGATTTCCTGTTACTATATGTTTACCAGGTAAGATATTCTTTGGTGATATAAACTTTTTTCTAAGAAAAATATTTCATGCACAATACTGTTTTCCTTAGCCACTGTGGTGGTGCAGCAATACGACGCTGTGCAAGGCTGGAAGCCACATGGCCAGCTATGGGTTTGGATTCCCTAGTTCCCTTGAAAATGTGCTGGGCATGCTCAGATGTCCAGGCTCCTATAGAGCTGGAGAGCTGAGAAAAGGAGATCATGAGGGTGCTTTCTCTCTAAATCTCTCTCTCACACACAGGCAAGCACTCATGTGCTTGTGCACACTCTATCATGAAATGAGATCTTATATTTATCAATTGGGTGGTGACCATATGCAGTAGTATAATGCAGTGAGATAAGCATAGGATTAGAAGATGGAAACCATGTGTTTTAGCATCAATTCTTCTAACAACTACTGTCAATTTCATAGCCTCAGTTTACTTGCTTTCAAAAAGTAAAAGAGCTGGGACCAATAGTTGGTGTAATGGCTATGTCACTGGACTCCCAGGTAGTCGACCATGGTTCAAGTCCCAGACCCAGTGGCTTAAACTCACACCGGGCGTGTGTGTGTGCGTGCCTAAGATCCCGAGAGAAGAAAGGAGGAGAAGGGATT
This sequence comes from Tupaia tana, assembly GCA_026018925.1. Classification (NCBI taxonomy): domain Eukaryota; kingdom Metazoa; phylum Chordata; class Mammalia; order Scandentia; family Tupaiidae; genus Tupaia; species Tupaia tana. The sequence goes on from JAKSZU010000008.1 coordinate 70,804,333, forward strand.
GGGGTGTGGCCATCTCCCCTGAGGGGTGATTTCTCGATTTCTGTCTATCTCTCTCTGCCTTTCTGGCGAGTGCACACGCCCTATAGCAAAAACCTCTTCAAAAAATAAAAAATAAAAAAATAAAAGAGCTGAGCAAATTTGACCTGTTGGCAGCATATGAAACATTGATTGCTTCCTTGAAACATTTTCTTAGTGTGGGTTCCAGGATACCATGCTCTCCTCCTTTGCCTCCTCCAACTCACTGGTCACACCTTCTCAGTCAATTACTGTTGTTCCTTGTGTCCTGGACCTCTTAACGAGGTAGCACTCTGGGGGTTAATGAGGGTCAGTGGTCATTTTAGCAACACACATGGGATTAAACATCATCTGTATCCTGGTAACTCCCACAGTTGTAGCTCTGACCTAGACCTCCTCCCTTCTGGGTTCTTACATCTAGCTGCCAGCCTGACTCCTCTACTGGAGAGTCTAATATGGGCACTCACACTTCACATGTAAAAGTTATATTCCCATTTCTTCATCCCCAACATGCTCCTCCACAGCTTTCCCTGTCTCAGTTAATGACGACTACATTCTTCCTGTTGCTCAGTGCACAAACAGCTCTCCCTACGACTCAACACTTGGTCAGATTGTTCTCGTTAGATGCCCTTTTTAATTTCAAAATGGCTACAGTCCTGTTGAATCCCAAGCTGGCATACTTCAGAAAAATAGTCTTCTTAAAAATGTATAAAACTTCTGATTGGTGTGTTTATCCATTAGTCTTCATCTCTTTTTTTGTGAAACACAGAAAGGAAAAAAAAACTTGCAAGTGAAAGCAAACCATTGATCATGCAAGACAGAGAACAAGCTGTTAATGAGTTTCAAGTTGTTGCAATGTATGTATTCAGGCACAATTGAAGGTGTTAATAGACCTCTTTAATGCTATATAATTTTGAACAGTCATGGTTATTTCAACCATTCACTTGGTCTCATTAAAGACTTTCCCAAAGACTTAATTCATTTCAACAAGCATTTATTGAAGTCTTGTGTGAGCCGACACTCAGAGTGCACTTTTTGATAAAAGAAGAGAGAACTACCAAGGGAAATGACACTGGGCTTCCTCTGTCAGGCAAACATAATTCTATTCCCAATTTCTGTGTGGTGTAGAAATACAATGCATAGATTGTTAACCCTATGGGAGGGATCAACAGCTTATTAAGTCAACAAAGGTAAATGATATCATGTCAGAATAATATGTAGAGACCCTAGTGCAGAATTGAAGTCTGATAGGTAGAGTGATGAGAGGAGAAGGAATGGGGCTTTGGTAACAAAAAGAAAAGAATTGGGGGGTCCCTAACTCCACTATACTTAAACTGTGTAGGGCCAGCCCCATAGCCTAGTGGTTAAGGGAGCTGGAACCCACAAGGCCAAACATGGTTGAATGCAAGCCCTGGTCATGAAAAATGGGCTTACACTAAATAAAATGCTTTGAGTCTGTCTGACAAAATATCAAGTTAAGAGGTCGAATCATCTGAAATCATTTGGCTCATTGTAAGTGGCAATTTCATAGGATTCAACAAAATGCAATAAGAATTATAACTAATACATGGATAAGAAGATCAGTGCATTATCTATTCAGTTCTGGTTCATGAGTGCCTACTATGTAGTTGGTGCTTTGAATAGGCTTAGAACACAGTTAGGAATATCACAAATAGAGTTACAGCTATCATGGACTGAAGCCAAATATCATGATTGCCAGAGAGCTGCTTGGTAAGCATTGAATGAGAAAAGGTGGGCATTAGAATAATCACATGACTCCTGGCATCAGTCTTTCTTACCTTCATGAACCCATCTCTCCACAGGCATGGCTTTATGAATGGGACTGGCAATGAAAATCTCCTACCTACAACCCCTTACATCTATCTCCCCAGTAGAATCACCTGTCACAGGAATAGTAGTGTTCTAATCCAATGCCTGAAGCCCTAAGCAGTGCTTGGATGGATGCTGCTAACTTTGAACTTGGAAAATTTTTGTTTTTTATGTTCCCATGGGTGACCAGATCTTCTGATAAGTAATAGATACGTCCCTTTTATTGGATATGTCAGGATTCAGTCTAGCTGTCTCGGAGCAATTCTGACTGTTTAGGTCATACTGCATTTTTATGCTATGACTTATTGATTGATTTTATATTCAATTTCATTGAGTAGTCCCAGTTTCTTTATTCATAAAAAGGTGATGATAATAATAGTCTCTTTCTTGTGGGCTTTAATAGAAGTCTTTCATAAGATGCCTTAGATGGAGCCAACCTCATAGCCTAGTGGTTAGGTGAACCAAATCCCACATGGCCAACCATATCTTGGATTCTAACCTGACTTGGAAAACATGCTGGGCACAAGTGTGTGTGTGTGTGTGTGTGTGTGTGTGCGTGTATGTGTCCAGAATCTTGACAGGGCAAACAAATGGAAAAGGGACTGTAGCATGACTATGACCCAATGAGGTGTTCTCTCTCTCTCTCTCTCTCTCTCTCTCTCTCTCTCTCCCCCTCCCTCCCTCCCTCCCTCCCTCGCTCTCTCTCTCTCTCTGTCTTTCCACCTCTCCCTAGTGAGCTCATATGCCCCCCTGACAATTCAAAACAAAAAGTTATGTGTTCATTATCTTAACCCTCATATAACCCATTTTCTAACATGAAATAGAGTTGAAAAAAATTCCTTAGGTAGTCCTCATAGAGATATAAAGATAATATATGTAAAGCACCAAGTCCAGTGTCTGGCACATGTGAATACATAATGACAGGTATTTTAAACAAGCAGAAAAGAATTAAATAGACAAGCCACCAAGTCCAATTATTGGCAACCCATATAAGACTCATACTATTTATTTTGTGACACTTAGGAAAAGTCAGACACTTGATTTCTCTTCCAGTCACGTCCTCAACCTCCCAACTTTTGTTTGCCTCCTACATGTCCTTTATTTGTTTTACCAACATGTATTTAGAGAGAAGGAGAAAGAAAAATGGGATCCTGATATCTAAACCTCCACTCTGGCTCTAAAGAGATTGGAGAATAAACGAGATATTGCAATATTTGGCAAAGTTCCATTTCCAGTATAATGATGTTACTCCCTAACATCATTAAAGACCATCACTAGTGAACAGATCAGTTCACTACCGATTACAACTGCAGACCCCAGAAAAAGTTCAAACCTGAGATTTTTGAAGTGTTTAAAAATAAAATAATAAAACTCATGCAGATTAGGAAAGGAAGTAGAAACTTAGTGCTGCAATGGGCATGGGGGTGAACTTGTGTTTCTTTATGGCTTCAACCCATAGCTGGGCTGTAGACACAGTCTTACTGCAGCACAGGAAGCTTAAACTATAAGAAAAGTCCCACCATCTTTCTGGCTGGAAGAACCAATGAAAAGAGCTACAGCAATATCAGCCACTGTTACCAAACTCAAATCAGATTCGCTCACCCAAGCACTATAAAACCAAGCCATAGGTATATGGTGTGATGAAGGAAAGTAGAGCTTTATTGCAAAGCACAAAGCAAGGAGAGAGGGCAGCTCATGCTGAAAAGACCCAGTCTCCCTAAGATGTTCCCCACATACATTTCTAAGGACAAAATTAGGGACAGAGGTCCCAGAAGCATGATCAGTTCAGTGATTAGTTCAAGAGGAAATGATCTTCTTGTGGGCATTCTTGATTGCTGAGGCCTTAGATAATCAAATTTATTTGTTTCCCCTCCAATATAGTTTTATTTTCTCAAACCACCTACTTGCTATTATTAAATTACATTTTTATATAATATGTGCCATTCACATAGTTTTATAATAATTGTTTTGTGCAGTGGTGGTTTTTCTTAATTCAAATAGGAGGATAAAAGTGTGTCAAACAAAAATGGATTTATACTGCCTTTTGTATTTTTCTATGTAGATATCTTTAATGGTGTTTTTTATTTTGTCATGTCATTTAAATTAGTATTCAGTGCTCTTTCTTTTCTGCTTAATGGGCATCAATCTGTATTTCTTTTTTAATTTAATTTTATTTATTATGATCATAATCATTTTTTATTAAATTGACTCTCATGTATCTTTACAGTGTATTATATTGCTTTTTCCAGCATGATTACCATGCATATCAATCAAGATAAAGACATTATTATTCACATCATCAAATAGTTTTTCATCTTTTTTCAGATTATTATTACTACTATTATTTATTCTCATTATTTTAAAAAACATTCGATCACTATGTATCATTTGGCTTGTAAAGAGAATTTACCCAACATGAAATACTTCTCAGACCAGACCAGTTGAGAATACTATACATGTTATCATCAGCAGGTAATAAGCCATTTCTGTCCCAATGTCATGCCTCTCTATTTCTCTTGCTATCCTTCTCTGTACTCTTCCTTTCTCTGGCCCTGTTCCACACTGTCTTCTGCACCCATAACTATTTTCATTGCTTTTATGCCCTCCAATATTTCTATCTCTACTATAAAGTGTGGATAGTCAATATATATTAAATGGATACATACAATATCTTTCTTTTATATCCTGGCTTGCTTCACTTAGCAATAGATCCTACATATTCTACCCCTTTTTATCAAATGCCAGGGTCTTATTTTTTATGGCTGAATAGTATTCCACAGAGTATATGTGTCACAATTTTTCCATCCATTCATCTGTTCAAGGACATCTGGGTTGTCCATGTCTTAGCAATCATGAGCAATGCCACAGTAAACATTCATGTGCAAACGATTTTTTGACTAAGTATTCTCCTGTCCTCTGGGTAGATACCCAGAAGTAGGATTGCTGGATCAAATTGTAGTTCTATTTATAGATCTTTGAGGAACCTCCATATTGTTTTCCACAGTGGCTGCCCCTGCAATTGTTCCTAGTCATCTAGTGATCTATATCTTCCTTCCTAAATTATTAGAGGTATCTCAGAGCATTCAAAGGTACGCAGGAGTAGAAAATTGGGAATCTCCCTTCTGCTCTGCCTCCCTGCTGCTCACCAGTTCCCTGCACTATTGTCACTGGTCCTGGATGACCCAAAGTCCTCCCTATTTCTAAAGAACAGGCGTGCCTCAAACTAAGCTGCTGCTGAGCTTTACCTCTGGTGCAAAGGAAAGATCACGTGGAAAGAATTGCAAGCCATGCACTATCCAAAATACCGAAGTCCTGAGAGTTCAAAGGTAAGAGGGGGAGAGGATGAGTCATAGGTCCTGGCCATAGACCCTGCAGCCACAGGCAGCCTGGCACCTGGCAAGGCCATTCACTTGAACAGGTCTTCAGATGGGGTGGGGAGGGGCACAAGTTCTATTCAGATTTCTGGAGCCATTCAGCCTGGGGTCTTTGAACTCACAGCCAGTGGTTTTCTTCCTACAAAACATCTTACATATTAAAATGAAAACCTTATCTTTCCTTTAAGTGAGTTTTAGAGGTCAAATGGCCCTCATTTATGGTCAATGTAGTTTCATTTTCATAAGCAAAGTCTGAAGACTTACCCCTTACTTTGGGTCATTATGATGTATATTATATATCATATTTATATTATATTATATATTATATATTATATTTCAAAAACCTTAGAAAATACATTAGGGCCCTGCTCTGTTTTACCATCACTGGAGAATGAAGAAGGAATCCCAGTAGGTAGCTAACTAATTTTACATATGAAGACCAAAAATGGCTGAGACCAACTCCTTAACCATGCATGTGTGAGGACCATTGAAAGCAACACAGTAGAGGCATAGAGAATTGAATTTGATGCAGGAACACGGAGGCACAGGGGTCACACTAGCAGTGAGACACAGGTTCCTGTCCAATGCTCAGGAAAAATTGACTTGCAAACACAGAGAATAGGTATAGCAAAGCCGGGAGTATTAGTAAAATTGGGACTTTATTAACAAAGCAGGAAGTTTATTAAAGGAAAACAGAGCTCTCAAGAAGGTAGGGGTCCCAGAAAGTGGGTTGCCAAAGAAGAACTGTGGTAAGGGATTTTTATGTGGGTCAGGAAGGGCTCTGTCTAGACTTAGGTTCTAGGTGGGTCTTGTGCATGCATTCCCCTCCTGGTAGGGAGGGGTAGAGGCTGGGTGGATCCTATTATTCTTCTAATTTTGGAGTGGGTACCAAGGTCAGGAGTTTCTCTGTCTAGAAGCTTCGAGCCATGAAATACATTATCTTATTTTCTTCCTGGAAAGTGGTGCAATCTGGGAAAAGTCTTTGTTTTAGGTCTAGGTCATGCTGCCTAGGTCAGTCACTGAGCCACCACTGCCTCCATTTCAAAATTTAGTCCTTCCGTGATTCCATCTTGGGCCCATATTCTAACGATATTTTTAGAGTCCTTGTCTCCTACCTCAAATTGACTAGCTAAAGTCGGCCTATCCATTATGACATGGTTCCAGGCCAGCAATGCATGATGGCTAAGGCCACATACAGAAGCCTGGGATTGGTCCTGGCCCAGCTCAGGCTGAAGCACCTGGACACAGTGGTACGTGCCTGGTCCTACCTGAGAGGCTGACCAAAAAGGGGAGAAATTATTAAATTAAACTATTTTGGCCTAAAATGGCCACTGTACTGCCACACTTGAATTCTTATAGATAAGCTAAAATCATACATCTTAGGTAGTTTTCCTGAGCTGAGTTACAGCCAATCACACTAGCCAGACGTCAATCACAGAAAGTCCACCTTCTAGACTGTTTGTGCAGCCTACTGTTCACCTGTAATCAATCCAGTTGTTTCTCTACCTCATCCTTTCACTTTCATTTTTGTACTTCATTTTCCATTTTCTGGAACTTAAATACCAAGTTGATCACAAGGCTAGCCAGAGTTGTTTGGAAGTCTTGGGACAACTGCCTGATTTAAATTGTGCTAAGACTTTCTCAGTTAAAACTCTAATCGATTAAACTGGCTGGTTTATTTTTCTTTTATCATCGCTAATGGTGAAGCTAAGACAGGAGAACCATGGCAAGGGCCCTGTCTAAATAAGAATAATAATCTCCCTCTCTTTCTCTTTCCTGGACTTTCTCTTATATGCACATAAAAAAATTTATTTATTTATTTTCTTTAATTTGACCAGAGAGGGGCAGAGAGAGAGAGAGGAAAAGTGAGAAAGCAAGCCATCATGTCCAGGACTTGAATTGCTGTTGGCCACATGGGAGCCCAGCACCCTTAACCACCACGCCACCCACTGGCCCCTCATCTGCATTCTTAAAAATAATTATTTAATTTTATTTGATATTACTATTATTTTCCAATTTTCAGAAGGGCACATATGCTTAACAGAAAGAGGTAGCGAAAGAGAGAGAAAGCAAACCACCAGGTCCAAGACTTGAACCATGTTCAGTCATGTGGAAGTCCAGTGCCCAAAGCCCCATGCCACCTGACAAACCCTCTCATATGCATTTTTTAAGTTTTTTTTGTTTGTTTGTTTGGTTTTTTTTTAAGAATAGCTAAAATAAAAAAGAAATGGAGATATCAACTGTTGAGGGTGATGTGTCCAATTTAATGATGGGTAAAATGTGTGCCATCATTTTAGAAAGCAGTTTAGCAGACATTTTAAAACATTAAACATACACCATTTATGCCTTTGTTCATGCAAAGGTAACCAGTGAATCTAAGTATTAGTATTCAAAGCATGAGGCAGATGCTACCTGTCTGTTTAAGCTTTAATTGAAAAGCACATTATAACGATTTTTGAAAATGGACCCTAAACTTCCCCAGTGCTTACTCCACAGCTCTGCATCTGTAAACCTTTCATTCTCTGTCATCAGGAAAACAATGATAGAACCCACATTTCCCTCCTCAGAAGACATTTTTCCTAATATGTGAGATGCAAAAGTAAGTCCTTAGGACTTCATGACACCATGAACCTCAATCTTTTGGCTCAATCACTGAAAGGGACTGAGAGAGACTTGCTTTAAGTCACCAAGAATTTATTAAATTTTCATGACAGGTTTAGCACTATGCAAGGCATTTTGAAGGAGGAGGGTATACGTGGTCAGGGTCACTATCTCGGCCCTCATTAATGTAAAAATTAATCTAGCATACATAAGACAATTAAGGAATAATAGGTGGTATTGTAGTAAGTGGCAGGTTGTCCTCCTTGTAGGTAAACCACAGATTTAAAGACCAGAGAAGGTGATATTGAAATAGACAAATGAGAGACCAGTGGGTGGAATGGTGGTTAAAGCGCTGGACACTCCCACATGGCCAACCACAGTTCCAGTCACAATTTGAGTCCTGGACCTGGTGGCTTGCTTTCTCACCTTCTCTCTCTCTCTTCCTCTCTCTCTCTCTCTCTCTCTCTCTCTCTCTCTCTCTCTGTGTGTGTGTGTGTGTGTGTGTGTGTGTGTCTGGTCAAATGAAAAATGAATGAATGAATGAATGAATGAATAAAGTTAAGTAAATAATTCTTTAAAAGAAAAAGAAAGAAATAGACAAATGAAGGACTTTGCATCTAAAACTAGAGAAAGGTAGAGGGGAATGAGAATTCAAAGCAGAAACACCTCCATCTTTGAACTTTACATTATACTTGCTTCCTCCTTTTGCCCAGAGTAAATAGAGTGATTCATAGTCTTACTGTCTTTGCTAGCTAGCTCAAAATCTTTTTGTTTAGATGTTCCTTAGCAATGTAACCACCAATCACCAAACCCCTGCCCAGAGCCATGAGGACCATTAAACAAGGGTCTGGAGAGTGCCCATAGGAATAATTAACCTGTTTGATCTAGCTTCTGTAACTGCTTTCACATGGGAACCCGATCCCCTTTCCTCTTCACCTTCTCCTCAGTTTCCACTGTAATCACCATGTCAACCCAGAATTGACTGTGATTTTTGCCTGTACAAGCACCCCTCTCCTTTCATTCAGGGCTGCAGGGTTTTTGAGAGACATGAGTCCTCTTGCAGTTGGACAGCCTATTAATAAAGAACTCTTATAATTTGGCTACCTCTGGATGTCCTCCTATTTCTTGCCGATTAGACCATAACAAAGTGAGAGAATTCATTATAATTTACTTATTCATTCATTCATTCAATGAAAATAATTTTTAATTGCCAGAGGACTCAAGCACCCACCACTGACTGGCCTTCTTTCAATGAATATTATGAAGCTATGATGGCTGAGGCCCTAAGCCAATTGTTAACACAGCAACAGATAAAATACACATAATCCTAACCCCACATGTTGCTCCCAGCCCAATGGAAGAAGCAGTCATCAAGTAAGCATGCAAATAAAAATATAATTGCAAAATATAATTAGTGATGTGAAGAAATGGAATATGGAGCAATAGAGTAAGACCACTATCATATTTCAGTTGGGTGGGTTCAAGCAAGTAACATTTTACCTAGGACTTAAATGAGAGAAAGGGAACCAAAAACAAAGAAGAGTTGAGTGCAACTGGGAAATGGTCAAGCAATCCATGCAGAGAGAACAACCTGCATGAAAACCTCGAGGAGGGTAAAAGCCTGGTACCTTTGGAAAGCTTCAAGGATAATGTGACAATTCATCGTGCATGGGTAGAAGAGACGCAAGAGTCAAGAAAAGGTAGGACAGGGCCAGAATATACACCTCTCCTGGGGCATGTTCAGGTTTCCAGGGTTTAAGTGCAATGTTGTGACCAGACAGAGGAAAAGCATGGCCTCTGAGGTCGAACAAATTGAAGCAAATGGTACACTAGACTATGTGGTCCTTCTAACTCCTTAACACTATGCCTCCTGAAACCACCAGCCTCTCTATTGGTCTCTGCTTCTGTTTGGACTCACTTCTCTTTTTCCTTTTTCCCTTTGCCCATTTCACTCTCTGTTTCCCCATAGTTGAGGACTACAATCAGATTGGCTGGGTTTATTACCCTTATCCCCAGAGCTCTTTGTACAAGGCCATGTTGTACATTATTGGCTGGCCTATAAACTGGTTGCCCTTAGAGCACATGCCCATCTCTAATCTAATCAGCTGTAACCAGGAGTCATACACCATGTGGTAGAGAAGTGGCTAATTAGGATGGACACCTCAGTGGGAAGTGAGGATGGTAAGTATGAATGACCTGCTCAATACAGTGAGGAATAAGGTTGCTCTAGCAGAGCGGAAGTGAATAATGAAAGGCCTGCAATGTTAGAAAAACTCAAGACTTTTTATGGCATTCATTGAACTCTGATGACAGAAATAAGCAGACTGACAAGATGAAAAATTTCAGGAAAAGAAGTGAGCTTCTCTTCTGACTGTATTTTTCAATCAAACCACCAATAGAGATTTAAAGGTTATAATATTGCTTTACTCTTAACCTCTTAAATCAAATGTAATGAGAAATGAATATAGAAGTCAAAAGGATGAAGGTAGAATATCAGCCTTACAGATTAAACTGGATTATGAATCATGGTTTATTTAAAATTTTATTTTTTATTTTTTAATTTTTTAAGGGAGATTTTTGCTATAGGAAGTATGCGCTCACTGGAGAGACAGAGAGACAGAAAGCAATAATCACTCCCCAGGGGGCTGGCTATGCTGCAATCCTTTCTCCTCCATTCTCCTCTTGGGATTTTGGGCACACATGCACATAAGCCTGGCTTGATTTTTAAGCAGCCAGGTCCAGGACTCGAACCACAGTGGACTATGTGGGAGTCCAGTGATGTAACCATTACATCTGCTGGTCCCTATAGTTTTATATTTATTTTTTTTTTCTATGAGAGAGTGAGAGAATCCCCAACGGGGTCTTGATGTCACAATCTACCTTCAGCTTCAGCCAGACCTAGAACATGAGCATATGTGTGCCTTAAGGAGGTTTCCAGACTTGAACCAGTAACCTTTCCATGTTGGTCTGCCTTGCAGAGCATAGTGTTTTTCTGCTGAGCCATAGTCTAGCCCCAACATATAGCTTAGTTTTGCCTTCTTAAATTGATTGCCAGGCCTAGGCTGGGTAGGGATAAGACCAGAGGAAGGGAAGGCACACTGTTTAGAGAAACAGCCTTAGAGAAAGGAAACAAACAAACAAACAAACAGTCTCCTCTCTGACCTTGAGATGGAATGAATGCAAGGAATGACCTGTTTGTCGCAATTGGTCCTTTCGGGAAATTTGGTACATGAGTAACTACTTACCCCCAATGTTATCTCTGTCACCACCATCTGTGATTCCTCAGTTCTGGTTTGCCTGTTTCAACCCCTTCTGGTAGACAAGATACTTCTTCCTCTTTCTCACCATTATCTGCTACTCTTCTTTCAAAAATCTGTTCAAAATTCAGCCTCTACATGAAGTTCCCCTAAGAGAAATTTATTGAATTATTGTACCTTTCTTACTCCACAGAATGTGTGAAAGTATTTTATAATTAATACAGGTATTTTTCACTTAATGTCATCACTCTATCTCACCAAAATCATAAAACAATTTTCCCTAAAGCAATCACATTTTTTTTTTTTTTTAATTCTGAGTCCTTTTTTTCAGGTGTCATCCACTTTATAATGAAACAGTATATCCTGTATGGTTTGCCAAGAGCAGAGTGTGGGCAACATAGGGTTATTTTTTGCACAATAATCTAATCATATTTATGCACTACAAAATCTAAAGGTTACTCTTTAGATCCTTAACAATAATACAGAAGGCATTTGTATTTTTATTTATTTTTTGAGAGAGAGAGATGTTTCTGATAGGGCACAGGTGCTTGCCAGAGACACCAAGAGACAGTGTCCATGTCATGACCATCTGTGATTCCTCAGTTCTGGTTTGCCTGTTTCAACCCCTTCTGGTAGACAAGATACTTCTTCCTCTTTCTCACCATTATCTGCTATTATCTGGAAACTCTAGCAGGTGAGTTACTTGTTTTACTCCACCTTACTCACCAAGAAAGTGAGGAATCATCCCCCCACCCCACCCCCTGCAGAGGATGGCCACACTGCAATCCCTTCTCCTCCATTCTCCTCTTGGGATCTTGGGCATGCACGCACCCATGCCCAGTGTGAGTTTCAAGCCACTGGGTCTGGGACTCTAACCACTGTCAACTATGCGAGAGTCCATTGATGTAACCATTATGCCATCTGCTGGTCCTGATATTTGCATTCTTTATGCTATAAAAAGGTATAAAAACAGAAAACTTTAAGACATATTAAAGCACAGCACTGGAAACTCTAGCAGGTGAGTTATTTGTTTTACTCCACCTTACTTACTACTCACTTGGAAATATGAGCAATCAGAAAGGCACTAACATTTTTTCCTTGTGTGTTTGATGACTCGCAGACTATAAAGGGGGGCATGGAATACTGACTTCTAACACAGCACAGGAGCACCCAGCATGTTCTGGGTCATGCAGGTGGGAGACAATCCACCACAAATCGAAGACAAGTTCAGATGGAGTGTGCCTTTCATCCCAAACCATATTAATTTAATTAACGCCTCATGCCATCAAAGTGGAGTGTCCAATACCCCTTGGATTCTAAGTGTTTCTGAACACTGGACTGTGGTTGGTAGTAACTGACACTTACGGAAAGTACATATTAGGCACTTAGGTCATCCCAAACAGTTGGCCAAGCCTTGCATTTCTCTAAGCCTGGAGGAGGTACTGTTCTCGGATGTAAAGTTGTGATTTAATTAATGTATTTCTTAAGTATAGGATTCTCAGTGAGCATTTGTGAAGCAAAGGAAACCTTTACTAATGAACCTTCAGGGACCAGTTAGCACAGTGTGTTCAATTGGAATGCTAATTAGGTCTAGGCAACAGTCTAAATCAACCTAAATGCTTGTTAGTTTGACCAATTATAGGTGCCCAATAAGTGTTTGTTTAAATTCAATAATTCTCCGTCCAGAGGGAATATTCGTGACCATGAGCGGTGGAATTGAAAAATATAGGCATTCGTCACGAACAAATTGTGCACAAACACGCGCATTTCGACAATACCACCGGAGGGCCACAGTCAAGGCAGTGATGGAGGGCCATGGTCACGGCAGCGTTGGCTCAATAATCTCCCTTTCCTTTGCTAGCTCCGATGCAGTGAGATTTCCAAATGGACCCGATCATATTTTGAAGCTTTCCCATGGTGTGAGTAATATAATGAACACTGCAAGAGGTTTTGAGTGAAACACCTAGGTTATGAGCAATCCAGAACCACCAGACTAATGACAAAGCAAAGCTGGAACCCACCATGCTGACATGCGGAGTGTCTTCCTTGCATTATGGCCCGTGAGATTTTTCTCTGTCCTATATCTTTCTCTTTTCTACTAGAGAAGCCTGCTGCTTTCCACTCGGTGGATTCTCAAATAGCGACTGTCAGGTTCAGCCTGACTGTGGCCTGTAGTCTTTTGATTCAACCACCACAGTGTCCAGACTCCAGAATTGTTCCCGTGTCTCCCCAGTGCGGGAAAATGTGAAGACCAGCACTTTCCATGACAATACACACAAAGCCAGTTCCAATTCTGCAACTATGTAAGAGCCAGGGGCACTGCTGTGGTGAGTGGACCAGGGCAAGAGAGATTCCAGCCTGCCATTTGGGTCATTTGAAGCAGAGGTGGTGAATCGTTGTGCAAGGTGAAACTACGCTGGGATAAGACAAAAACCATGTGCACTTAGAGCACATTGAAATTTACCACTTCAGTAGTCAGTATGAGAGCTGGCTGCATGTAATAAAAAACCCCCAAATCAGCACTTAGGTGAACCATAGCCATAATTCCCACATCCCAGTTAGTAGGAAGAAGGAGCTGGAGGCCTTCTTCCCTCAAGAACAACTGCCAATAATCTTACACATCACTCATACTGATAGCCCATTGGCCAGAATTGAGTGAAGTGTCCTCATCAAGGTGCAAGGAATGCTGGGACACACCAGCCTCCATGCTAGATGTCTTGCTAAAAACCACGTATTCTCTTGCTAAGGAAGAAAAGCAGAGCAGACACTGGAGAGAAATTATGGCCCTCACGACCAATGGGACTTAAGGGAAGAATTTTCCATTGTTTTTTTTTTTTTTTTTTTCCTGTAAATTAAGATAATTTCTCCTTTGTGTAGATTATTTTGCTTAAACTTGCAGAAGTATCTAAGAGTCTCTGAACTAATATATCCTTCCTATGACTTTCTCAGCATGATACCACATTGATTTTCCTCTAACTTCTCCCTCACCTCAATTTTTGTTGTTATTGTTACCTCCTTTTCCTCTTTTGGTCATTTAGTGTTCCTATTGGCTCTGTCCTGCAATAAACTTCTCCCTCACTTGTCAGTTTACCCATTCGTCCCACTGTTATAGATGGTGAAAGGAAGTACAGTACATGTTCAATGAATATTTACTACGTGGTAGGAACTGCAAGCACTTTATACACAGCATCTTGCTGAATCCTATCAATTATCTCAAAGGTAGGAGGCATTGCTATTCTTAAGTTTTACACAGAGGTTCATGTGATTCATCCATGTTGGGCAGTACTATAATAGGAAAATTCAAACAATTTATTTTTAAAAATTGTTCATTTATTATTATTTTTCAATTTGACCAGAGTGAGACAGAAGGAGAGAGCAAGCCACCAGGTCTGGAACTTTAATCACGGTTGACCATGTGGGAGTCCAGTGCCTTTAACCACCACGCCACCTGCTGGCTCCAATGGAAACTTTTTTTTTTTTTTTTTTTTTTTTTTTACTTTTTTTTTACTTTCTCTTACTTATACTTTAAGGGTTAACTGGTGCTTCTAGCTTTTGTAACTAATGTAATCTGCAACTATTGTAATAAACAAGGTCATAAATAAGTCTGTTTGCTTAGAAGAGAAAACTTAAGCTACTTGCTTTAGACAATGGTTACAAAAATGCAACCAGGATCTGGTTCCAGACAAGAAATCTTAAAAGTGAGGAATGTTTACTCAAAGGACACAATGTATAAGGTCAAATTGGGAAAATTATAACAATGTTATTATTTACCATAATAGTTACTCATAGCCGCTTAGATTGTTTTGTTAAAGAGTGTAGCTTAAAGAAGATATATTGTAGCTTCCCTTAATCTATCAATGTATGACACAATTCCGAGTTAACAGATTCTATGCAACCATAAGAACAAAAACGAGGGCATAAACATCATGTGCACAAAACAACTTTGTGGAAATCATGAGGCTAAGAGTAACACTGAACTTGCTAAATTTATGCTAAAGATAAAAATGGATAAACATAGTGTAACTGTAAATAATGTGCTAGATATTTTTGTTCTGGGAGTTGTGGACTTGTTAGCTCTTGGCCACTCCCATGCTCAATAAACTAGAATCCCTATGCTGAGTTTCAGCTGGCAACAGTTAGCAGGTTTGAATTTCAGACCAAGATGTCTGACTCCACAGTTTTTGAGCTTACCACTACACCTACTCCCCTTTAGTCTCTCCCTAAAATAATTCCACTAGGTTCTATGCTTAAAGTCTATTTCTTACTGGATATGTCTGCTTGGTTATCTTGAGAACATTTCAAATTCAAGATGCTCCAGAATACAGTCATGGTTCTTTCACCAGCTATTTACTGAGCACTTACCATGTGCCAGGCACTGCTTTAGGTGCTGAATCTACTAAAGTAACTGAAAAAGACAACCCTTGACTTCATGGAATTTACTGTTTAGTTAGAGAAATAGTAAATCAAATGGCATCTGTTTTTGATAAACATTATAAAGAAAAAAGAAAAGGCAGGGCAAATGGATATAGAGAGATGGAGAGGGCTAAGTGGTAGATAGGATAATGTTCCCACAAAGATGGGAACCCACTGATCTCTGAAAACTGTAAATATGTTGCACCACTTAGAAAAAAAATGGGTTTTACAGATGTGATTAAGGCTAAGGACCTTCAGATGGGGAGAGATTATATAGGATAAGGTAGATGAGTCCAACATAATCACATGGACCATCAAAGTGGAAAGGTCAGAGATATGTGACAATGATAAGAGAAGAAGAGGCAAGAGATATTAAAAGCATAAGAGAGACTCAACCACAGTGGAAGACTTTGAAGACAGAGGAAAGGGCTGCAAGATGGAGAAAAGGGCCATGGGCCAAGGAATGTGAAATCTTACAGAAACTAGGAATGGCCCTCAGTTTACAACTGTTAAGAATATGAGGATGTGAATTCTACAACCACAAGGAATTGAAAGCTGCCAATGATGTGAATGAGCAGAGAAGAGATTTTCCTCCAGCACCTCCAGAAAGAAGCATCCTTGCCAACACCCTAATGCTGGCCTGGTAAGACCCATGCCAGACTTCTGACCTACAGAAAGATAAGCTAAACTTCCTCTATTTGTCCAACGCAGAAATATGTGCCATCCTTGATTCCTTCCTCTCTTTCATGCTCCTGACTCAGGCAACATGAAGTTCTCGAGATTCTACTTACTACATATTTATCGAAAGTTACCCCCCAAAGCACTATTTCTCTAATACAAATTATAATTATCATTATCCCCCCTCTTTGGGAAGGAAGAGGGGTACACTAGGGTTGAGTACACACCCACCAATCATTCATCATTTAGCAGCCAGAATAAATCTTCAAAATTGAATATTTCAGGTCATTATTCTGCTTTTCTGGAAACTATTCAATAGTTTGTTGCATGCAGAGTAACTTCTGAAGTGCTGGACACGGTTTATCTCAATCTTCAGCCTTATTTCCTAACATTTATCCTCACATTAAGCTTCTTTCAAATACTGGAAAGCATTAGATGGCCTCACTTTAAGTGTTCCCACTGGTCTTCCTTGTCACCTGCTTTCCTCTAAGACAAGGCTCTGGGGTTTAGTACCCTCCTCCAATCTTCAGGTCCCAGTTTATTCCTTTCTGTTTGTCCCCAGTCTCCTAAATTTTGTTTGCACCCTGATAACAGGGTGAACTCTTCCTTCCAGACATTGATCCCAATAGTTCATATTCTGCCTCTTTGAACCAGTCTTTTTGCCTGACTCTATCTTCATTTCTAACACCTAGCACATAATAGGTGCTTGGCAAGTATTTGTCACATGGCAATCACCCCCAAAATAGCAACAAATTACTATTTAGAAATCTCTTCAGTGGTTTCTATGCTATTTTTTAGTAATAATTTCTTGGAAAGACAGTAGTGATGCAGTATTCTGATAAATTTCAAAAATGCAAAATTTGTGCCCATCACCAATGTTCACATTCTTGACTCTTTTCTGGAAATGAGCAGTAATAGGAAGGTGAAAGAATAGTTTTATTTTTCTTGCCTTTAGTGTCATCCAATATTATTCAGTTATTTGATGATACTTTTACTTGCCAATCGTTAAGTGCTGACAATACAGTGAAGTGAAATAAAGAAGACAAGTCTCTGTTTTTACGCGCTTTGCATTATAGTGTGAGTATAAAGAATGAGGGGGAAGTTCAGAAAGTAAACAAACTAAAAATTATGCAAAAGGTAAAACAGCAATAACTGCCAGAAGCAGAAAAGAGACATACAGAGAGAGATGTTAATTTTTTACTTAAGTTGACCGAGAAAGTTCCTGGAGTAAAATGTTACTTCGCGTCATAGTGAGGACTGTAAGATTAATAACCCCGTTTTCTAAGTTCGCGTGCACGTAGCAACTGAACAAGTACTTCACCCCCTCTGAGCCTGCCTCTGGATGCGAATATTACAAATCCCTCTGGCTTGCTAAAAGAAAACGCTCACGACCGAACCTACCAAGAAAGAAGCGTTCAATCCTGAATTCTACCCGCGGCTAACGCGCTGGGAAACAAACTCTGGGAACGCCTACCCTCTGGCCAGAGCGCAGCTGGTGACTGGCTAACTCAACCTGTCTGTCCCGCCCCCCTCGATCTTCCGGTCCAATCCCAGCCGGTTTTGCGGAGAGACAGGTTCCCAGGAGCTCGCTAAGTGGGCCGTGTCCGTGACGTTAATGACGTAGCACGTCACGGAGGGCGGAAGTCGCGGCTGGTGTTTTGAAATCAATGCTCCCGCGCGCTTTAGGGTCGGCCAAGGTGAGGTCCGGCCGCAGCCCAGTTCCTGGAGGGCCGTCTGACGTCTGCTCTCTGGCCCCTGCCGCCCTGACGCCGCAGCCGCGCCATGTCCACCCCTCCGCTGGCGGCGTCGGGGATGGCGCCCGGGCCCTTTGCTGGGCCCCAGGCTCAGCAGGCTGCTCGGGAGGTTAATACGGCGTCGCTCTGCCGCATCGGGCAGGAGACGGTCCAGGACATCGTGTACCGCACCATGGAGATCTTCCAGCTCCTGAGGAACATGCAGGTGGGCAGGTGGGCAGGTGGGCATGCGGGGAGCAGGTGCGCGCTCTGGGAGGGAAAGCCCAGCGCGCTGGGCTGCAGTGGGGCGGCCCTGTGCCAACTTCGAGTGTGGGATCGCACCCCGACCCTCCACGGTGCCCCCCAGCCCTGCACAGTGCCTCCTCCCAAGGACATGTTTGCCCCCAAACTGCAAGGATGAAGAAGCGATGTTTTCCAAACGATTTTTAAGAGATCGAAGCCTCGTTTTCTAGGTCCGACCGAGTTTTCTGTAAACTATGTAAACTCTTGTACAGGCGGATCATACTCCTTGTCCCTCTTATGATTACTTTAGGTTTTTATCCCAGCACTATTTATTCTGGGCCATTCAGGAGTTAAGAATTTACATTCTGCTAGCCATTTTGTTTAAGTCTTCCCCCTTTTTTGATATCATTAATAAACAATAAACCACGCTCATTTACAATTTTGGCATGCATATGAATATATTTGTGATGCCATCGTCACAATCAAGATAGGGAGCGTATGCAATAAAAACTATTGCAAAGTAGTGTGCTGTTGTGTGAAATACCACAATTTGTGCATGTATTCATCTGTTGGTGGACATTTGAGTTGTTTCTACTTTTTGGCCAGGGTAAATGATGCTTCTGTGAATGTTTACAGATTTTTGTATGAATTTGTGTTTCATTTCTCTAGAATAGGTACATGTTCAGCAATGAAATTGTTAGGTCATATGGTATATACATTGGTTTAACATTTTAAGAAACTTTTCCGGAGTGGCTGAACCATTTCACGTTCTCTACAGCACTGTTTGAGGGTCCTAGCTGCTTATCCTCACCTCACTTGTTATGGTATATCTTTTTTGCTTTGCAAATACATCTCCCAGTCTGTGACTTGTATTTTCGTTCTCTTTACATTATCTTTTCAAGAATTGACATTTTTAATTTTGATGCCATTCAGTTCACATCGATTTATTCTTTTATAATTTTTGGTTTTGGTATCAGACCTAAGAAATCTTTGTCTAACCAAAGGTGACAAAGAATTTTCTCGTATATTTTCATCTTGAAATTTCCTAATTTTAGGTTTTACATTGAGGTCTGTTATATGTATCAAGATAGTGTGTGTGGGGGGGGATATTTGTGTAGTGATAGATAAGATTTCAAGCTCATTGTTTTGTATTTGGATATCCAGTTGTTCCAGAATCATTTTGTTAACCCATTTTTTTTTCTTATTTCCCAGAAGATGTGTGCATTCCCTGGAGAGAGAGAGAGGAGTGAGAAGGAGAAAGCATCTCCCCCCAATGGGCATAGTCACACCATAATTCCTTTCCTCCATTTCTCCATTCTGTCAGGATTTTGGAGACACACACACACACACACACACACACGCCCAGCATGCTTTTGAAGCTGCTGGGGCTAAGATTCAAACAGTTTGGTTGGCCATGTGGAATCCTGGTCCTACTAATCTATTTTTAATACTTGCTTGTTTTACTTCTACATGGTGTGAATGTTATTGTTTTTTTACAGATGAGAATTTTATGATCCAGAGAGGTGAAGTGGCTTGCCCCAAGCTAGTCAATGGTAGGGTGCATTTAAAACCAGGTCTTCAGAATCTTTTTTTTTTTTTTTTTTTTTTTTTTTTTAAGAGAGATTTTTGCTATAGGGCGTGCATGCTCACTGGAGAGACAGAGAGAAAATGAGAAATCACCTCCCAGGGGGACTGCCATGCTGCAATCCCTTCTCTGTTCTTTTCTTGGGATTTTGGGCACGCATGGACATGCTCCCGGCATGAGTTTCAAGCCACCAGATCCGGGACTCAGACCACTATCCATTCTATAGAGAGTCCAGTGATGTAACCATTACACCATCTCCTGGTCCCAAAACCAGGTCTCCAGACTCTTACAACTCTTCTTTCTTTCTTTCTTTTTCTTTTTAAGAATTATTTTATTTAACTTTATTTATTTATTTATTTTAATTTGACCAAGACCGGACAGAATGAGAGAGCAAGAAAGAGAGAGACAGAAAGTGAAAAAGCAAGCCACCAGGTCTGGTACTCAAACCATGGTCAACCATGTGGGAGTCCAGCACCCTTACCCACCACATCACCTGCCAGCCCCTAAACTCTTATCTCTATGGGCACCCCAAAGAATGTTTGTGTTTTTCTTTTTAAGTGTTTCAATTTTTTTTTCTCCTGATTATAAGAGTCATTCAGTTTTATGGAAATGTGTGAGACTGTATCATAAGCTGGTATAAAATATAATACAAAAGAAATACAAAGTAGAATCTGAGAACATTTGGCATTTATTTTAAAAATGAATGGATTCATATTTAAAATGATTAAGGTATAGATTAAATGATGACTTAGAATTTAGCATATGTTTATTTTTAGCTTAATGTAGGAAAGCACTGAGTTAGGGCTAATAAAGCCCTTATTAATCAAGTACTTTCCTTGGTCAAGTACACTGTTTTAGGAGCAGTTTTAAGAAGTATTTCATTCCTATTTTACAGTTAAGAAAATAGGCTTAAAGAGAGAATCAGTAAACTACCCAGCATCACATATAGCTAGTAGCTCTTCCTATTAACCTCTTTATAGTATTAACTTGCTATCAAATGGTGTATCTTATTATTAATAAAAATGACTCACGAGCTAGCCACATAGCACAGTTGTTTATGCAGAGGAAGCTGGATCCATGTGGGTGACCAGGGTTTGAGTCTTGGCCTCATAGGCCTGAAAAACATACCAGAGGCACACACACCTGCCTAGGATCTCATGCCTCCTGTTGGGAGGTTCTCTTTTCCTCTCTCCCTGTCTCTGTCTCTCTCTTTTGTTTGCATATATGCACCCTCTGGCATTAGATAGATAGATAGATAGATAGATAGATAGATAGATAGATAAATAAATAAAACAGAATGGAAGGGAATGAAATAACACAGGTCCCTGACCTAAAGAGAACTAAAGTCTCTCAAAAAAAAAAAAAATCAGTAACTAGATTACATGTAGACCTATAGTCAGAGCCAGTGAGTAAGAGACTATGATTGTTATTTGTGTGCCTGTAATTTTATGAATTCTGTGGTTTGACTCATCTAAGACCCTTTGGGGCCTATCATCATTGAAGAGGTGATAATGCACTTCTTCATTTCCAAAAAAACCTCGAAGAAGAGGTTTTATGAACAGGATGTTTTAATGACCTAAACCTACTTATTTATTAATACATTTTTAAAGTATTCACATTTTAAAAATAACCTTCTGTGTTATTAATCCCCAAGGGTAGAGTACCATAAATACAAACTGGCTAAGATGATCTCTAAGCATTTGTTTTTTTTTAAAAATGGCTTTTTCTTTTGTATAGTAGGTGTTCTTTAGCTGCTTGAGAGTCTGGTGGAAACTACAGATCCTCTTCTGAGAAAAATGCACATACCCATATATTTTGAACAAAATTTCAAGAGGTTAAAGGATATCTCCCCAGATAACCCTAAATCCCAGAACCATGAGAGGCCAGCTGCAGTTGCACAACAGTAACGTAATATCCTCAGTGCTGAGGCCCCGTCAGAAGTATTTTTCCCCGATCTATTCCTGATTTTTCGGCTCTGCTTATGGTACTTGTACCATGCATACTTGGGTTTTTGTCAGTAGGTGAAGTTATCAATCTTATAGGGCTTTGAGTTTTTATGTCTAGTTAGGAAGCCTTGCCTACCACAAAATCAGGAAGAATTCTATATTTGTGTTTTTAATTTCAATTTTTATATTTAAAACTTTGATCCTGATGGAATTTATCTTATTATAAAGTGTGAAGAATGCCCCTAGCCTTACTTTTTCCAGAAGGTTGAATAATTCATTTTCTTTCCCCCATTGATTTCAGATGCTACTTTATACAGATTAGTCTATTTCTGGATATTCTATTCCATTCCACATAGCTGCTGCCTATCTTGAACGCATTAATGCCAAATTTTCTTATATTCTTAGAGACTCTATGGTGCATTTACACCTATTTTTCAGAATTGTCCTGGCTAGTCTTGCTTATTTTTCCACATGTACTTTAGAGTCAGTTATTCTAAGAAAAACCCCACTGGTGTTTTTATTAGATTTACGCAACCTAAAAAGACCTGGCGTCATTAAGATGTTGAGTGTTACTAACCAAGAACTTGGAATATCCTTTTTTAAATTCCCTACCAAGTATTTTTAAGTTTTCATGCCTATCTTGAGATTTTTTAAGTTTTTTCTACATATTTGATTTTATTTAACTTTCTATTACAAATGGACCTTCTTTCTTTCCCACTTTCTTTATATTTGTTTTTATAGATAAAAGCAAAGCTATTGCTTTCTCTGCGTTAATTTATCTCCCACCTCCTCATTGAATTCCTTTTTTTTTTTAAAGAGAGCTTTTTGCTATAGTGTATGTGCACTCACCAGAAAGACAGAGAGAAACAAACACAAAGCAAAAAATCACCTCCCGAGCATGGCCACCCTGCAATCCCTTTTCCATTCTTCAGGATTTTGGGCATGCATGCACACACATCCAGCCTCAGTTTTATGCCACCAGGTCCAGGACTCAAACTGTGGTCGACTATGTGGGAGTCCAGCAATGTAACCATTACACCATGTGCTGGTCCTTCATTAAGTTCTTTTATTTTTAGTATCCTTTAGCTTATCACTGGTAAACAGTGATGATTATACCACTTCTTTTTGTATGTATTAATCCTTTTTTCTCTCTTTTTCTTCTCTAATTGCATTGGCCAATGCCTACACAACAGTGTTCTCTAGTAGTATTAGTCTTCTAAGTAGTCATTCTTGTCTTTTTAGCAATGTTTCTAATGTTTTTCACAATCACGGTGCTGATTTTTTTTTCTTTTTTTTTTTTTTTGAGAGAGAGATTTTTGCTATAGGGCGCACGCGCTTGCCAGAAAGACAGAGAGAGACAGAAAGCGAGAAATCACCCTCTAGGGGGGATGGCCACACCGCAATCCCTTCTCCATTCTCCTCTCAGGATCTTGGGCATGCATGCACATGTGCCCAGCGTGAGTTTAAGCCACTGGGTCCGGGACTTGAATTGTGGTCGACTACATGGGAGTCCAGCGAAATAGCCATTTTGCCAACTGCTGGTCCCGATGGTGCTGGTTTTTTAACTCACATAATATATTTTGTCACATTGGGGGATTTTGTTGTTGCTGTTTTTATTTAGCTAGGGTATGCACTTGCCAGAGAGGGACAGAGGGGGTGGGAAGTGAGGAATCGCCCTGGCACCCCTCCCAAGGCAGATTGCTACATCACTGTCCCTTCTTTTCCATTCTCCTCTCAGGGTTTTGGGCACACATGCACATGTGCCCGATATGTTTTTGAAGCCATTGGGTCTGGGACTTGAATTGCGCTGTCAGCCATGTGGGTTCTAGCTGCCTCAACCTTCATGCCACCAACTGGCCCCTGGAGGATTTTTTTTGAGTTTTATGTTTATTTTAAGAATGGATGGTGAATTTAGTTGAATGCCCTTTTGTAGTGGTATGATGATATATTTATGGTTTTTCATCCATATTCATGGAATGATTCTTAGTGAATTTTTCATCTGAACTATAGTTTTACATCTAAATCTATACCCTAGTATGTACTAAAGGGTCTTAAGCACCAGGTGTGTGTGTGTGTGTATATATATATATATATGTGTGTGTGTGTATGTATATATGTATATATGTGTGTGTGTATATATATATATACATATATGTATATATATATACATACATGTGTATATATATACACACACATACATATGTGTGTTACCATGTATATTCTGTAGAATGTGAGCCTTGTCTTTCTCATGTTCATGCTTCCAGCTCAGCTTCTAGTCTGACACATAAAAGTATGCAGTGATTTATTTTTTGGATGAATTATTGTTCTCTCCTTTGAGAAATTGACATGATGTATAAAATTTAAATCCAAACTTAATAAATTGGCAGGTATGAGAAGGGTGAGTGTTTGCATTTAAAAAAAAAAATATTTTATGACAGATTTTGCAAAAGTTTATTTACATGATATATCCTTTTTGTTTTGTTTTTTTTTTTTTTTTTTGTAGAGGTTTTTGCCTTAGGGCATGTGCGCTCACCAGAGAGACAAAGACAGAGACAGAGACAGAAACAATAAGAGGGAAAGTGAGAAATCACTCCCCAGGGGGGATGGTCATGCCACAATTCTTTGTCCTCCATTCTCTTCCCAGGATCTTGGGTATACACACACGCCTGTTTGAGTTTCAAGCCACTGGGTCTGAGACTCGAACCACGGGCAATGTAACCGCTACACCATCAGATGGCCCCACATGATACATACTTCTTAATGAATTTTAAACGTATATTTATAGATAAAAATAGCTCACTAAAGTAAAATAATTCACACCGTACTTTAAAATCTTTTGTTTGGTGCACTGTAAGGTGATACAAACCTACGTTCTGTCTTCACTAAGTAGAAAATATGGGCAAAGTGTTAAAACCTAGTTAATGCCCTATTAAAGGTACAGTGCTTCTAGGTAAGCCTTAATGATTATACTACTTGTTATTACCCAAAGAAGAAAATAGGGATCTATTTTAACATTCCCCTGAATTGTCAGTGCCTATGAAAGTTTAGTCATGGCAAGTTCGGGAGAAATCTTACATCTTGTTGGAGGATGAACTCTTAGTTCCTTAGTTAATATATTTTGACTAATGAAGCCTTTTGTATTTTGTCACATTTCTTTGAGGCATAGTAGAGTGTTCTAATGCTTGAGAACTGAAAATTCACATAATGTCTCATTTCGGAAGATTGATCTACCCATATGTAAATCATTATATTACTGTAAATGTGGAGATGAGAGAAAGGGACAAAATAAACTACTCAAGCCTAAGTACTTAATACATCTTTTACCAGCCTTTAAGCCTTTCTACCTCATCTATTTGAAATGAAAAAGCAGACTGAGGTCTAGTTAGAATGGACTGGGCCTCTCACTATAAGACAGTACCTATGATTTTATCACTTCAGTGTGCATTTTTGCTTGCTTTTGATGAAATCCCTGAATTAAAATATATAAATTTCCAAGGCTGAGTTATGATCAAAGCAATTATTTGTAGTAATTTGTTAATGATGTTCAAGTACAGATTGATATACACTCATATACCTCCTGTTCTTGATTTTTTTTAAAAAATAAAACTTTTTAGGTGACAACATTACATTTTAACATGTGCCTTAAGCATTTTAATTATCTTATCATAAAGTATTTCGAGAATACTTTTTGCAGCAACAGCATCCTACCATTCCCTATCTTCTGCTAAAAATTCCTGATCTTCACTTTTTTTTGTAACTGTGTTTTGTTTTTAACTTATTGGCTGAGCTCAGCAGCTTGCTGCCCTGATAGAATCGTAAGTCATATTAAAATTATACGTTCTGTTGAAAGTTACATTTCAAATTTAAAGGGAAAAATGTATTTTAGCTACTTGAAGGGCTTATAAAATTTTTCCTAGAACTATTTTAGAGCAATGAAACAGTATTCCAAGTTACTAGTAAATGAGCATATATTCTCTTTTTTATTTTTTTAAGAAGTTTTGCATTAGGGTATGTGCACTCACGAGAGAGAGAGAGAAAGAGAGAGAGACACAGTGAGAAGGAAAGTGACACATCATCCCTCAGGGTAGAGGAGGGTGACCATGCTGCAAGCCCTTCTCTTCCATTCTCCTCCCAGCATCCTGGACATGCACACACATGTGTCCATCATGATTTTCAAGCCTCTAGGTTTGGACATCTAACCAGGGTCCACCATGTGGGAGTTCAGCTACGTAACCGTTATGCCATCTACTGGCCCCAGGCGTGTATTACTCTTAAATTATTAAATTGCACTTGATTAATTGTGAAAAAGGTTTTCTTTAGGCAGAACTTAGAAATGGTTTGTTTGTTAATTTTACTTACAGAAAATGTCGATTTTCATTCCTTTGTGTCTTTACTGTTTCACTTTGTCCACTAAGCTGCCGAATGGCGTCACTTACCATACTGGAACCTATCAAGACCGGTTAACAAAACTGCAGGACCACCTTCGCCAACTTTCAATTCTCTTCAGGAAGCTGAGATTGGTCTATGACAAATGCAATGAAAACTGTGGAGGGATGGATCCCATTCCAGTAGAGGTAGGTTTTCATGGAGGGAGGATGAATGTGAAGTGTGAGATAGTGTTAAGACATTTGTAATTTTGTCCTCTTCTTTCTTCTATTTTAGCTGTATTTCTAGATTTTGAATTCTATGGTTATACTTTGACCAGAGACCATGAAAATTATATATATCATGAAATTTGAAATTTATGTATATATGTGTGTTTATATATATGTGTGTGTGTGTGTGTGTGTATATATATATATATATATATATAAAACAATATATAAACATGCATAGGATTCTTTTATTTTCATGTTAATAGTTTCTTGTTAACTTGGACATTATAGTGATTTTTGTTGTTAGGACAGTTGTCTGAGGAAATTTTATCATTGCTGTTGATGACTCCTTTTAATTAAATAACCACATGATTCTTTTATTAGAAATTTTAATACTACTGTAAAGTACTTTTTTCCCCCTTTTTAGAGGTTTTTGCCTTAGGCCTGTGTACTTTTGAGAGAGAAGAGAGAGAAACAGAAAACTGAGAGGAACCCTTCTCCCCCAAGAGGGAGGCCGCCCTGCCATTCCTTCTCCTCCATTCTCTCCCTCGGATCGTGGGCACACATAAACACACACCCGGCATGATTTCGAAGCCACTAGGTCCTGGGCTCAAACCGCAGTCCATGTGGGAGTCTAGTGACATAACTGCTATGCCATCTGCTGGCCCCTATAATGTATTTTTAAAATTTGTAAAGCCCTCATGGGAGGGCTTTACAAATAAAAAGATTATAATTTTTTTAAAGAATTAAGTTTCATTTAACTTTATTTATTATTATTATTTTCCAGTTTGATTGGGGGGAGGGAATGAGAAAGGAAGCCTCTAGGTCCAGGACTTGAACCATGGTCAGCCATGTGGGAGTCCAGCACCCCCAACCACCATGCCATCTGCCGGCCCCCCACAAAAGATTATCTTTCATCATTAGTAATACAGATTTTATATTTAGGCCAGCAGAATCACTATATTCTAACAATATATTCTCTAAATTTAATGAAATCATACGTGTACTTAGTTAATTAGGTATAGGATATTTCCATAGGTGACCCTCTCCCTGTTGACAGGTTTTAATCTCTGCAACTAAAGGGAGCTCAGATGATATCTCATGCCACGTAAAGAATAGTTTTGTGTGATCAGTGCCTCCTTTTTTGCATGGTCATCATGTGAGAGTTGCTCAAAGAGTAAACTACAGGACAGGCTGAAAAGTTTGAGACATGAGGAAAAGATCAGAAGTGTGGTTGGCATTGTCATATGTTTCAGAAAAGTCAGGAAAGATAAAGAATGGAAACTATCCAGTAGATTTTGCTAGAAGAAGAAAATCATTGGTGTATTTGAATACAGCTTCCCTGAAAGGGTAGCAGCATGAAGTCAGATCGCAGAGGTTGAAGAGTAAACGGAAAGTAAGGGATTGGAGCCAGCAAGTAGATACCAGTCTTTCAAGAAGCTTAGATAAAAAAACAAGGGAACCAGAAGTTAGCGTAATGGCTATGTCGCTGGACTTGCACGTAGTCGACCGCGGTTTGTGTCCCGGACCCGGTGGCTTAAAACTCACACCGGGTGCGTGTGCGTGCGTGCCCAAGATCCCGAGAGGAGAATGGAGGAGAAGGGATTGCAGCATGACCATCCCCCCTGGGGGGTGATTTCTCGCTTTCTGTCCCTATGTCTCTCTCTGTCTGTCTGGCGAGCGCACACGCCCTATAGCAAAAACCTCTCCCCCAAAAAAAAAAAAGTAAAAAAAAAAAAAAAACAAGAGCAAGGCAGTAGAGGGGAGAAGAGATAGAAGCAAGGGTTTGAGGACCTTTCCCTTCCAAATGGAAGAGATTAGAGGACATGTTTAGTGATAGAGGAAGAAAACTGTAAGGAGAGGTGATAGAAGGGGGATGCGTAGTGAAGACAGGAGGGCAGAGGATTCAGAGCACAGGAATGGAGACTAATCACCTTCAGGAGGAAGGACAGTCTGCATCAGGAAAGAAAAGGAAGCATGAATGAATGCAGCTGTGGGTGGGTTCACATGTGTCCCAAGAATTTGAAGTTTAGCTAGGTGAGTCCTAGTTTACCAGTTATTTAACTCTAGCCTGTTTCTGCACTGGTAATATAAAATGATAGAGCCCAGATGATTCCTGAAGTCTGTCACATTGATGAGGAGGCTTAATTTAATAAATTTCATCCCAAACCTTACATACTTATGATTCTACTAGAAGTTTCATTGCTATACAGTGTTTTTCTCATATAGAAAAGACAATTCTCAGAATTAAAAGACGTTAAGATATCTAGGAATTTGCATAGACACTGAAGTTTTAGATGGCAAGTTAATGGCATTTATATAATCTATATCTTCGATCCTTTCTTTGTAGTATCGATGACAGAAAGCCTGTTTTAACTCAATAAACTATAACTCTGTCAGGCAAGAATCATGTTTTATGGCATTATTTTTGCAGCATCTCATCAAGTGTCTGGCAATTAAATATTTTCTGATTGATTGTACTGGGTATTATTTAATTATGTGTGACAACCAGTTTTATAAAGGCTATTTTGCAAGATAAATCTGAAAGAGTAATATATAGAATGTGGTGAATTGAGAAACTTCTAGAGCTGTTGTTTCAGGTCATCACCTGAATGAAAATTTCTTTTTATACTATTAAAAGAATAAATACTGATCTTAATTTATTGCCTTCTCTATACCAATGTAATTGGACATTTTGGATCATATCATTGACTTAACTTTCACTCATTACTTTTAGCAACTTATTCCATATGTGGAAGAAGATGGCTCCAAGAATGATGACCGGGCTGGCCCACCTCGTTTTGCCAGTGAAGAAAGGCGAGAAATTGCTGAAGTAAATAAAGTGAGTTAT
This sequence comes from Tupaia tana, assembly GCA_026018925.1. Lineage (NCBI taxonomy): Eukaryota > Metazoa > Chordata > Mammalia > Scandentia > Tupaiidae > Tupaia > Tupaia tana. The sequence goes on from JAKSZU010000008.1 coordinate 70,833,454, forward strand.
TAGTCTGTATATTTTATATTTCAGGATTATTGTTAAAAATTACTAGGGAAGGACAGTCCCATCACACAGCGGAAACATGCTGCTTAAGCGATGCCAGATTCCACATGGTGATCTGGGTTCAAATCCCTGGTCTGATCGGCCTGAAACATGCCAGGCATGCACACAAGTGCCTGACATCTGACAGGAAAAAGGGAATTATGGCGTGGCCAAACGTATAAAGGGTGCATCTCTCTTCCTCTCTCACACGCGCATACACACGTTGTCATGGATAAAGAGAAAACTTAAAAAGCAAAAAATTACTAGGGAGTCTAATGTAACTCAAAAACATAATTTGAATTATAGAATTACATAAGGTAGTTTCTGTAGTAAATGTAACTTATCTAGAATAGAGCCATGAACTAAAAGTTAGCCAGAAATGCCATTGGATTAGTCAGAAGGGATATCAAAATTCTTCCAATAAACCTCCTAGAAGAACTGCATATGCACTCAGTCACAACCCATTTACTTTATTTCTTTTCTAGGCAGAATTCTACCTGTCTCACTGATAGCATATTTGGAGCAGCAAATGATAAAAATGTACAAATAGGAAATGTGAATGTCTTAACACCTAAGTAAGAAATTGAGAGAGTAATCAAATTATCAAAGCATTATGCATTATCCATCCTCCTCACAGCCACGTTCTTGACTAGAATGTATTTATTGCTAGATCCTTTCTAAAGTTCAGAAGATAATGTTCAGATAGTTCTAGGAAGCACAGAGAAACAGGGAAATTTGTCAGTTTTTTTTCTGTGGTGGAAACATGGCACCAGCTTATGAAAACTTAGCAGAAATAATGCTATGAATAAAACTACCACTCTCACTCACTCTTTCATTTACAAATGCAGAATACCCTTTCACCCTCTCCTGAAATTCTTAATTCTTTTATAGTAAATAGAATTAATCAGTGTATTTATTAAACATAGCCAAAGAGGGTTTCCTGGGTATATAAAGGTAATTCAATTTCTATATATAATGTATAATATCAGTAGATTACATTGTAAAACATTTTTCTCAAATGTCTTTAAGTATCTATAATTGGTAGAATTCAGTATTGGTTGCCAATTCAAAGAACACCAGACTATTAACAAGCTTGTTCTAAAAATCTTTTTATTTGAGATAAATTGCCCACATTTTCTATACAGGAGAAATATAGTAGTATTCCTGTTAAAAACAGGCATAAAATAAGATACTTTACACCAGTATGTTAAGATTAATTTAAAAGTTAGAGCTATTCTAAAAGATAGATCACTGTTAAGAAACAGGAATTACATCATTATTAATATATACATTCTTGTTAGAATACTCAAAGATATTTATTTGATATAGACTAAGGCTTCCATAAAAGGGGAGACCAACAGATGGCAAAATGGTTATTACATTGCTGGACTCCCAGGTAGTCAACTATGGTTCAGATCCTGGACCTGGTGGCTTAAAATGCATGCCAATGCATGTGCATGCGTGCCCAAGATCCTGAGAAGAGAATGGAGGAGAAGGGATTGTGGTGTGGCCATCCCCCTGGGGGAGGTGATTTCTCACTTTCTGTCTCTCTGTCTCTCGGGCAAGTGTATGCACCCTATAGCAAAAATTTCTAAAAAAAAAAAAAAAAGTTCCATAAAAGGGGTTATTACAAGATTGATGCCGTAAAATCTTATATGCTATAAACCAATTAAATTATAAGCTTTTATAAATACTAAGTAGGTAGAAACTAATCAATAATATGTGAGCAAACCTCTTAAGATACATAAAAAGATTTGGGCCAAGGCAGTGGTAAAGCAATAATGCAGCAGGGCCCACATGGAGTAGATCCTGGGTTTCTGTCCTGGGAGCTGCTTGAGCATGATAGCCTCCCGGTTACATGCCCTTGATCCAGGATGGCAGTGACTAGGAGTGGAGATCCTGTTGGGGTGCCTGTCTTGCTCTCACTGTGTCTGTTTCGTTCATGGAAGAAATTGGTTAATAAACTTTTTGTAAAAAGAAGCTTTGAATAATTAAAAGAGCACATAAAATTCTTGGGTAGGGGACCAGCAGATGGCGCAATAGTTACATCGCTGGACTCAACTGCAGTTTCAGTCCCAGACCTGGCTGCTTAAAACTCATACTGGGCACATGTGCATGTGTGCCCAAAATCCTGAGAGGATAGTGGAGGAGAAGGGATTGCGGCATGGCCATCACCCCAGGGGGTGATTTGTCGCTTTCTATCTCTGTCTCTCTCTGTCTCTCCAGCAATTGTACATGCCCTATAGCTAAAATCTCCCCCCAAAAATTTGTGGGTAGGCAGTAAATATTTTTAAAATGCTGGTCTTGATAAATGCTGGTCTTGATTATTTCATAGTTTTTGTTTGTTTGTTTTTTGGAGAGGTTTTTGCCATAGGGCACGTGCGCTCGCCAGACAGACAGAGAGAGACAGAGAGACAGAAAGCGAGAAATCACCCCCCAGGGGGATGGCCACGCTGCAATCCCTTCTCCTCCATTCTCCTCTCAGGATCTTGGGCAGGCATGCACACGTGCCCAGCGTGAGTTTTAAGCCACCGGGTCTGGGACACGAACTACGGTCGACTACATGGGAGTCCAGCGACATAGCCATTACGCTAACTGTTGGTCCTACTTCATAGTTTTAATGCAGTTATGATCCAAATCCAAGTAGGACTTTTCTTGAAAGCATGAAAGGATAATAAATTTTAGTGCAATACCAACTAAAAGACAAGTCCAAATAAAATCTAAATGAGATTTCTTTCTCAAAAGTATACAAAAATGTCAAAGAAAATAGTTTGCTTCAAAAATTAAAGTGTAATATGAAGCATATTATGAAGATAATAATTAAGTGTGTTATACTGGCTCAAGAATAGATTAGTAAAATAATAGCTAGACAAACAGCCTTTGAATTGTATATGAGAATTTACTATGTCAGAAGAGGGATTATGTGGAAAATTAGTTCTTACAAATGGAAACATTTGAAGCAAAATTAAAGTAGCTTTTACATTTTATCATATATTAAAATGAATTTCAGAGTTAAAAATAAGACCCACGAAACAAAATACTAAATGATTAAGAGAAAAATTTATTTCAGAACTTAGGAGAAAGTAAAAAACGGTACAGATTTTATAAAGTTTTGTAATTTTTTAAAATAATGTAAAATACAGATTAATATTTTCAACAAATATGATACTAATGAATAAGTATCATACTAACTCAATAGGAAATTAATAAGGGATGAAAAGGGGATTTGGAACTTTTAACTTAGATCTTTAAAAATATACAGTATTTGGTTAGCCAGAAATATGAGACATGTGAAGTGTTATGTTTCTGTTGATAATACATGTATTCATAGTGTTTCCCTGTAATAAGGATACTTCTGATAAAACACAGTGAAATAAAACATATAACATGATCATGATGGTAACTCATTTCTGAGTACCTTATTATTAACATAGATGTAGGTTGTTCTCTACCACAGAGTAATTTACGTTTTTGAAAGAAAATAAAACTGTGTAAATTCAGAAAGACATAATTTCTCTAAATATGTATTTCATTTCACTTTTCATTAATCTAAGTTCCCCTTTCTTGTTTTTCTGCAATCTGATGGCTTAATAATAATAATTTGAAAATAGTAAGACCTTTCATATAATCAGCATGTAGTAATATTTTTATAGTATGTAATTAAAAATATCTTACTAGCTGTTGACCTAAAGTTTCCTGAACTTTAAGAGAAGGATATAATTGATAAAAAATAAAGATACGATATATATGAAAGGATTTTTTTTTTCTCCACATGAAGATTTTTCTATAGGATCTCTCCTTGGCCCACCTCCATTTTTCCTTCACTTAATCTTTTAGCGCAGTTATATAATAATTTGGGTTCAATAAATATTCTGCGTTTATATTATTATGGCCATGTAAGTTTTGTTTATTGCCAAGTCACATAGTAAATTAGTGTTACATTTTCTTTGAACAATTTACTATTTTCCTGGAGTTAATAATCGCCTCTTCAATTTTCTAAAATTTTAGTTTCTTGTGTATCTATGGCAGCATGTCAGACTGATTCCCAAATTCCCACAGGGTCGAGATATTCAGATAATTTCTTGGTTCTCTCATTTTTCCCTAACCTCTACCCTCCCAAGACTTCTGTCCTCTTGAGAGGTCTGGATCAAATGCTCTCTAGGCCTGCTTTTTTGTTTGGGGTTTCCTTCACCTCCTCTGTTTCTCTATTCCCTATCTCTTCCTTTTCTAGGTTTTCCCCTCATTGGTAACATACATACATCAATGGCTTCTTTAGAAAAGATGTAGGGACTCAAGATTTGTGTCTTCACATAGCTGTCTACTTGACAGTTTGGCTGACTATAAAATTCTACATTGTAAATTATTTTCCCTCAAAAAATTGAAGACATTCCTCCATAATCTAGTATAGGATTCAGTACACTTTAAAGAAGAAAGAGAAATAGGTATGTTCGACAGGTTCTCACTCACATCACAGTCCTTCCTGCCCCAGCCTCCCATTAGCTAGAATTACATGTATCTGTCACTATTCCCAGTCTATTTATGTTTAACCAGGAACTGAACCTGGGCCTCCCCTGTGTCTTCAGCCTCACATAGCAGCAGCCTACCACTTGTGCCCCTGTGACTGGGCCACAAATAGAGTGTTTTGCTTTTTGTTTTACCAAAAGGAGATTTTACCCCATTTCTTAATCAAGATTAGAAATGTTGGGGCCAGCATGTAACATGATGGTTAAGGCACTGGGTCCTACATGGGCAATTCTGCAGTTCATGTCCTGGACCCAGCAGCCTGAAAAGCATGTGCATGCATGCCCAAAATCCCAAGAGGAAAAGGGGTTGCAGTATGACCATCCCCTCTGGGGATACACACACATATAGTGTAACATTTATTCCATTAACAGAATAATCTTATATATAGTTAACACTATTAACATTTTATTTATGCTTTTCTTCCAGCTTCTTGAAACCCTGAAATTTTTTAAAAATACTGATCCCATGACCCACTGATCTTTGTACTTTTGCCCTTCATGGCACACTTTCCTGAGAGTTTTTGTGGAAAATACGCTTACTTTTAATATGTGCCTATAGATGATAAAATATTGTCCTAATCAAAATATTTAATCACATGAATTCTATTACAAACATAAAATTTATTGATTTGATTTGACAACTACTTATAAATATCTGCATTTGTAAACTTAAATTTTTGTCTTCCCTTTGTCTATTATGTTAATGCACATTCTTATGCATATAGAAGTTTGCTTGTTTTTCAGTTCATAAAATTAGTAGGTAGATTTTTTTTTTTTTTTTGAGAGGTTTTTCGCTATAGGGCGCGTGCGCTCGCCAGACAGACAGAGAGAGACAGAGAGACAGAAAGCGAGAAATCACCCCCCAGGGGGGATGGCCACGCTGCAATCCCTTCTCCTCTCGGGATCTTGGGCATGCACGCACACACGCCCGGCGTGAGTTTTAAGCCACCGGGTCCGGGACACGAACCGCGGTCGACTACGTGGGAGTCCAGCGACATAGCCATTACGCTAACTGCTGGTCCCAGTAGGTAGATTTTGAAAGTTCACATAATCTTAGCTAGCAACACTAAAACATTCAAAGTACATCTTACCTATTATGTTATGGGGTATAAAAGTGATTAGTTTTTAATAATATTCATATTTCTTTTTTAATACTAAAAGGCAATATTTAAATAAAAAAGAAATGACTGTCAATGACCTTTGTTAGTTTGTTTTTTGTGTTCTTTGATATTTTGAGGGAAGCTTTTTGGCTTGGCTTTTTGTTCCTTTTCCTTTGGACATTCACATCTTCAAATCCTTGTGTGCCTGTTCTGTGGGAGGCATTGTCCTGAGCACCAAGATTGCTGCCGTGAGCCAGCCAGATGCATTGTCTGCCTTCACGCACTTTTCAGATAAGTGGACAGGTTTCTTCTTGGAGAAGACAAGAGTCTAACAGAAACAAAGGAGCACATTTTTCATGTGCTCGTTTCATGTTTTGATGACTATTTGCAAAAAATAAAAATATTGCATCATATTTTTTCTACAGTGGCATTTGTATTAGATAACTAAGTCACTGTATGGATCTATATAATAAGTAATAAATTATATTCTTTGCAGTCTATTAAAAATATTTAGAACTTTATTTCAACACCTTTTATTGTAGATTTGCATTCTAAATAAATTACATAAAATAAGTAGATGTCTATACCCCTCAGTTAACCCTTACTTAGTTATCTTCAGAATAGTAACTATACCATCATGTACTTGAAATTGTTCAGCACCCCACATGGACTGTGGATTTACTCTTTAGTCTGGGTCATCATCTGGCATCTAACAATGTGTGTACTACCAGGGTGCTTTCCATACCATTTGTAGTTAGTATTTGATGTAAATCTTCAGATGACCAGATGGCCTAGTTTTAAGTCCTTTTAAGTTCTTTTTTTGTTTCTTTAAATTTTTAAAAATTTTCTCTTCATATACCCTGGGTATATGATATATATGTGTGTGTATGTGTGTGTGTGTGTGTGTGTGTGTGTGTGTATACTTAATTTTGAGTACTTTAGGGATATCAGAATGAGTTTTATTTTGCTTAAAGCTAAGCAATTTTATTTTACCATCTTGTTGATGGTAAAATAAAATTGAAAATCATAGTGTGTAGTATTTAGAGGGCTGATATTATTGAGTTTGTGCATTTAGATATTAAAGCATTTTGATCTAGTGTCACAGCCTTTGTATGAATATTAAATTACATGGTATGACTTAGCATAAACATAGTTTTGAAGTATCTACTTTACACATTCACCTGTTAATGTAACGAATTAGGCACAGCTGATGGATTTTTAAAATAGCAGCTGTCAACCTCTGTTAAAATCAATCAGTGGGTAAGATTGTATATATTAAGTCCTGTGTCACATCATGAAAATTTATTTACAATTTAACCACTAATAAATGTAACTGTCAGCTTTGCTGTTGATAGTTTCATGACATGTTTTGAATCCAGATATTTTATTTGTATGCTAATTTTTTAATTAAAACTTTCTGGCACCTTTGAGAGAAACTATTCAAGTACTTTCTAGTATATCATACTTTTTCAACAGTTTTTTTCTGTTGCCTGGGTTTGAATATTACCTTGAAAATAATTCTCATTTTTTGGACTTCTTATATTGTTTTGTTTTTGTTTTTGTTTTTTGTTTTTTTTAAAGAATTAATGAGGCTTTTTAAAAATGTATTAGAATGGGGCCGGCAGGTGGCATGGTGGTTAAGGTTGCAGGATTCTCATATGGCGACCATGGTTTGAGTCCCGGATCTGGTGGCTGCTTTCCTACTTTCTCACTTTCTCTCTCTCTCCCCCTCTCCCTCTCTGATCAGATTTAAATAAATAAAGTTAAATTAAAAAGAAAAATCTTACATAAAAAAATGTATTAGAATGTATATTTCCAGGTGAATACGCCTGAAAGTGATCTTACTGGTAGGCTATACATTTATTTTAGTGATGGTACCATTGTGGAAGCCAATGGTAAGCCCTGTTTTTGTTTTTTGGGGTTTTTTTGGAGAGGTTTTCGCTATAGGGCGCATGCGCTCGCCAGACAGACAGAGAGACATAGAGACAGAAAGCAAGAAATCACCCCCCAGGGGGGATGGTCACGCCGCAATCCCTTCTCCTCCATTCTCCTCTCGGGATCTTGGGCATGCACGCACACATGCCCAGCGTGAGTTTTAAGCCACCGGGTCTGGGACGCAAACCGCGGTTGACTACATGGGAGTCCAGCGACATAGCCATTACGCTAACTGCTGGTTCCTGGTAAGCCCTGTTTTGATACGGATTATAAAGGCTGTCCTTTACCACCCAAGAATATAGCTTTCATTACTTCTAGCTACTCTTTAATTTTTACTAAAAATGTGATCCCTGAGCTTATTCACCAGTTGTGACCTTTCAGTGGCTTTCGGCTGTCTCTAAAACTTAAATCCTTCCTTTTTCCTGAATGTAGGTTTGTTACTATTACAGATATTTTGGAGAAAGCATTCCACACTGTCCTCGCTAGCCTCTTTCTGCAGTTTAACTGTATTTCTTCTCCTTCAAGAATTGTAACTGACTTCTATTACCCACCACTAAGTCCAAATTGATCCTACTTCTGCTCTTTGCTGACCTCTTAGCTTTTATAGACCTGAAACAAAAATGTTTTCCTTTCTTCTTGACCTTTTAGTCAGAAGGTAGTGTCTGTCTTTTGGGTTTCCACAGCATCTAATATGTACCCCTTACTATCTGCCTGACCAAGAGATAATGTTCTAGACATTCGTCTTCCTCCTCCTTGATATCAGAGTTCTAAAACTTCCGAAAGGCACAATTTTCAAGATATGTCAGAACTAACTTATTCAAATAAGATTTTTTTTAATCAACTCATTATTTCTTATTTTATTCTTATGTGCAATTTCTTCATATCCCTTTTGAAAAATTAGAATTGATAGGGAAATCATGGTTGTTGAAGAATTTCACAACTCGGCTGAAGGCTTGGGGTGAGCTATAGATATTGGCAGTGGTAAAGAGGAACTGACTTTGAGCCTTTTTTTTTTTTTTTTTTTTTTTTTTTTAAGAGAGAGAGTTTTGCTATAGGGCACATGCACTCACCAGAGAGACAGACAGACAGAAGGAGAGAAATCAACCCCTGAGGGGATGGCCCTGCCACAGTCCCTTTTCCTCCATACTCCTGTCAGGATTTTGGACATTCATGCATTTTAAAACTCATGCACACATGCCTGATGTGAGTTTTAAGCTGCCAAGTCCAGGATGTTAACCACAGTTGATTGCATGGGAGTCCAGCAATATAACCATTATGCCATCTGCTAGTCCCAACTTTGAGCCATTTTGAAGCCATGAAGTTGTTCACTAAGCCAAGCTAAAGTGGGTTTCTATCACGTGTCTGTGTAATTGTCATCTTATGTATGCGGGTATAGAAGGTACAACTGGCAGGGACACTATGTTCCATGATCCCATTTCATAGATGAGAAGACTGAGATGGAGTTGGGCTAAGGTCATGTAGCAAGTTAGAGGCAAGGTTAGAATTGGGATTGGCATTGCCCTTTTCCCAGTAGAGCACCTTTACTCTTCACACTTCTCTGTTTTGTTGCTACCTTTGATTGCTAGTAAAAGTGCCAGATTCCCAGTCTTTGCCATTAAAAGAAGACATTTTAGTTGGTCATTTCTCATCTCTCCCAGTACTCTGGGTTGATTTTGTCAGGTAATATGCATAGGTACTTTAGTATCTGGCTACCACATGCTCATGGTGACAGAATTTAGAAGGTGGTCATCTGAAAACTGAACAAGAGTACTGAGCAAAACTACTGACAGTATCTATTTCCAAGAGACTGTGTTAAAGTGAGCATTGGGGTCATGCCTTGTGTATATATGTTTTGACTGTGTGGTTTTTGTTTTTTGGGTTTTATTTTTTTTTAATATTTTTGTGATAGGACATGTGCGCTCACCAGAGAGAGACAGAGACAGTGAGCAGGAACTGAGAAATCATCCCTCGGGGGATGGCTATGCTGAAATCTCTTCTCCTCCGTTCTGCTCTTGGGATTTTGGGCACGTACACATAAGCACCCTGTGTGAGTTTCAAGCCACTGGGTCTGGGACTTGAACTAAGGTCAGCCATATGGGAGTTCAGCGCCTTAACCACCACACTACCTGCTGTCCTGGGCATATACTTTATGACTGTGTTTGGCTAATTCTCTTTCCAAATATGAGTTAAGTTTACTTAGTATTATTAAAGACTATTAAAGTCACTGTAAATTGCTTTTCCATTTTCCAATAAGAGTTTCTTGGTCTTCTCTTTTAGCTATCTACTTCTCTTACGTCTCCAACTCTGGATAGGGCTAATACAAGCAATGTACTTAATCTTAGTTTTCTTTTTAATTAAATTAAAAGTTATTTTTTAGGTTTTTTTTTTCTTTTTTCCCCCCTGGGAAAAGTAGATTTGGGCTGGGAAGTCAGCTTTTCTTTCTGTCTTTTTTTTTTTTTTTTTTGCCAGAGGGCATTTGCTCTGGCCAAACAGGGAGAGAGAGAAAGAGTCCCCCAGTGGGATGTGGTCACACCACAATCTCTACTCTACCTCTCCATCCTTTTTCCAATGAACATATACTAACTTCTATGGAGGGAGTTTAATATATCTTTTAAATTATCTTTTAGATTATCTAATTAAATCTATTACCATGAAATGCAATGGTCCCAAAAGGTTATTGAATAATAATGATTATAATACCTAGGAAAGAAGATTGTATCGGGCACTGGGCCACTTGTCTTCAGTTTTCAGAATTAGAAGTTGATTGCACTTTATACTTTGGGGAAAACTGACTTCTGCCACATTTTGAAAGACCAACTACATCAGTCATTGCATTTTTATTATACTTTATTTTACATTCTGTGCCTACCTGTAACATTTATTGAATGCTTGCTTATATGCCAGGCAATTCTAACACTTTACATGAATCAAATCATTTAATACTCATAATAAATTTTATTATCTCTACTTTCCTAAAAGATAGGAACTGAGGGACAGAAAAGTTAAATAATGTGGCTACTGTCTCATACATTTCATTAGTGAAAGATCTGAGCAAATAAATAAGCACCCAGAGAATCTGGCTCTGGAGTGTATGCTTATTTTCTTTCTGTCTTCTTTTTTTTTTTTTTTTTTTTGAGTGATTTTTGCTATAGGGCATGTTCGCTCACCAGAAAGACAGAGAGACAGAGACAGAAAGCAAGAAATCACCCCATGGGGGGGATGGCCATGCCACAATCGCCTCTCCTCCATTCTCTTCTTGGGATCTTGGGCACACAACACACACACACATACACCTGGCCTAAGTTTTTTTTTTTTTTTTTTTTTTGGAGAGATTTTCGCTATAGGGCGTGTGCGCTTGCCAGACAGACAGAGAGAGACATAGAGACAGAAAGCGAGAAATCACCCCCCAGGGGGAATGCTCACGCTGCAATCCCTTCTCCTCCATTCTCCTCTCGGGATCTTGGGCACGCACGCACACGTGCCCTGCTTGAGTTTTAAGCCACCGGGTCCGGGACGCAAACTGCGGTCGACTACGTGGGAGTCCAGCGACATAGCCATTACGCTAACTGCTGGTTCCCCACCTGGCGTAAATTTTAAGTTGCCAGGTCCAGGCCTCAAACTGTGATCAGTTACATGGAAGTCCAGTGATGTAACCATTATGCCATCTGCTGATCCCTGTCATTTTCTTTTTTTAAGACAGAGTCTCCTTTGTTGCCTAAACCAATGTTGAGCTCTCTGTCCTTTCTCTCCCGGAGTCACTGAGGTTATGGGTGCACACCACTGCACATGGACTTTAGGCTGGGCCAGAGATCAAACCCAGGCCTTCCATGTGGTTCAGCCTGCAGAGCACAGCATCTGAACAGCACATGCCACTGCAGCTGGGCCCTGAGTATCTACTCCTGACTCATACCTTCCATCGTCCCTTAAAAAACCCATGTGGTGAGGTTTTATAACAATGAATGTGTGGGTTGTTGTCTGACGGCGGAAGTACAGTGGTAAATGGGGATGGGGGCTGAGCTGTAGGTCTCTAGGGGCTGAATTACCATTCAGGATGCCTATCAGTATTTGAGGGCAAAAAAAGACTGAGACCTTCTGCCTTATGGTAATATTTAGCTTAATTTCTGTCTGGATATTTAGAGTCCTAACTTACGACATTTTAATCTTGTAACTTCATGATCTATATTTCATGAAACATTTTTGATAAGTTCTTTTGTTTCTACAGAAACTCAAACAGAAGAATCAACAGCTGAAGCAAATTATGGATCAATTACGAAATCTCATCTGGGATATAAATGCCATGTTGGCGATGAGGAACTAAACTGATATTTAAATTTCCTGCTTTGTACATGTTACACTGTTAGGTTTTTTCCCCCAAGTATTTTTCCCCTGTAAAGATTATTTGCCTGCTTTTATTTCATCAGGAGCACTAAAGTTCTTTTTTCTATATTGTGGTTTTACATTAAAGTATTCATTAACTTTTTAAAATGCTGTTGATTCATGAAAGATTATTGTAATAAACTTTGGTAGGGTTTGTTCTTTTGGTTAACTTTTTTAAATTAATAAATTGTTTTTCTAAAGCAAAATAAAATTTTATAAATAATTTTTTATTTGGTCATGGTTTTGCTCATTTCACTTGTTTTAGAAGAAAATTAAAGATTCAATTTTTTTGCAGTTGAAAATATCAAGCATCGTCAATTCATGGTACAAATTAATTAAAATTAAAAATATGTTATCATTTTGGTTCAGTTTTTAAAATTCAGTTTATTCTCAAACTAGTTAAAATGAGAAAATAGTCAACTTATATATTACTAGAAGTAGATGAAAATTACTTTTATCATGTCTTTCAAATTTTTTTCAATTGAAAGGACTGATTTCTAACAGAAGAGAAATGATTTTAAGATGACACAAATTGGAATTATGACTATATTTGCTGCTTGCTGTAGGCCAAGAAGCAATCTCCTAATTTTTGACTTACGTCCTAACTTAATCGCGAGTGTGTTTTGGAAATAATACGTTTTTGAGAGTTTTAAATGAAATAATTCTATATGACAGTGTACAGTACTTTATAGATCTGCCTGTGGGAGCTGGTCTCTGATAATATAAATAATACATCCTCAAATAAGAGAAATTGAGTCTTCTCAGAAAGGACTTTTCTAACCTAATTTCGAAGCCCCTGTCCAGCTACCCTAAGTTCTGACGCTGAGAAATGCTGTTATATGACTTTCCTTGTGTATGGATAACATTTCTCTGGAAGGTTTCACAGAAAAGTGGTAACTGCTTCCTTTGGGCAGAGAAACAGTGGTTGATCCGAGTTTTCATTGTATACTCTCAAGTACCTTTTGAATTGATAGCACGTACAAGTGTTGCCTGTTCAAAAAACAGGCAAAATTTCATTTGATGTTATACAGAGTCCTACCTGTAACAAGTGGCAGAGTGCACAACAATAAGCCAAATCATGCAGGCATTTTTACGTTAGAGCAGTTCTGAGCAAGCCCAGTGTTAGCTGCCTGGAAAACTGACTCTGCCCACAGTGGAAAGCAATGCAGAGTTAAAGGACAGAGGGTAACGGCATACTAAGCTGCGGCAAGAAGAGTTCAGACCCCTAGTCCAGCCTACTGCGATACTCCATTGTATCTAAGTATTTTACAAGTTACTCCAACATGCAAGGTTTTTACAGATTTTTCACTATGTAGCCTGTTCTTGCATGGCAGGTATTAATGTGAACTTAGTGCACTATTGCTGGTTACTCTTGTGAATTTAGTGTTTTGGCATCGACAACTTGTACGACAGTTATTTACAATGTTTTAATGTCTTTGTGTTAGTGATCCCATTAAATGTCTTAGGTTACTCAACGTGTCACAAACTCACCTCTGGGAGGTGTGTGGAAGTTGTATCTTTGGGCCCTTGTTTCTGTAGACTATTTCTCTCGTGGAGCATTAATGCTACAGTGCTCTGCTACAGAGCTGTACCTGTTCTGAAAGGGTGTAATCTCACCTCTCAGAAATGATGCCAGTTTACCCAGTCACTCACAAGTCTACTTGGGATGAATGTGGCTGGAGTTCCTAAACACATAGCCCCACTAACTCTGAGAAGTTTCAACTTTTGCTTGAGGAAGAGCATGCCAATAGATTGAAGAGCAAAGAAAGGTAATTGAAGTGTATACCATTGGGCAAATTACTCTATTTTTTTCATCTATGAAGTGATCGGTAAGATTAACTGATCTTGGGGCCAGCAGGTGGCATGGTGGTTAAGGTGCTTGGACACTCCCACATGGCCGACCACAGTTCAAGACCTGGACTTGGTGCTTGCGTTCTCACTTTCCTTCTCTCTCTGTCTCTGTGTCTGTGTCTCTCTCTGGTCAAATTAAAATAAATGAATGAATAAATAAACATTTTTTAAAAAGATGAATTGATCTTATATTCTATGTTAGAATTTAGTTGCAAATGTCAGAAAATTCAAAATTGCTTATGCCAGAAGGGGGATTTATTTATTTATTTATTTATTTATTTTTCTTTTTGAGAGGTTTTTTGCTATAGGGCGCGTGCGCTCGCCAGACAGAGAGAGACATAGAGACAGAAAGCGAGAAATCACCCCCCAGGGGGGATGGTCACGCCGCAATCCCTTCTCCTCCATTCTCCTCTTGGGATCTTGGGCACGTACGCACACGCACCCGGCGTGAGTTCTAAGCCACTAAGCCACCGGGTCCAGGACGTGAACCGCGGTCGACTACATGGGAGTCCAGCGACATAGCCATTACGCTAACTGCTGGTTCCCCAGAAGGGGGATTTATTAGTTCCTGTAGCAAGAAAAAAAGGAGAAGGAGAAGAAGAAAAGCGCACGAATCAAAGAAAATGTCAGAGAGCAAAGCTTTAGGAATTAGAACCAAGATTCAATTCCGAAATCCTCTGTCTGCCCCTAATTTCTAGTCATTTCCATTTGCTCTTCTCTCTTTAGTTGCCAATGAACCTTCTCCAAATAGAAATAAAGACCTTCCGGGACCAGCAGATGGCATATTGGTTATGTTGCTGAACTCCCATGTAGTCGACTGTGGTTCTAGTCCCAGACCCAGTGGCTTAAACCTCACGCAGGGCACATGTGCGTGCATGCCCAAGATCCCAAAGGCAAGTGGTGGAGAAGGGATTGCAGTATGGCCAACCCCCTCGGGGTGATTTTTTGCTTTCTGTCTCTGTCTCTCAGGCAAACACATGCAGTCTATACCAAAAATCTCAAAAAAAAAAAAAAAAAAAAAAAAAGATGACTTTCCACTCTCTTACCTTTACATCTTTTTTGTATTCTGACTTCAGAGACTTGTCTACTCATTCAACTTTAAATCAAATCCTAGAATTGACTCCCAAATGCTTACATGATATAACCAACCTGTCAACCAATGGTTGTACAAATAGGTACTGTAATTACACCATGCCAGGTTATAAGCTCATCTTTGTGATCAGGAGTTGGCTGCTGGAGTCATGCAAGAGAATACTGTGCAGAGAGAGCAAATATTAGGGACTCACAAAGTTTGTAAGAGAAACAAGCAATGACAACGATGTTCTTCCTTGGTTAGAATGCTAACTCAGATGTATGAGTTATTCAACACAAGCCAGAGGAAAGCACGGAAAACCAAATGCAACACTGACTCTCATGAGAAAATTACTAACCTCAATTTTAACTTTTTTTCCTGAATTTGTGCACTTCTTATATTAACGTTTTCTTTGCAGCTGTTTCTTTGCAGCTGTTTCAATTAATTGCAATGTGAACTTGTCAGATCTTGATTAGCCTAGTTTAAGGCCCAGATAGGAAAGAGCTAAGAGAAATAAAAAGCTTGAAAGCTGTAAGGACATTATCTTTCAAATGATTTGGAAATCTGTGGCCTTGATCCTTCAGACATTAGGTCCCTCGGCACCTTTACAAGCCGAAATGTGTTAACTTGACATTTTGATGTAGTTCCAGCTTGAAAAATTCATTTTCTTTTCCTAAATTCCCGCTGAAGTTTAAGCTAGTTAGAAGAGATTTCAGCCTTTAAAATGTGGGCTTGCCCTAGTGTCTCAAAGTTTGTTATCCTGAGTGTTCTTACATTTGTCTAACTTAAACAGATGCCTTAAATTTTGTCTAATCTTTTAAAACACTAGTACATCAAGGACTGATTTTTAAGCCTAAATTAAAAGATATCCTATGTGTTTCTCCCCCCCAAACTTAATAGAAGTCTTGAATTTTTCTCACCTTTTTTAAACTAAAGAATTAGTTACTAGACTTAGTCAAGTTAGTATGTTTTAAGTTATATATGTGTGTGTGTGTATATATATATATATAGTGTGTATATACATATATATACACACACACGTGTGTGTGTATGTATGTGTATATATGTATGTGTGTATATATATATGTATGTTTTTGTCATAGGGTGTGTGTGCTCACCAGAGAGAGACACAGAGACAGTGAGAGGGAACGTGAGAAATCACTCCTGAGGGGGGATGGCTAAAGTGGAATCTCTTCTTCATTCTCCTCCTGGGAATTTGGGCATGCGCACACACACTCACACACACACACACACACATATACACACACACACTTGTGATTTTCAAGCCACTAGGTCTGGGACTTGAATCACAGTGAGTTATGTGGGAGTCCAGCACCTTAACTACTACATCACCTGCTGCCCCCCCCCTTTTTTAAAATTTGCTACAGGGCACATATGCTCACCAGAGAGAGAAAAAAAAAGTGGGGAAGCATCCCCCACACACCCAGGGAGATGGCTATGCTGCAATCCCTTCTCCATTCTCTCTCAGGATTTAGGGCTTATACACATGCCCGCTGTGTCTTTGAAGCTGCTGGGTTTAGCACTGAACTGTCATAGTCGGCCATGTGGCATCCACCCCTATTAAGCACCACACTACAGCTGGCTCTTAAGTCATAATTTTACAAGAGTTGACGTTGTGTACTGCAGGAAAGGATCCACAGTTTATCATTTTTTTTTAAATGTTAACTGTTGGTGATAATGTAATTTACATTCTAAAATTTCTAGAATTTTTTTTTTTTAGACGTTTTTGCTATTGGGCACATTCACTCTCCAGAAAGACAGAGAGACAGAGAGACAGAAAGCAAGAAATCACTCCTTAGGGGGATGGCCACGCCACAATCTCTTCTCCATTCTCCTCTCTGGATCTTGGACACACATGCGCATGCACCAGGCATGAGTTTAAGCCACTGGGTCTGGGACTCAAACCGCGGTCGACTACATGGGAGTCCAGCGACATAGCCATTACACCAACTGCTGGTCCCTCTAGAATTTTTCATAAAGCATAAACCTATATTTGTATTTAGAGGTATTCATTATTTTTCTATGACATGGATACAAGACCACTACATGGTGTGCTCCTTGATAGAATGACTTAAGCATGTTTTTCTTTTCTTTCTTTCTTTTTTTTTTTAACATTTTTAGATGTCATTTTGAGGCAATACCTCAAAGTACTTTTTTTGGGGGGGAGAGGTTTTCGCTATAGGGCACATGTTCTCACCAGAAAGAGAGAGACAGAGACAGAAAGCAAGAAATCACCCCCCCCCCCCAGGGGGAGATGGCCATGCCACAATCCCTTCTCTTCCATTCTCCTCTCGGGTTCTTGGGCATGCATGCATGCACACGTGCTTGGCGTGAGTTTAAGCCACCCAGTCCAGGACTCCAACTGCGGTCAACTACATGGGAGTCCAGCAATGTAGCCATTACATCATCTGCTAGTCCTAAAATACCTCAAAGTACTTTAGTACACAGAAGAATTACTTGGATGTACTTTTTAAAATGCAGATTTTTAATTTACCAAAAAATTTCTGAATCAGAATCTCTAAGGTGAGGGTCTAAAAATCTGTACACTTAATGAGTTTTTCAGAGGACCTGTCACTGACACTTAGAAAAATATTGTTCTAAACAGTTTGGTAAGAATTGCTATAAGTATTGTAATATAAAAATATTTAAAATAACAGTATTGATAGAAAAACATGTGTTATGCCATATTTAGAGTTCTGAACTCTTGAGTTACTTGAAAATAATATTCATGTCAGCAGTCCTTAACTTTGGCTCACATGACAGTAAGCTGGAGAAATGTTTAAAATTCCCCATGCCAAAGCCACACCCAAGGCCAGTGAAATGAGAATTCTGGGGTAGGATCCAGGCATCAGTGTGTTTTAAGATTCCCCATTTGATTCCAGTGTGAAGAAAATTAAGATCTAGTGCTCCACATAAAGTTATAGGCCTGGAAGAAAAATCTTGAGGGCTTCTCCTTACCCTCACCCCTCTGGGAATAGTTAAATATTTGGAGAATAGAACTTCTTCATGAGTGTAGATGTCTAAATCTTACATATACACAAGTATAAATTTTTATGAATACTTGACTCACCATATGCTCTTCAGTGTCAAAGGCAAAGGACCCTCACTCTGGCATTCACAGTCGTACCACTAAGAGCAGTGTGGCAGAGGTAATGCCATGCAGTCAACAATTACTACAGTACTGGTAAAGAAGGCATTCATTGCATGGTCTTTATACTGATAGGACATAGCACTTCCAAGACATGGCAAGGGACAATGAATTTGAAAGGAAGATTACATTTCTCTTTGTTCTTTGTTCCATACTGAACATGGTCATATCTTGCCATAGACTGATAAAATAAATAACACGGATTTATAACTTACTCATCAAACAGCCAGTTATTGATTACCAACAGACTCTAGGCACTAGGCTGGGAGCTGGGGGATACTCTGATAAGGATCATTCGGTCAAAATTATGGAATACAAGCTAGAAGAGAGCTATTCATATACTCGTGCTCCAAGATAGAGAAATTCTCCACATCTGCGGAAGGGATGTTTACTGACCAACTCCAAGAACCAGTGAACTGCTTTCCTTCCGTTGACACTAAGATTGTCATGATTCCTGCAGATCACAAAGCTCAAGTCAGAGGCCTCCTTCCCCTGGGACAACACATGCAAAATATCTCTGTGGCTAAAAAGTGACTGTGTATACCGAGACTTGTTACAACCTAACTTAGGATAAAGATATAAGAACTCAACTATAAACACGTTCACCCCCGGAAAAAATGAGAATATAGCACAGTTTTAATTGCAATAAGGTGAGGGAAATAGTTTTCCAAACAGCTTTGAGAGGGGAAAGAAAGTCATTTGTGAAAGCTCAGTACGTGAAATCTACAGATGGCATAGCTAACAAATAAATCAATTAAAGAATGCAAAGTGTGAACAGAAACATAAACGTGAGTTAAAACCATACAAACTTCAAGTTATGTATGAAGTTAGTATTTTAACCACTGGCACTAAAATTTTAAATTGAATTCTCTGATGAAACAGAAAACTGGTATAATTGCCTGAGTCAAGAGTGGTTTGAGAATTACAGCTGGTGGGGAAAAAATAAATGTGTTTCTATGTTTTGAAAAGGCAGTAAAAACATGACAGATGAATAGAAAAAAAGCTTGCCAAGGTACCAGCAATAGTCCAGGTGAGAAAAAAAAAAAAAAAAAAGCATAAAAAAGTCTCAGTGGTGGAACGTGAATTAAGTAGTAGCAAGTTTTTCTCTTCTGACCCTCAACTTGGATTCCTACACGTGACTTATACTTGCCAATCTGTGCAAGGTTGTAACTATACAGTCTGTTCTCCTGGTGAGGTCCAAGAGTTTGGGGTGTGTCCTGGGGCTATTACCTTCTGTTTTGAGTATTTATTTCTTTCCTGGACCTTTAAAGGATTTGATAACAAGAATTTTATACCAGCCTGGGTTATTTTGTAACTTGCTCACACCACTTTCAGAATTTGTGGGGGAGGGAGAGAGGAATGAGTAGAGGAGGGTCTTCTCCTTTCAGATGATGGTGAGCAATACCATCGCAGCGCTTAGAGAGTACTCACTCCTTTCAGGTGGAGGAATAATGAACCATTAGTGAGACCACATGTTGGAGACGAAACAGCCTGAATCCAAGCTCTGCTGCCTTTCAGCTAGCTGTTCATTGAGCACACTTCTTATTTTTTTACATTCATTTGTTTCTTCCATGAACAAGAGAGACTACCCCCAAAAGCGTCTCAGGGCCACGATTCATCCCAGCCTCCGCCAGCCCTGGATCATAAACACACTTGTCTGGTGCTCTCAGGGAGGTCTCCAGACACAAACCTGGAACCATTCCATGGGGTAAGTTTTGCAGAATGTTGAATTTTAATGTGGCACCACCATTCAGCCCCCTTGAGCAAATTGTTCGACTTGCTTATGACATGGTTTTATACAACAGAGACAAAAAGTATATTTTCACGTAGGTCTTATTTTAAGCAGCTTCAAGGATCGTTAATATTACAAAAGCCAAACATTTCAATCCACCAATGCATTATCTAACAACTCCACCCTTTGCAAGGATGAAATGATGTAAAGGTTTAGCATTGCATCCCCACAGAGATGACTGGGGATCTGTGGATGCCAGGCATCATTATTCCCACATGGGTAAAAACAAGAGAATTTTAAAAGTAAATTCATCACTGTACACTCCCTACACACACACACACACACACACACACACACACACACACACACACCAGCTTTCCTTCCAACTGCTGTCAGCAAATCAGCACTGAAGTTTCCTCATGCCTAGAGTTTAATTCCAAAACCTCAGTTAAATATATTACCATTGCCTTTCTTTTTGTCAGCAAAGTTCTGACTCCCCATCCAGCCCTAGCCTTTTTGAAACCCAAGTGTTCCATTCTATTGTTTCTGTCCTGTCCCTGTCCAATGTCTCTCTGTCATTCCAACTTTTGTGTTTTTTGAATGCTCACCTGTCTTCACACACCCAGGAAACCGCGATGACTGCCTCTCAGGATGGCCTTCCTCCAGCCTGCCCATCACACACGTTGGCAAATCCAGTGCTGGCTTGGCCTCTTCCCAAACCAGGATCTCTGCCCCTTCCTTCCTCTGTCTAGCTAACCCTTAACCTTCCTTTAGGGCTCATACAAACCCCACTGCTGCCCCCAAGATTTTTCCACACTGATTGCTGCGTCCCTGAATTTGGGGACTCACAATCAATTTATGTGAGGGGTCTTCAAAAAGGTCACGAAAAATACATATCATGAAGCAACTATCTTCCCATTCAATAGATATGCCAAACGTCTGCACTCCCTGGCATACACTGAAAGATTCAAAGACATAAGAGTAGAGAGGACAAGTGTACCCCAGAGTCTATATGGAAGTGGGGTGGATAGTAGGTGGTGGGTGGGAGGGGCTCAGGAAAGAAGCACTTAATGGACACAGGAATTTTGTCATTGTTGAAAATCATGCATATGGTATTATCCTTGATTTGACGGTCATGCACTGCATGCATGCTTTGCAGAACCTTACTGTTTGCCACAGAGATGTACAACAGCTACATGTAAACAAGTATTTACAAAATAAAATTAGAAAAAATTACACATGATTTTGAACATAGTTGCACTAGAATGAACTTGTACTTTAATTTCATTTTTTCACAAGCTTTTTGAAGTCCCCTTTAAAAAGGAACCCTGCCTTCTGCTCTTACATTCCATTGGTGCATGTGTGCTGTGTCTGTCCAGGGAGATGGACACCTCCCTGGGATTGGGATTGATTCTCCCTGTCTCTCCATCCAACTCAATGCTATGACCATTACATATATTCAGTTAGTAGTCATTGATCTTTCGTCAATCAAAATTCACTTAGTTTCTAAATTTTCATAGATTAAGAAATAATCTTTTTACTTGGTACCTTATTTCAAACAGTTATTTCTTTCTAAAAAATAACATTTGATGTAAGAAATAATACTTTGGAGGTCAAAATAGTGTATTTATGTGTATATATATATATATATATATATACATATACATATATATGTATATGTGTGTGTGTGTGTGTGTGTATATATATATATATATATATATATATATATATATATGTGTGTGTGTGTATCAATGACCACTTTCCATTTGGCACACATAAAATTAATTAAAGATAAACCAAACTCCAGAATAAAAATCTATATCTAGAGAAGTTCACACTCATTTACTGAGAGGCTATCCGTAGGGTGACACATGTCAAATCACTAAATCAAGAAGCCAATCATAGGAGATAGATATTATTACTCCTTTTTTCCAGATCAGGAACCTTAAGAATGAATAGAAAAGGGATGAGGACCAAAAGCAAGGAATACATTTTTTCTTGGAAAAGGAGTCCAAGAGGCAACATGAATAATACCGTCTGTGTAGAGGCTGTGTTCTACATTCAAATGAGTCACAGTTCACTTAATCTCCACGATTTCCTGAAGTGGGAACTGTATCATTGCTCCCACTTTATAGATGAGGAAACAGAAACCCAGAGAGGTTAAATCACGTGCCCAAGGTTACACAGCTAGAAAGTAGCTGACCTGGATAAAAATCTCTGTCAGTCTCACTCCAGAGTCCTCATTCTTAAGATATATCTTAACATATGACTAGAGGAGTCAAAAATATGGTTATAATACGGACAGATGTGTGCAATATTAAAATCTCCTGGTCTTTGGAAGATTTATAAGGCTTTTTTGTAGCTTGAATTCCTTTTGGCAATCAAGAGGAAAAGCTTATAAAACCTTTTAATATGTTACCAGCTGAATTTTCACCTTAAAAAAATTAAATGTGATAATATATGTACTAATTTAACCTGGGCCTGATTCATACAAGTGCTTGGTAAATGTAACATTACACACCCAATCACCATACCCCACCACCACCACTAGCTTCACTATTTTCCTTCTAGGAAGAGCTAAATGACCAGTCTCTCTTAAGAACTGTAGCTTCCTAGAAAATACAAATGGTATTTTGGTTTCTCTCTTGTGGTCTGTGCTCACAGAGTAGAATTTAGAATGCTTTATTTTATTTTTTCCTTCCTCGGGGTTGTAAAGAAGTTTCTGAACAAGTCATGGAAAGGAAAAAGCACAATGTCTGAGAATGAAGCTAACATTGTCTCCCTTTGTATTTCCCACCCCTAGATAACTTTTGTGCTTTCTTTCATCTATTTTCCTTGTCTCGAGCTACATACTTGCTCAGAAACCACCAGGCACACTCAAAGCATTTCACCATCAGGAGGATCCAAAGGCATCCAGCAAATCAAAGCAATACTTTGCTGGCATAGTGCTTCCCTACGTGAGGCTCGTTAGGTATAAATTCAGGAAGACCTGTGCTCTGAGGACTCTCGGCAGGGTTCGAAATGCTCTCACAAACCAGGTTTGGAAACAAGAGCACAAAAGCTGGATAAGAAGACATTTTATTTCCTGCTAAGGGGTGAATTGCCTTCTTCAGGGGGAGCAGTGCTTTCTGCAGGAGAATGTTGATGAAACAGCAGCTGCATGGAGGAGTCAGAGAGCTAATGAGAGTTGCAAACCACACTTCTTTAAGGTGAATGATGCACTTTGGACATCAGCAAGGGGAGAGTATTTCTTGGCACAAGAACATCTCACTGGGACTGGAGATCAGCACAGTGGTAAAATGCTCTATGAGTCTGACCCATGGAAAATCTCCCAGTTTGAGTCCAGAATACACAGGGCATGTGCATGTCTGTGATCCAGGACCAGATGAAACTGGGAATGGATCATGGCATCAAGACCTTGTTGAATATGCATGCTATCTCTCTGTTTTTCTGTCTCTGTCTCTCACTCATGAAAGAAATGAATCTTTTTTTTTCTTGCCATAGTGCATGCTGGAGAGAGATATAGAGACAGAGACAGAGGGAAAGTGAGAAATCACTCTTCGCAGGGGATGGCCATGTTGTAATCCCTTCTCAGCATGGGATTCTCTCAGGATTCGAGAATGCACAGATAGGCACCCAGTGTGCTTTTCAAGTCACTGGGTCTGGGACTTGAACCATAGAGTCAGCCATGTGGGATCTAGCACTTTAGCCACCATGCCACTTGCTGGCCCAAAATAAAAAACTTAAAAAAAAAAGAAGTACAACTTATTGCACATAATGGGCACTAAATAAATTTTTGTTGAGGGAATGAGTGACCCATGAAAAGATTATAAAGTATGTATGAAAATAATATATGACATTTACTGACTTCTGTGCCCTGTGGTTTATATCCATTATCTCATCTAATCCTTACAGACAGTGCTATGAGATAGGTTTTACTAAAATCCTTATTTTACAAATGAGGAAACTGAGAATAAGCAACTTGCCCTCCAAACATATAACTATCATCAAGAAAGCCATAACATATTTTTCTATGCAAAAATGTGTCATGACTTTTCTAATTGCCCAACAGTAAGGGACAGAAGAAAGTTTCAAAAGCAGATCGCTCATCATAAAAACCCAGGCTCATAAATACTATTTCACTGCCACTCTTGAGGAAATGGCTTTGGTTGAGTCGGTTATGTTCCAGAATGTTCTGGAAAGTAAGCATTGAGTCTCCGTCTCCAGAAGTTAATGCTATTCAAGAAAGCTATATTTTGAGTAATAGTTTGGTTCTGAAATGAGTGAGATATCACAATCATATGACTTCAACCTGGCCAACGAGGGTATGCATCCTGGGTCGTGCCTCCCGGCAGCTTGCCTGACTTAGCATCGGCTTAGACAAACCAGCCGCCACAGCCACTTTTACCAAAAAGAGAGGCGTCTCTATCTTGAAGTGCAGTGTATAGAAAAAACATAGATGAGAGGAAAATGTAAGTTGTCGATTTTACCCCTCTTGAAACTTGTCCAGTGAAGGAAGGCCATTTTGCACACTTTGCTGAGAAAGAAGGAAGGCCCAGGAGGAAGAAGGAAGGCCCAGGAGGACTTTCCTCAGGCACTTCAGGCACAGAGCCTCCCGGCTTTCTTCCCCTTCAGAATGGGAAGAGCCTTTCGAATTCCACTGGAAGACAGAGAGGAGACTGCAAGGGCCATTGTCGGCCTGACAATGGAAGGTGATTTTCATAGACAAATTGATTGCTTTTTAAGAAGCAGAAAAACTGAGCCCGATTTCAGCAACTACCTCAAGAGTCTGTCAGAGCAGCCACTTCTGAGGTGACGAAGGGAAGGCAAACAAAGTCAAGGGGAGCTTTACCAGGGAGCTCCTTCCCCTTGTCTAGGAGAATGGGTTTCACAATATTTTCATGTTACTAATAGATCTATGAATATCTACTCCAAGGTTCTGATAAAGTTTGTGGCTAGCAGAAGTTTATAAAAACTTTAACAATGTGGGGAACCAGCAGTTAGCGTAATGGCTATGTCGCTGGACTCCCACGTAGTCGACCGCGGTTCGCGTCTCGGACCCGGTGGCTTACAACTCACGCCGGGCGCGTGTGCGTGCGTGCCCAAGATCCCGAGAGGAGAATGGAGGAGAAGGGATTGCGGCGTGACCAACCCCCCTGGGGGGTGATTTCTCGCTTTCTGTCTCTCTGTCTCTCTCTGTCTGTCTGGCGAGCGCACGCGCCCTACAGCGAAAAACCTCTCAAAAAAAAAAAAAAAAAAAAAAAAAAAAAACTTTAACAATGTTACCAGGAAAAGCTGATATAATGAGACATAAACTAGCCTAGACAGATGTAGAGAGAGTTCTTAAATGCATAGCTGTTGTAAATAAACAGACTGTTTTCCGAGCCTTTAAACTCTACTCTGATAAACTTGCCTCTCCAGAGAAGGAGAAAATAGCCCCTTAACAAAGCACTGAAAAGAAAGGTAGGAGAAAAAAATACATAAATGTAGATATGCATATTGATACACATACTATGGTTATATTTAAAGCAATAATATGAAGCAGCATGAAGCAAAACTCATTGCACTGTTTATTCTTTCTCTCCGTTAGAAGATGCATGAAATGTCTGGCATTGGTACAGGCTCCTGAAATCCCATTGTGAATGTCATGTTGGTAGCAAGAGATTGGCCATGGTAGGAGTATTTACACCACTGAAATAGGAAAACAGAGCATTCCCCCCCCCCCAAAAAACTGATTGATAGAACCCCACTAATTGCACCTAAGTCAGGGGTGCTGTCTCCCAGGCCTGATACCATCACATGGCATCCCCATCCTACAGTCACTTCCAGTATACTCAATTCTTCTTACGATAGATAAAGTACATTTTTAAATCTATTATTCATAGAAATGGAGGACATTAAAATCCTATAGCTCTATAATTTTAATGTATTTAAAAATCATCTGAAATATCTATTTAAAATGTTCTTTTAAGCCTAGCTACAGTGGTGCAGGCAGTAGGACCCCCCTGTGTGATACTGAAGCCACACGGGTGGCCAGGGTTCAGAGTCCAGGTTGACCTGAACACAATGGGCTTGTCCATGTACCCATTACCCTGGCTGGTGGGGAAGCTGGAAGAGGATCAACATGGTGAGATCCTGTTAAGGGAACCTGTCTCTCTAAAAATGAAAGCAAGAAAGAAACTTAAATATATACATATATTATCCTGGTCCAACCTGTGGCATGATGGTTAAGGTGGCTGGATTACACATGGCCAACTGTATGGTTCAAGTCCTAGACCCAGCAGCTTGAGAAACATGCCAGGCACATGTAATATATGCTCAAAATCCTGAAAGGAGGGAGAGAAGTAGGATAAGGAATTGCAGCATGACCTTGCCCCATAGGAGAATGCTTTCTCACTCTCTCTCACTCTCTCTCTCTCTCTCTCTGTCTCTGTGTTTATGGACAAGTATGCATGCCCTTTGGCAAATTTTTAAAAAATTAGTGCTCTTCTGTAGCATCACTCCCCCAATTTTTACTTAATAAGTTTATCATAAAACTTAGGCTTTTATATTTTTTGAAATACACTAGATCATTAGGCAACACCTGTACAATTGTTCAAGTTTAGGATCTGTTCCCAAGGAAGTGGCTCACTGTACTCACCTAGAGTTCTGAGCTCTCTATTCCCCACAACTGCTCACCCCCCAGTGCCCTGTGTCTTCCGAAAGAAATAAAACTCTGCTAATCAAATACCGCAGTTCTGAACTCAATTATGTACTGCCAAGTTGCAAAGCTTAGTGTGGCCCCCTGTGCAGAGTGTAGTGAGTAGATAAATAATGGGATCTCCACACCACTGGACTCTCCATCAGAAAATCAAGATCCTATTGGAAAACCACGGTGGCCAGCTTTCCAGGATACCACCTCCAACTGAAATCAGCAACTCATTCTCAGCACCTTTGGCTTAAGTCTCTCAAGCACATCATTATTATTCTCATGAATCTAGGAAATTATATGTTCCCCAATAACAACCCATGATAGGAACACAGAAATAGCCAGAGAGAAGTGATTTGCTATTGATCCTTTCAAGGAGTTGGTGTTGCGTTAGTTCAGCTGGTTTTTGCTGATAGAAGTAGATGTGGTCTACTGGGTTTCACTAAATAAAAATCAGGGAATTTCTATTAGAATGTATACTTTGGGCTCTGAAAAAAATTCAGAAGATCTGATGTCTCTAGGCCTACATTTTGTGTGGTGCTGTCCAAACTTGAATAATAGTAGCTATTTTTGAAGAGGCATGAATTCTTCAGCTACAATAGTTTCTATCACTCCCACTTTGTTTTTCTAATTGGCCTTCTCCATAATGGTGTCTAAGTTTACATCTTCTCCTAAGCCTTACTTTCTTTTCTGGCTCTCTTTCCCACTTACAAGCTCCTTGCACGAGGTCCACAGCATTAAATCTTTGGAAATTCTCCATCTTGCTTTCTGTTACAAACTGGCCTAAACCAATCTCATACTTCACACTTACTACATTCTTTTAGATGTCAATAACTATCTAAAGTTAGAGGTAGGTGAAATTTGTAACAGAACTCATCAAACTTTAACTTGGCCATTAATTGCCTGGGATCTTATTAAAACACAGATTTGACTCAGTAGGTCTGGAGTGGCCCTGATTCTGTGTTTCTGACAAAGTCCCAGGTGATGCCTGTGCATGCTGGTTGCATACACCATACTCTGAATAGTGAAGATATAAATTTCTGCCCCCCAAATTGTGTTCCCAGGTTCTAATAGAAGCAGGCATTGGTACCAGCAGATGGCATAATTGTAATGTTCCTGGACTCCCATATAGTTGACTGTGTTTCAAGTTCTGGACCCAGTGGCTTAAAACTCATGCTGGGTGTGTGTACATGTGTGTCCAAAATCCCAAAAGGAGAATGGAGGAGAAGGGACTGCAGCGTGGCCATCCCCTGGGGGTGGTGGGGTGGTGGTGGTGGTGGTGGTGAGTTTTTACTTCTCTCTCTCTCTCTCTAAAAAAAGAAAAGAAAAGAGAAGAAAAGAAAAGAAAAGATAAAGAAGCAGCAGCAGCAGTCCTCAAAGCAAAGTCTCTCACTTACCCAAGTGTTTATAACAAAGAAACAAAAGAGTGATACAATCTGTTCTGTAAACTGAATGAATTCCTATCCTTACCTTCTTAATTTTTGTGACTATATCATTGCGTAATCCAAAGTGACAGTGTTTTGGGCTCAGGGATTCAGTTTGTCCTAGAAGATCAATCTCAGAATCAGTTGTTTAGACAAAGGGCAATTTCGGGGACCAGCAGATGGTGTAATGCTTACATCACTGGACTCCCACGTAGTCGCCCACTGTTCGAGTCCCAGATCCAGTGGCTTAAAACTTACACTGGGTGTGTGTGTGTGTGTGTGTGTGTGTGCACCCAACATCCCGAGAGGAGAACGGAAGAGAAGGGATTGTGGCATGGCCATCCTCCCTGGAGGACGATTTCTTGCTTTCTGTCTCTCAGTCTCTCTGTCTGTCCAATGAGTGCACATGCCCTATAGCAAAAATCTCTAAAAAAAAGACAAAGGACAATTTCAGAATCCGTTCTGGGTACCAATGTGAAGAGTACAGACTGCTAGGCTCCCTGGACTATATAAATGCAGCAGTAGTTCTAGAGCATGTGTCATATTTCTAACCAGTACACATATTCTGAATATTAGCAACTTCATCATTGTAAACTCATTTATAAAAACATGTTGATATTAAAGTTCTGATGTCGATTGGAGATATAAATAGCTGAATGTTCAGAGTAACCAAGTGTGGACTTTTGATTAAACATTAGTGAACCACCTTCTGCTATAAAGTGCATGCACTATTGCCCTATGTTAAAAACCTAAAAAAGAAAAAAGATAACTCTTATTTTTCTCTCTTCAGCACTGACAGACTCTACTTTCAGTAACATTTACAAACTAATCATTTGGCCTGCATCTTGGATGAAATAATCCTATTAAAACATACTTGAGGGTATACAATGTGTCTGGAGGGATGGAATTGGAAAAGTTATCTGTTGACAATAATATATATGGTGATATCTTTGACTGGATAATGCATTTATACTGTGGGGGGGAGATATTAAATTAGACTTAAAAAAAAAGAGATTAAACATACATGAAGGCCAGTTCTGTTGTCTGCTGGCTAAGAGAGTCAGATCCCACATGAGCAACCATGGAGTTCAAATCCTGGTCCTGAGGACTGAAAAAAATGCCAGGTGTGTGTGTATATGTGTTTATGTGTGTGTGTGTGTGTGTGTGTGTGGTCATACATTTCCAAAATCTTAATAGGATGGAGAAATGGATGAGAGGGGATTATGGCATGACCAGGTCTCACTGGTAAGGGGGTACTTTCTCCCACTCCCTCGTTCTTTATCTCTCTGCCACTCTCTGATGAATACATGCACCGTCTAGCAGAATTAAACACACACACACACACACACACACACACACACACACACGAGAAATGAGACTTCCTACCTCAGAATATAAGTCATGCGTTTCTGTCATCAAGGCCCTTTGTGCTCTGCTTCCAGGTACTTGTCTAACCTCTCTCCGTCACTTTCCTCTTGCTATGCATACCTTGACTGCACTCATTCATTGCTCCACCCCCTTTGGAATCCAACACAACATGTATATGACTCAGGGTTTTTGCACTTGCCACACCCTCTACCTGGAATTTTCTTTCTCCAGATAGCTGCTTACTCACTCCTACCACTCTCTACTCAAACATCATCCATCAGAAAGCCTTTCCCTACCACACCAATTTATAATAATAGCTATTGTCAGACATTTTCTGTTCCTTACCTTGCTTATTTCTTCTTCACATCATAGTCTAGCATTTTATAATGTAATTCTATACTCGTTTGATGTTTGTATTCCCCTCTAGAATGTAAGATTCAGGGGTTGATTTCACATTTAAAACACAACTCATACACACACGCACACGCACACACACACATACACACACACAGCAACACAACAGCAAAAAAACACTATGACATGCAAACAAATAGACCTTCATTTGGGGAGAAGTAGTATTCATTGAATGAGTAAATGCTGAGCTATGGTGGGGGAGGAAGGGGCCATGCACTAGTAGGAAAGGCCCTGGATCTCCAGAATCATGTATTACCAGTTTCCAAATCTAACCATGTTTCTAAGCTGTAAATTCCTAATTCCATGTGAAGTTCCCTTCACCTCTCAGCATCCTGGTTCTATGGCGATGACTGTTGCTAAGTCCTACTTTTTCCCTTCTATTCTTCAGCTGCACTTGTTATCCCAAGAGGTCCCCCTTTCATCCTCCCCCAAAAAAGAAGTGTGTCAAGCAGACCCTGGTTCTCACATTCGACATGACTTCTTGGGGCATCAAAGTTAAAGGTGAAGGGCCAGTTCTGACTTTCCACCTCTCAACACTTCTGAGCTTAGTCTTACTCTCAGCTTCCCCCTTGGGCTCCCATGCACACACACACACACACACACACACACGCAGAGAGAGAGAGAGCGAGAGAGAGAGAGAGAGAGAGAGAGAATGAGAATTCTGGAAGTTCAAAATACCAGTCCAAAAGGAGCCCCAAAGACTCCTCGTAGTTAGTATTTCATTGTAGTCACAGTACAAGGTTTAAAGGGTAATTTTATTTCCTTAATTTGAATCTAACATAAGCATTTGAGCAGCACCTGAAAAACATAAGGCTATAACCTTTCCTTTCTCTTTCTTTTCCTTAAAATATTTGTTCACTGTATATCATTATGGCATTCAAAATGAATTTTCCCATCCAGAATACACTGAATATTGGCTCAATCAAAGATATTACCATATCTATTATCTTTGGAAAATTGTCTTTATCTTACTTTCCATCTCAGTTCTGCTTCGTGCCATGGTTGAATATATGGTCTGAGAGTCCTGTGTTCAAATCCTATGCTGACAATACTGTTTGTGTCCATTGGGAAACTGGTATGATTCCCTGTTAGGAGATAATACTTACTGAGTAGTTAGTTACCTTGGACTTGGATTAAACATTTTATACACTCTCCAAAAATTAACCAGGCTGTATGGATACAATCAAGGCTTGAAGAGTTTAAGTAACTTGCCTAAGAATAAATGTCAAGTAAGAATTTGACCCAGAGCCCTGGCTTATCAAGACTTTACTACATCATCACCTCATCGCTGCTATTATTATAATGATCATTTGTCATGATGTGACATGGAGTCGCTGGTACGTGTCCAGGTTTTCCTACGTACTTCTCAAGTAGACCTTGTCCCACTTGTCTAATAGCCACAGACAAAAACTGGCTACAGTGTCATGAACAGCGGGCCTTTCGTGTTGTAGGTTGTTTTGTTTGTTTCTTTCTTTTTCCATAGCAAGACAAGGTGTAGTGGGATGAACAAAGGTTTTTTCAGTGGCTTCCACTAACTACATGTCCCTTGAAAAGTCAATTTACTCTCTTGGCCCCTTAATTTTCCTGACTATAAAAAAAAAAAATGGCCTTGGGTGAAAGGCTTAGAAATAGTCATACAGGAATAGCATTTATTCTCTTACATCCAGGAGTTCTTTGGTCAGTATCCAACTCAGATGGGTTCCATTTCCCTCATTTCTCTGGACTTCATTTGCAGGGCTCTGTGTACATTGACCCATTTCCTCCAGCACAGACAACCTTATTTAGAGCAATGACACTTCTTGTTGACCATAAAATATCAAGTAGTCCAGCCACTGAGTGACTATTTTGGGTAACTGCATTTATCTTTCATATGCTTGTAATCTCTCAAATACTATCACAACTATTGCTAATAATGATAGCTAATATTCTCTGCACCACACATTCTCATAATCTTGCATTTAATTGATAAACTAATTTAATCTTTGTAATAACCTCACGAAACAATTACTACTAATATCCAGGAGAAAGAGAAGGAAGGAAGGAGTCAGCACCCTAAATTTTTTGAGCTCTTCTCTTGCTGAAGTTTCATGCAGCCCTTGGTTACTGGGTTGGGCATCTCTCAGGGCCTCTGGGATAAGCACAAGAGGAGGTGAGAATCACCCAATTTCACAGCGAGAAAGAGGTAGAAAGGCTGCTTCCTAGGTTCTCTGCAAGAAGAGGCCACTGGCTGCTGCCCATGTGTCATTTCAGCACTGACAGAGGTGGCATCTGTTCCTTATCAGTCTTGCATAAATCTGAAAACTGGAGAGCATTGTCGACCTCTGTCCTACTGTACTGAACTCTGCTTTCCCTGGTGAGACGCCTCAGTGACTGAAAGGTCCTTCTCTTCTGGAATGTCAACAAAAGAGACTGCTGCTTCGATCTCCTTGTCCTTCTTTTTCCCCAAACACTCTGGAAAGTTGGTGCATCTGACCTCACCTCAGAGTAGCAGCCCACCTTGGGTGGTCATAAGAAGGTGGAGGTACTTATGGTAGAGGAGATGGTGTTCTAGAAGTTAGCAAAGATAAAATGCACTGAAAGGAAGTTGCTATCAGCCTTGCTCTTTGACCAGTTCCATCATTTATAACATGGGGGGTGATTTTCCAGGTGCAGATGATAGAGAAGGGGCCATGTGCCATCATCCATCCAAAGAGCCAGGGAGACTTAGTTTCAGTGAGTTTTGCCCTAATGAGGCTGCAGGTTGACCTGTCTTTTGTGTTTACTCCCTCGGGACTTAATGTGCACTGCAAGCTTTCTCACAAGTAAAGGCAACTAACTCGCACAGTTACCTTATTTTCCCAACAAGAAGGGTCAGAAAATTTTCAATAGTGACATCATTTCACCTCTAACTTTGTTCAAGGAGATTGATTTTTTTTTTCATTCCTTGAAAATGTTTTCCAGTGGTTTGGAGGTTTCTTAATCTTAGCAGTTTCTAAGTCATGCTGAGAGAATTCTTGAATTTGGTCATTCCTCTAAGCAGTTGTAAATACGCACCCTGCTTGATAAAGCAGTGGGTGTGCTCCTCAAAAGTAGCATAGGTGTCGAACTTCGGTGAAGAAGTCTTTTCCTTTCAATTTGCAGTGCAGTGCCCGAGTTGCTTTATCTTATCTTCTTAGAAATCAAGAGGAGGCAGCAACTCCTGGCTCTTTAGCTCTAAGTATCTTTTTGCTTAATCTTCACTCTATTCTTTGCTACAAGCTGATTTCGATAAACACTTGGACCAGAGGAAGCCTCTAGTTAAAGGAATCCTCAAGAGCATCCTGGAATTCTCCCTGATGCCAGAAAGCTCCTAAAAACTTATTTGCTTTTCTAGTTTGTATTTATTCAACAAATCTTTGACATTCATAGGATATAATCGATGATCTTCAAGAATTTCTTAATGTAAAAAAGATCATTATAACTTACTTCCACCCTCTGAAAATTCAATAACTCTAATTGAATATTTAAGCAGCCTCTTCAGATGTTTTTATTTTTTTACAGAGTATATTTCCACTTTTTAATTTGTCCCCGATTTCTATTTCCTGGCTCAGAATCGGCCTTCAATTGCATAGACCTTTTCAATTCCATTTTAAAACTTTTGTCAATGCTCTTTATTTTTGTCAGGATAATGCATAAGTATTGACAAGTCAAATAGTGGCAAAAGGTTTATAATAGAAAACAGCAGTTATGTTTCCCTGTATTAGCCACCTTGACTCTCTTACCTGCTTGTTCTGCTTTTATACTTGTTCTACTATTTTTTTATGTATTTGTTTAAGACATTGGTTACTTATAGTTTGTTAGATTAGGGGTTACTGCCCTCCTCACTTATGAGTGAGCTCCAAAAAGTTTATTGAAAATACTTATGATTAAAAAATATGCATGGATTTCAAAATGTTTTATGCCAAAATAAGCTCACACTATCTCTTTCTTCTTCCTTCCTTCCTTCTTTCCTTCCTTTCTTTCTTCTTTCTGATTTTGTTATTGTCAGAAGGCACATGTGCTTGCCAGAGTGAGAGAAAAAGAGCAGAAGAGAGGAAGGGGGAGGGAGAAAAAGTAGGTACCCTCCACTGGGGCAATGGTCATGATACATTCCTTTGTCCTCCATAATTTCATTCTATCAGGATTTTGGACATGCACTTGGCATGATTTCGACCTTCTGAGGCTGGGATTCAAAGTGCAGTGGGTCATGTGGGATCCAGCTGCCTACATAAAGCACTTAAACTCTGTGCTATGGGGCTGGCCCTTTAATTCTATTTTTCTACAAATTTCTTGAAGTATTGTTGTATACTGACCCACAAATTCTCACCTATATGTTTGGCCTGCAAAAATACTTCTGTCTATACTTTTTGGTTAAGTTATACTGTATATATTTTATGACTTTATTAATATTGTACTCTGTTGAGTAAAATGCCCTTTCTTAAATAAAACTTTTTATTTTTCCTGGAGTTTATAGTTGTCTTGCTATTTCATTATTTTTTGTTTGTTTGTTTTCAATCACTAACTCTTCCCTCTGTTTCTGAGGAATCTATACCCCATCCCCTTTATCAACACTATTCTCCACATGGCCAAATATATTTAATAATTTACCAGCCCCAATATTTCTGGAGTGCCTGTCTTTTTATTCAAATCTGGGCAGCTGCATCTAGGTCAGTTCTCTCTCTGTTGTGGGACTTTCTCTTTATTTACCTTTATGCTTTATGGCCTGTTTCTGAGATTTTCTGTCTTGTACTTTCTTGCTTTGCTATCATGTTTAGCAAGAGAATATGTTTCAGTAAAATTTCTTAAGAAATAGGGGTTGGAAGGCAAAAAAATTTGCCTTCTTGAATATGTGAAAATGTTTTGATGTTACTCTCTTATTTGATCAAGGTTTGGCAGGATTTAGAATTTCTAGCTGAAGACATGTTTCCTTAAAATGTTTATCATATCCTTCTGTTGTTTTCTGGACTGGCTCTAGTGTTGCTCTTAAGAAACCAATTTTACTCTGAGTTTAGGATCTTTTCTTTATCTCTGGTATCTGAAATGTCATGATAATATATCTTAGTATAGATTTTCTTTTACTAGTTGTGTTGGCCATTCCATGAACCATTGCAGCCTAGAAATTCATGCTATCAGTTCTGGGTGATTTCCTGATATTAGTTCTTTAACAATTTGACCCTTCTACTTTCTTTTATCTTGGGACTTTTACATGTTATTTTTAAAGAAATTATATTGGATTTCCAATTTTTCCTTCTCATTATATTTTTGTTGTCTTCTAGAGCAGTGATACCCAACCTTTCTGGCATCAGGAACCAGCCTCATGAAAGATAATCTCTCCACAGATGGGAGTTGAAGGGGTTCCCAGGATGACCCAAGTGCACCACAACCACCGTTTAACCCATTTCCACCACTACCACATTGCTATGTACAATGAAACAATCACACAACAACATCCGTGGTCTCATGATAATACAATACCATCACTGAGCTGGCAGCAATGTGAGTGATGGGCAGCAGCTGCAAACACTGACAAGGCCTCGCCCACTGCCCATCCCCTGGTGTGCAGCCTATTGACTGGCACTGGTCAGGGGCCCAGCTCACAACAGCCCATGGGTTAGTACAGTGCAGATGAGGGGAGTAGAGACCCCTGTCCTGGAGTATTTCCTCAACTTTCTTTTCTTTTGTTTTTTTTTTTTAATTATTTATTCATTCATTTATTTTAATTTGACTCAAGAGAGACAGAGAGAAAGAGAGGGAAAGTGAGAAAGCAAGCCACCTGGTTCAGGACTTGAACCGTGGTCAGCCATATGGGAGTGTCCAGCACCTTAACCACCACAC
The DNA here is from genome assembly GCA_026018925.1 of Tupaia tana. NCBI lineage: Eukaryota > Metazoa > Chordata > Mammalia > Scandentia > Tupaiidae > Tupaia > Tupaia tana. Next base: position 70,868,975 of record JAKSZU010000008.1, read on the forward strand.
CACCTGCTGGTCCCCCTCAACTTTATTTTCTAAACTTTGATTGGAATTTTTTTAATTTTAGCACAATTTTTATTTCCAAGAGCTTTCTTATTTTTCATTGTTCATATTCCCCATGTAGGAATGCAATGCAATATGTTCTTGTATATATTCTCGTATATGTTCGTGTATATATTCTTGTTCACTTCCAGAGAAGTATGTGTCTGTTAGCATGTGTGTGTGAGTGTGTGTGTGTGTGTGTGTGTGTGTGTGTGTGTGTATTAAGAATGGGTGGAGAAGAAAATACTTGACTTGAAGATCTAAAGGATGGGAACTGGGAATTCAGATGCTCGGGGTCTAAATTGCAGCGCCTACATCTGTGGCACCTACATTGTAACTCCCCCTACTTGCTAAGTCAGTTACCAGTCTCACTCCATTGTCTGTCTTCTAAAACCATCCTCATCTTTTGTCCACCATTTCCATTCTTTGCCTACTTTTACCATTTTTTGTTCTTCAGTTCTTCTGAGTTTCTACTTCATAAATTTCCCTACTCAGTTTTTGTGACATTTCAAACAGGAGAAAAGAACACATTTATGGGTAATCTTCCACATCTAGTCCAAAGTCCCCTGATTTTCCTTTACATATTCATTCGCTATGCATTAAATAACATACTTTTTATTTGGGGTTTTTAATAAAGTAATAAAACCATTATTCTATGTTAAGAGTTGCTGTTCTTCTATAACAAACTGCACTGTGATGCACTTGAAGATTTGGCAGTTAAGTTCACTCCACAGAGACAGAGCTCAGAACTTGAAGGAAAAATTCAAATTTGTGCCTTGGCAAAAGGGCAAATTATTGCATCAAGAATTTTTAGGGGTTTTTACGAGCAGTTAACATTTCCAAGTTTAACCACCTAAACACCATTCTACAGGTGCAGTTCAAATGTGAAAAAGTCCTGGAGAAGCTTGTTAAGGGCTTGTAACACACACACATGCACACATCCATACATTTTCCCCAATTCTTAATAAGTCAAGGACAGTTGGGTGTACAGGAAGCCATTTCTGGTTCCCAATACATCTGATAGAGGGAAGTTCTCTTTAAAAGACGAAACACTAATGATCTATCCTGGGACTGTCAGTTTTGTCTCCATGGCTTATAACCTTGCCTCGAGGCATCCTTCCTGATTGTTGTTCACCTGGAATGTGTCCTTGCCAAATGGGACTACATTTGCTTTCTACACCCATCTTCCTCTGCCAAACAAGGACGCAGCTGCAATCAATAACAGACTGCTTCCAACTTCTGATGCAGTGCAGGCTTCCAGATGAAGAGGGGCTTCAAAATTCAAGTCCCATAAAGAAAATTTAGAGCCCATAGTTGAGGATAGAGCCCTCATGTTGCTCAGCTATCAGAGACCCCCACCTCCATCCGTTCCTTTTCCATCTGCATTCAGGATTACAGATGTACCTAGTGCCAAGGGCAGCTGGGAGCAGCGGCAAAGTAATGCACATAGGGAACTATGACTCTCAACATGGTGTTTAGAAAAATCAGTTGACAGCTGCTTACAAGTATATCCCTGCTGTAATAAATGCTGTCCATTTATTCCAATGTATATTTTCCTCTTGTAATAAGACATTAGAATAGTAGCTTTTATTTACAGTCATTGAAGTAGGAGATAATGGTACAGCCCAGTGGTAATGATGAGAGGTGCTTTTGAGTGAACACCAGAGAGGAGACAGAATCTCCTGACAGCTTTGTGCTAAGGAAAAATCTAGAGGAGGATATTTCACCCACATGAATGGCCAAAACCCGGGTGTGTTTTATAGTACAAGCATTGTTCAGAGTTTCCACCAATACTGTTTGACCCTCTGACTTCACTGGATATTTAGCCTGTGTCTGCAATATCACATCTTGGTGAAATATGTCTTTCTTTGTAATAGTTTTAGTTGCCAGTCCCTCTAATGGAGGTGATATGTTATTATACCATCACATGAACAATTTTGACTGAATTAACCACAGCTCAATAGGGACTTGATTTTACACAGAGAACACAGCATATTGAACCCTGTTTCGTGCACAGACAGAGGAATCTGTCTTTGGTTTATCAACCTTAGGTCATTCTGAGGTGCAGTATCGAGGGCTTCATTTTAAACCTTGTTTAGTAGCTCCTGAGACAGTCTGGAAATTAGCTGGTCAATTAGACAAACAGCCTGAATGTATGTCTAATTGACGATGAATGCATTTTGATACTATATCTGTTTAGGAGATTATCTACAAACTGCTTTATGCATTGGATGCCTCCAAATTGTTATATGGACATCTGTTTCTGTTGGCCACAAGCATATGGTTTACAATGACAATTTTATCATTAACTGGAATCATAGCTTCACCTATCATTTTATTCTGAAAATTCCTAATGTTCTTATAAATACCTGGGGTGGATATGAATATGTGTGTGTGTCAAAGAGAAGGAGAGAAAGAGAAGGGTTGGGGTGGAGGGTGGAAAATATTTCTTATGCATTGTGTCCTTCTGTTCGTTCACCCAGTGGAATGCTGCTGTACATATGTACACTTTCCCTAAGTGAATCAGTCAGCACTGCCCTTTGCATGACAAAGAATGGCTACCCTCCTCTGCATGCTTAGGTTCTGACACTACAAAGCTTATTTAAGAAAATCTCCTAATAAAGCTATCATCATTTATTTAATGGTCAACATAGATCTCAGAGAAAATCATCAGACAGGCCCATGTTGAGGGACATCCTACAAAATATTTCACCAGTATTCCTCAAACTATCAAGGTCGTCTACACAAAGGAAGGTCTGAGAAACTGTCACAGTTTAGAGGAGCTAAGGAGATATGATAATTCAATGAAATGTGTTATCCTGGCCTGGATGGGATACTGGGACAGAAAAAGGACATTAGGCAAAAATCTAAATAAATTCAAATAAATCATGGAAATATAGTGAAGAATAATATCGCGATATTGGTTCATTAGTTGTGACAAGTGTACCAGACTAATATCAGATATTAACAGTAAGGGAATATGGGCTCAGGCTATGTGAGACCTCTCCGTACTCTCATTGCAACTTTTCATTAAGCCAAAACCTATTAGAAAAAAATATTTTTTTAAGCATTTTTTAAAACAAACAGAAAAGAGATCACATTGAGAATGATTTTCCAATTTGCTTTTGAGAGGGTCAGTGAACTCTAGGTGAGAATCTTAGTCTCCAATTTAATTCTTGCTCTGTGGCTGATAGTATAGACCTGGTCTTAAATCACTTTGGACAAGTTACTTAATTTCTCTGAAACTCTGCCTCCTTATCTGTAAAATGGGAGTAATGATGTTTGTCTCACAACTACCTCCAGAGAATCTTATAAGATGAGGTTTAAAACTGTTACCATAGTGCCTGCAAATAAGAAGGGTTCACAGAAACAGAAGCTGTTGCTATAAACAATAATAAAAGAAACTGGAATTTCCCTGTTGTCCAGGTACCAACTTCCAGGTAAGATCTTAAAGAACAGCATCTAGTTTTCTTGCCAACAGAACTTCAGAGTTGCAAGAATCTATTAGAGGGATAAAGATGGGAACATGTTCTATGTTAAAAAGAAAGGGAAGGGGGACCAGCAGTTAGCATAATGGCTATGTCGCTGGACTCCCATGTAGTTGACCGCGGTTTGCATTCCGGACCCAGTGGCTTAAAACTCACGCCGGGCGCATGTGCGTGTGTGCCCAAGATCCCAGAGGAGAATGGAGGAGAAGGGATTGCGGCATGGCCATCTCCCCAGGGGGATGATTTCTCGCTTTCTATCTCTCTGTCTCTATCTCTGTCTGGCGAGCACATGTGCCCTATAGCAAAAACCTCATTAAAAAAAAAGAAAGAAAAGAAAAGAAAAAAGAAAAGAAAAGAAAGGGAAGGGAAGGAAATTAATAGATGCAGAAGCTTCTGTTAAATCGAAGTGGGCGAAATGGCTTAGAAGCTGTGAATAGATTAGTCACAGATTATTACTTGACTTAAATTGACTGACACATTTCAATGGCAGATCAGAGTAGTGGGAGCAGAATGCAGAAAGAAGTGGGTAAAGGAAGCTGCCCTTGTCTGTTTTTCATCAAGCATGTCCTTCCCCGCAGTGGTCCACCCATCATGGCATGGCCATCTATGTACTTGTAACTATGATGGGTCATTGATTTTCACATTCAGTTTGATGCTTGCCTTGTGGTTTGTGATTTGAAAATCTATTCTACTCAAAAGGCAGCTACAAATGACCGTCAAACATAACAAATCTTGAACTCTAACTAGCCAGAAAGCAGTAGCCTCTTAAATTGATGACCTGATAGTCAAGGGCATTTTGTCTTCTGTTTCCAGAGCTTGGAAAAACATTAACTCTATTAAAGAAAGAGTGTCCATATCTTTCATTTCTCTAAACAATTGATAAACATAAGTTCTTTCTGAAAACTTTTCATCTCTTTCCTTTAAAAATTTGAGGAGAGTCAAAATTACTTTAGTGTGTCCATTAAAAGATGATTACTCATTTGGGTTAGAACTTTACATTTGGTGATCAGCTTACTGCACATCCCGTGGTCTATAGTATCCATAACCATAGGAAAATCAGATACTAGAAGCATTATTTTAGGGAGTGGGTCCAAACCAATGGGTGTCTAAAATCTATTTCTTCCCACTTTCTTATTATTAAGGGGTAGAGAGGCTCAGGAATTGGCCATTTCAATACAATGATGTCACCTGAGTTCACAAACCTAGTCAGAAACAGCATTACATGGATTAATCTTCAGTTTAAGTTTATCCTAGTAAAAAACATCACAAGAATATAAATGACTTTTAAAAATAGTGCAAGAAGAAAACTAGTGTGTTTCCTAAAGCGATTTTAAAATACACACACACAAATATTATAAAGCAATATTATTTCTTTAGTGTAAATTAGAGGGCAGCTGATTCTAGAACACAATAGAACACAAGCACAGTAGTGATGAAAGACGGTGTCAATCTCTCAATTAGAAAGAACAAGAGGGCTTATAGGTGACACCCATTTTTAACAAGTACTCACCAGAGCAGTAAACCACTATCTCATAAAAAGATTCCCAAGCCCCACCAATGTCCAATTATTTTGCCATCATTCATTCAAGAAAATTCCAATGCAGTGAAAGAGCCTGTGTTACCCATCAGGTATTTTATCAAACTGCAAAAGGAAAATAGGAATTCACTTGCACGGGCATATCTTCAAACACATTTCAGAAACACAGCTATCACACAAAGTGAAATACAACCCATAGGATTGCTGCCTAGAAGGGATGAACTTCTCTTTCCTCTGAGCCTTCTCTAGGTCAGGGGACCTCCACTCACTCAGAGAAAGGACTGAGAAAGGGGGCATGAGCAACAACTTCCAGGTGGTCTTAGGTAAGTACCAGCCTCACAGTTCCTGGGCACTATGGCAACATTCTCTACCTTTTTATACCTCAGTTTCTTTATCCTTAAAATGAGCATCATAGGGGCCAGCAGGTGGCATGGTGGTTAAGCACTGTACTCCATATGGCTGACCATGGTTCAAGTCCCAGACCTGGCAGATTGCCATCTCACTTTCCCTCTCTCTGTCTCTTTGTATTTCTCTGATCAAATTAAAAATAATAATAAATGGAATAAAATAAATAATTCTTTTTAAAAATGGGCATCATAAATAACCTATAGGTTTTAGTGAGAATTACATGAATTAATGTATATAAAGTCATTCAATAAACATATTTTATTATTGTTAATATCATCATTGCCTAAGCTGGAGAAGATGGTTGGGTTGTCCCATGTAGTCACAGACTTATGATGAGGACAGAAGCAGAAAATTTTCTTCAGATAATGACATATTGAGGACAAGGGAGTGCTCTACTACAAAAGATCATTGTCACTGGAGACAAACAGGAGGCACTACAGGCTTTGGCCTGGCAATTTAGCAGTCCCCAAACCCATGAGCCAAGCAGTTGATTCAGGGGTAGTCACTCAGCCCAAGCTACTCCAGCAAAGTGCCAACCTAGAAGGGCAGAGCTTCAACTGTCTTGCACACTACTCTGTCTCCTCCACTCATTTGAGAAATGTTAAATAAATTTGGAACAGAGAAATAATTCTTTCCCACTTGGTATGCTAAACTGATGGACTAAGATCCTCAAGCTACTGATGGCCACTTATTTTACCCCTATGAAAGGAGAGCCTGCTTAAGATGAAGCCAAAACAGAGGACAAAAGAGTCAAGATAGAAAGACCTGGATACAGCTGTGCCTGAAAGAAATTTACTCTCATAATGTCTAGTTACAAATGACAGTAAAAGCAATCTCTTTTGCTCTGTTCATTGTTTTTTTTTTTTTTTTTTTTTTTTTTTTGGGGGGGGGTGGATGTTATTGTTGTTGTTGTTGTTATTATTATACAAGTTTGAGCAAGGTTTCTGTAACCTGCCACTTGGAGTCCTGACTTTGACAGTCCCTGTACTTGGTTCACTCAAACACTATGGATTGGATTGAATTGAGAAAGAGAACAGAGGGCACAAGTCCAGGGGAGGTGGGACAGGAAGTACAAGAAAAAAGAGGCTCTTCAGGGTCCTGCTTTAGAGGACGTCATGAAACTGTACCTCCCCTTGTCCTAGTGGAGCCTCATGGACAGAGAAGCTTACTCCCTACAGTTCCACCTCAGTCCTTGTGGCCAGGATGCTGCGTGGATAATCTAATCCTATCCTCAATTTTTACAGAGAAAGAGACTTAGCAACCTTGACCAAGTTTACACAGTCAAATAGATTTCACACCACACAAATTTCATTTTTTTTCCTTGCAAAGTTGACATAATTGGGGAAAGATAAGTTTATTTCAAAGTTATATCATTTTGGAAAGCTTTCGCTTTTATGTATTTATTTTAACTATGATTCTCCTTTTGACCCGGCCTCAGCTACTTCCACCTTAGGGGGGGAAAAAAACCTCTCAGTCCAAATTACTAAAGGTAAAGACATCGTATCTGCATTTTAATTCCTGTTCAGCAGAGTACCAGAAAGCAAGGAAGAGCTTCTTTTAATCAATTCCTGCCGTGACCAAGCCAGACATATTTCATCTTTTGATTGGACCCTCTGGGCTGAATTTGCAAAGAATGCATCCTAAGCCATTAAGCCAATAAATGAACCTATTTTCAAAAGGACTATTTAAGTAGTTAGATCAGTTACTTATAGGGGATTTAGATGTGTGAAATCGCTAATTTAGAAATGGAGGGGATGCAGTTCAGACCTTATCTTCTATTCAGACCGCGTTGTCATGAGGAATCTGGCCGCCACTCAGAACAGAGCATAGCCCTGACCGGTCACTCTGGCTACTTGCATCTGGAGCACTCAAATAAGAAGCCCATGTGGCATCTACCTCAAAAGCAACTGTATCTAGGTAGACACGGAAGTTGAATGTCATCGGCTGTCATCAATCCAGTGTCAACAGACAGCGAGTGCTAAACTATTTCTGCCAGAAAGATGAGAATTAACAGGCTTAATTCCATCCCAGTCTTGTGAGAACAGTGTAAATGTCTTCTCTTCATCATGGTCAAATCTTTCCAACACCACACCTTGTTATAATTAGCTCTAGCTAATTATGATTCATTTAATAAATTAAACCTGTTGACCTGTTTTTTCTCCTACAGTTTATACAAAAGTCAGGATTTCTTTGCTCACTTTTTTCTTGACTCACATTCCAAATCCATCTCCTATAGATCTTCAGTGATTTCGAGTTTTTATTTGTGGATTCAACCCTCATAGAAAGTCAGTATTTAATGTGTGTTTTTTCACACAAAAATCATATACACTAATTTATACTTCCCATGAGTATTTTCTAAAATTCTGTTATATAAAACTAGTCTTACAGATGCCCTAAGGGAAAAAAAAAGGGGGAAGTAAATTCCATGGTCAAAAATATTTGGAAAACCTTACATGGTATACTGTCCTTCGAAATTCACAATGCATGCTATCATATGCTAAAGGCTCTGAGAAGTCATGTAGAAAACAAAACATAACAAAACAAAAAGCCATGTAACTGTCTTTCATCCATTATTTAAAAAATCAATTTATCAATAGAAACTTTTCTTCATAAACTGCTATTAACAACCCACAATGCTGGCAGTCTGGAGAGCAGGCTTGGACCAAGCTCCAGAGACAAATGTTAAAGCTTCCTTTAGGCCCAGAGCTTAGAAAAAACATTTAGAACAGGTACTAATGCGGGCAAGACCCAAAGTGCATCAGTAATGCACGCCTCAAGGGAAACCAGATTCCACGTGGACACTGTGGTTCAAATACTGGCCCAGTCAACCTGAAGCATACCAGGCATGTGCACAAATGCCCAGGATCCCACAGGCTGGAGGACTGAAGGAAGGGAATCGCAGTGTGACCAGACCCTTGAGGAGGTGCTTCTCTCTCTCTCTGTCTCCCTCTGTGTGTGTGTGTGTGTGTATGTGTGTGTGTGTGTGTCAAGAACACATGCTCTATCATGTGAAAAAAAGATATTAATAGCATATGTGTATTTATACTTAAGATAAGTTTACATTTATTTACATCCTTAGCTTTATTCAGAAGTAAATGTGAAAATGGTCATTGTGGTTTCCTGGTTTAAAGTATAGGATATTTTTAAATGCAAATTTTGATCAATAGCAATATACATACATGGGACCAGCAGTTATTGTAATGGCTATGTTGCTGGACTCCCATGTAGTCGACCATGGTTCGCGTCCCGGACCCAGTGGCTTAAAACTCACGCAGGGTGCGTGTGAGTGTGTGCCCAAGATCCCAAGAGGAGAATGGAGGAGAAGGGATTGCGGTGTGGCCATCTCCTCTGGGGGGTGATTTCTCGCTTTCTGTCTCTCTGTCTCTCTCTGTCTGGCGAGTGCATGTGGCCGATAGCAAAAACCTCTCCAAAAAAATAAAAAAAGAAATAAAAAACAATATACATACATACATATATGTCATATGTGTATGTGTGTATATACACATATATTGGGTCCTTGGAAAAGTTATGATCATTTTTCTGTGTTTTTCTATGCAAAAATGTGTCATGACTTTCCTGACCTAATATATGAGGTGTGTGTGTGTGTGTGTGTGTATCTTAGTGACAAAACAAACAGTAACACAGTTAAAGTTTTTTTAATTATAACACACCATATTCATGCTTCGAAAATCCATATTATACTCTACAAAGATGTACGCAACTAAATGTAAATAAGAAATTATAAAATAAAATCAAATAGAGAAATACTGAAATAAAGAGTTTTTTGAGCTTCTAGGGCCAGCACTCTGTCCATGGTCAGTCATGTGGGATCAAGTTCTTTCTGCACACTGCTTTATTGCTGTGCCATGAGCCAGCCCCTCATTAAAGTTCCTATTATTGATTTAAATTCTCAGTGAGGCGGGATCTGGGGCTGTCTCCTCTGGAAGCCTGAGTCTATGCTCCCCACCTTCCAGCTCTAATTGAACCTCACCCGCATATACCTAAATTGTGAAGCAATTATGTATTTATGAAAGAATCACTGTCTACAGAACATCTTAAATGTCAAAGGGCATTTTATATGACAACAAAAACCACCACAGAAAGCAGAGGAAATTCAATCTACTTGGTTTGTCTACAAATGTCAAACAACCAAACAGCTGGTTTGATTGATCTTTTAAAATGTGCTGATTGAGTGGATTGGCAGGTTGAATGTAACAAATATACTACTTAATTTTTCTATTACTTAAGTGTAGCTTATTGTTCAACATCAGACTCTTATTATTACTGATTAAGATGTCCACACTGTGAAATATTTCCCACTTGGAATTGTGCCACTCTATTATAGTAAGAGGCATCTGTGTGTCTATTAGACATTATTTTGAGCAGAGTCTTTACATGGCATTGTAGAAAAAGAGAAAGGTCGGGACCAACAGTTGGCAGAATGGCTACATCCCTGGACTCCCATGAAGTTGACTGCAGTCCGGGCCCTGGACTCGCTGGCTTAAACTCACACTGGACGCATTTGCATGCATGCCCAAAATCCCGAGAGGAGAATGGAGGAGAAGGGATTGTGATGTGGCCATCCCCCCTGGGAGGGTGATTTCTCGCTTTCTGTCTCTCTGTCTCTGTCTTTCTGGTGAGCACTTGTGCCCTATAGCAAAAACCTCTCAAAAAAAAAAAAAAAAAAGAAAAAAAGAAAAGAAAAAGAGAAAGGTCAAACAGACATGGCCTCTGTCTTAAGAATTCAAAAAAGGAGAGGATCCTAATGCAACCATCATGAACTACAGAAGTAAGGCTCATAAAGCAGGGTTTCATGAAGATGTGGCATTTGACTTGAGCCTAGAAATAGAGAAAGGATTTGACTACATTGAGAGAAAAAGAACAGGGTAAGAAAACCACAGAGGTGACAACATCATGGTCCATTTGGCTATAGTCAGAGTGTGACAGCTGAGAGTGGGCACTTGGTTTGGAAATTTAGAATGGGTTAGTTTACAGTGGTATTGGGTATTTACCTACAGAGGCTGAACCTCTTCAGGTGTACAAGAAGATTTTTAATTATCATAGCTCTCAGAGATATAGAGCAGAGTGTCTAAGAGCAGGGGCTTGAATCCCAGAGGCCCTTCTTCCCACATAGTTCCTTAACCTCTGTAAGCTTAAGTTGCCTCACTTTCTAGAAAAAAAAAGTTCTTTCCATATAGGACTAACGTAAGTTAGATGACTTTATTTATGCACAAATATTTATTGAGCACTTTTTATATTCCAGGCACTTTTCCAGGTGCTAGTGACAAAAAAAAAAAAAAAAAAAAAAAAAAAAAAAAAAAGAAAAAAAGAAAAAAAAAATTCTTATAGAGGTTATATCCTAACAGGAGAGATAGGCAGGGCACAGGATAAATTAGGCTTATAAATCATGACGCACTAATAAAAAAGTCAGGAAATTAATATGGGAACTAGCACATTGATAGACTGGTCAGAGAAGACCTCATTAAAAAAGATGCCTTTGGGGGGCCAGCGGGTAGTGTGGTGGTTAAGGTGTTTGACTCCCACATGGCTGACCATAGTTTGAGTCCCAGACCTGATATTTTGACAATCATGCCAAGCACATGTGTGCACGTGCCCACAATCCCTGGAGGGAAAGAGATTTCAGCATGGCCAATCCCCCAAGGTGGGTCTGTGTGTGTGTGTGATTTCTCACTTTCTCTCTCATTCTCTCTCTCTCTCTCTCTCTCTCTCTCTCTCTCTCTCTTTGTCTCTCTTTCTTGTGGGTACATACATCCTATGGGAAAAAATGTCAGTTGAGTAAGGGCAAAAAGAAGAACTCAGTTATCAAAACATCTCAGAGAGAGCACACACAAAGGATGACCAAGCACATTGATCAATGTATCAATGTGGTTGGAGTATTTGAGGCAGAGAGAAGATGTCCAGTGTGGCTAGAACAGAACTTACTTATATCACAGGTTCATATAGGTTACAGTGGGGTTGGGGTAAGGGCTGGTGAGGGGTAGGGACCATGTAGTAAGGACCATGTACAGATTATGAAGTTCATTAGTTCGTTATAAGACTGGTTTTGTGAAAGGACTTCAAAATGTTCTTAGAAAAATGGAAGTTCATTTTGCTGCAAAAGAATTCTGAAATCCAGGCATAGCTTTTTTCTTAATATGTATTTCCCACAAACTTTTTGCAAACTTCTTCATATTTCCAGTGAGGAAGCTATTGAAGAGCTTCAGAAGGGGATAACATGATCTTATGTTGTAATCCTTCAGACTGCTGGATGGTGCATATCAAGTGCTTACAAAGGCCTAGGGATATAGTATGACTTTCATAAATGTTAGCTATTATTATTTTTTTCTTAGTGTTGGCATTGTAGGATCTAGGGAATACTAGGATCTTTGATATTATCTGGGATTCACAGGACACTGGATTCTGTTCACATCTTTTTCTCAGTCCTGTGTTATGAGTTGGACTTGCATGACTATGACAAATGGGCTGCTCACCTCGGCAATAGGATCAGACAGATTTGGCTTTGGGAATGCCTTCCTTGGTGATGGTATTCCCTGGGTTTGCAGGGTGAGGTGATTGCACATGTAAGTATCAAGCTACTGTCAAACTGCCACATGCAGTCCCAGTTAAAGTGTGGAGGCAGGAATTGACCGGGAAAACACTTTTCTTGAAATGCCAGAAGCTCTTGGATGCTGCACTGGGTTGTTCCTGAGCCAGCTGATGGCATCCTGCCATCACCTAGCAGACCTCTATCAATGAGAACCCAGAGTTAGCCGGGGGCTGGGGGATGGCAGCTTCTAGTGTGTGCTTGAAGTCTATGGAGGGGATAGAGTGGGGTGGGCCTTTAAAAAGCTAATGGGGGGACCAGCAGATGGCATAATGGCTATTTGGCTGGACTCCCATGTAGTCGACCGCAGTTCAAGTCCTGGACCTGGTGGCTTAAACTTATGCAGGGCACATGTGCATGTGTGCCCAAGATCCTGAGAGGAGAATGGAGGAGAAGGGATTGCAGCGTGGTCATCCCCCTCGGGGAGTGATTTCTCGCTTTCTGTCTCTCTGTCTCTCTCTGCCTTTCTGATGAGTGCACATGCCCTATAGCAAAAACTTCTTCAAAAATAAAAAAAAGGTAATGGGAAACATGCATTATTAAAACTATAAGCATATAAGGATGGATTTTAAAATTATTTGCACCAAAGTAAATTTTTATTGTAATTCTATTTTCTATGACATTTTTAATGTACTTTTATATTTGTTCTTCCTTTGTTCTCATGAACATTATAATGATCATACAATGAACTAAAAATAGCAATAACAAGGGCCAGCAGGTGGTTCTGTGGTCAAGGCACTGAGCTCCCACATGGCTGACCATGGTTTGAGCCCTGGACCCAGCAGCTTGAAAAATCACACCAGGCGTGTTTGTGGGCATGCCCAAAATTCCTATGCAGGAATGCAAGAGAAGGGACTGGGGCCTGGTCATACGCCAGGAGTTGATTTCCCTTTCCCTCTCTCCACATGCCCTATGACAAAAACCTAAAACATAAATAAACAAACAAATAAATAAAATAGTAATAACCATAATATAGGTGAGGGTACACCCAACCCACTGGAGAGTCACTTTCATACACAGTCAGTAAAGGCATAAATTGGTAAAACTTTTCTGAAATGTAATTTTAGGATAATAGGTATTGAACATCTTCACAAAAATTCTACCATTTTACCTAGTAACTCCATATATAGATAAAAAATTAATTTTGAAGTGATCTATGCATGAGGAAAAGTAACTTAAAGTGTCTATTCTGGTTCTCCAACACTTAAAATATGTGGACTGGATATCGGGCTGTTCAAAGTCACTTCAAATACTGGCTTGTGGTGGATGAGGATTCGGTGCAGTGTAGTCAACAAGTAGAATGAGCAGAAAAGATGTTACCCTGGGGTGGAGTCCCCAGAGAAGATACCATTGGCAAAAGACTCTGAGCTGAGCTGTGCAGACTATAAGCGACCTTTAAAACACTAACTATTCTCTCACTGGCTCACTAGGTCCCTGGCCTACATTTTCCAGGCAAGTCCACTTCTATCATCTCTCTTTCCACAATTAGAGTTATTAGATCACATTTGGAACACTATGTTTGAGGGAATGAAATATTTTTTTCCACTGTGTTTTCCAAAATGTGTTTTCCCCCATTTTAATAGGTGTTAGCGGATGTGAATAGGTGCTATGGGAAAGTACTCTACAATCAGTTACTCGGGGTGATGAGGTTGAAATTATACAAGCATCTTGGCTGAGGAGCACCTCAGAACTTCCATTTTTGCAACAAGAAACTCTAAGGGAGGACTCTCATGTAGTTGACCACCATTCAAGTCCCAAACCCGGTGGCTTAAGACTCATGCTGGGCACATGTGTGTGCATGCCCAAAATCCCACGAGAAGAATGGAGGAGAAAGGACTCCAGCATGGTCTTCCCCCTGATGTCGGGGGATGATTTCTCGCTTTCTATCTTTCTGTCTTTCTCCATCTCTCTGGTGAGTGTATTTGCCCTAGAGCAAAAATCTCTCAAAAAAAGAAAAAAAAAGAAACTCTGAGAGGAAAGTTTCATGGGCAGAAGACTGTCACAGACTTATTCGACTACAAAATTCCTTTTTTTGAATCTATTAACAATGTACAAAACAAGTGTTTTGAGGAATGCAACTTTGGAAACTTCTAGACTGGCCAGAATATTGTTCCTTGGCTAGGTAGGGAAGAAAACATCTCTAAACCAGTCTTTGTTACAGTAACTTCCAGAATAGGACTTCTAACTGGGGCCCTGCTCATTAGCTCTGGTCAGAGTATCCATTAGTCAATGAAGAACCCAAAGTTACAAAAAACCATGGTGGTGCAAGGAACAACAGCAATAAAGAACATGACATTCAAGATTTTAAACCCCTCTATAAACAACACATGTACCAATAGCCAGAAGATTTAGATGTTTTGATGACAAGACTTCTGTGCTAGCTGTCAGTCAAGAGGAGCCTGAGGAATTCTCAAGAGGGTTTTTAAAAAAAATTCCCAGACAGATGTGCCTCTGAAAAACAATCCCACATTCCATTCTCACCCTGAACATTGTCTTGAAGCAAAGGGCCACATATCTAAGAGGAATGCAAGGTTCACTTTGTGTTGTCAACAGTAAATATGTCAATCACATTCAGAGACTGCCTGACAGACTGTGATTCACATTTGCATCAAATCCAAAATAGCTGCCAACAGCTGCCTTTGGATTCATGGCAGTCTCAGGACCCAAAAGAAGAATCTTTTCCAATCACGTAGTCACTTTCTCTTCATTTAACATCTTGAGGATGATGTGTTTGGCAACCACACTTTCAGGACCTTGGGCCTTAGGGTCTATTCACATGGTACAGAATCATGCTGCCAGGTGCAGCATCCCACACAGCAAGACAAAATGAGAATAATGTAAGCCAACCTAGTCAGCCTCTTCCCCAACTCTTAATTCCTCAGCAAAGCTGTACCAACAGAATCTTCCTACTGGCACACTATCTAATTTCTGCTCACTAGCCAAAGATGTGAATTTACAGCTGGAATGACAGTCTTCCCAGTAAAATACAAACCTTCATATGAAGGTAAGTCCAGTGACACTGTCAGAACTTTACAGAATTAGAAAGGAGTGTTCCCGAGGTTGATTGCTTGGATTTGAATCATTGCACTCTACCCATAAACTCTGTCTTCTTGGATGTGTTTAATTAACCTCTCTGGGTCTCATTTACCTCATCTAGAAGTGAAAGTGATAAAAGCCCCTAACCCTTGTTCACATTGCTGCAAATATTAAATTAGATTGCTATATAGATAGATAGATAGATAGATTTAGAAAAGTATCAAGTGCATAGTAAGTTCTCAATACCTTGTTAGCTATTATTATTATAATTCAACTGATCTTTTATTAGGCTTAGGTCAATATGGAGAGGACATCATTTTTGATATTTGATAGTATGTAAAGTCAGAACACTGAGTGTGTTCTCCAAAGTTAAGAAATTCTGGACCAGCAGTTGGCATAATAGGTACGCCACTGGACTCCCATGTAGTTGACCACTGTTTGAGTCCCACATTCACGCTGGGCAAGTGTGTGTGTGTGTGTGTGTGTGTGTGTGTGCTCGAGATCCCAAGATGAGAATGGAGGAGAAGGGACTGTGGTGTGGCCATTCCCCCCCCATGGGATTTCTCACTTTATATCTCTCTGTTTCCCTCTGTCTTTCTTGCAAGTGCATGCGCCCTTTAGCAAAAATCTCTCAAAAAAAAAAAAAAGTTAAGAAATTCTATTTCAGAACTCCAAATCAAATGGGAGATGCTTGCATTTTCCCCTTCAAATATTTTTCCCTATTTCTCTGTCTGCCCCTTTTCCCTGAGGTATACACTCTTCCAAAAACTAGATGGTTCTCTGTGGATAAAACTACACTTGTATATGCCTTTCTGGATCCAAAATGCATTTGTAAACCACATAGAATCGGTAAGAAAGACCTAGAAGTATGGAGGGTTTCATGCTATTGCTGCATCTGCCCTCTTCATCCTTTATTCTTGTCAACCTTTGTCAGAAACCATTTTAAGGGTTATCATGGGAATCTTGGGTAAAGTATAGGGACTCCTCACTTGATGACCAGATTATATTTCTAGAACTATGTTATTAAGCAAACTGGTAGATGAGCAAAAGACTTAAAGTCAGATGTCTTGTGGTATGTTGCAGTGCTGTAGGGTGCGTATTTTTCAATAGATATCATGCAACACCACAGTAGATAAAGGTAATTCTATCCATACAAAAAGCATACATTAGATAAGTACAAGAAAGTGACAAGACACATCATAACACATTAATAGAAATCCAGCATAATGGCTTTTTTTGTCCTGAATACTACTATGGGTGCACAATAAAGCACAAATTTGTAAGTGAAATATGTAGTCTTGTGTGAATGCAAATACTTCACATAGTGAATACTAACTGACTGCAGGAATGAGACAAAAACTGAGAAAGGGGGTTCCCCATGCTAGGAACCTGGTCATAAGTCTGAGTGGTCCTTCAATGGGTAGGTCAGTAAGTGAGTAGTGACTGTATCTGCTTTGCCTTGGCAAGGATTTTCTTGATAGTAATTTCCAGGGATCTAGGTCATTCCTTCCCAATTAATGACCCCATGTATTATTACAAAGGTGTACTATCAACAAAATAATCCATGACTAAATGGGCCTAGTCACCAGGACTGGGTTTAGCGGTGGAGGCAGTGACGTGTGCCTTGTTTTTAAGGGACCAAGGGCAACCAAAGAGACAGCCTTTGTGCCTAGTAGATCCTTGGACTGTGAAAATGAGTGCTGCTCTACTGGCTCCAGGCATCTGGGCACCTGCAGGTTTCAGTGCAGACATAGCCAAGTCCAAGAACCACACCACACACAACCAGTTTCAGAAATGACACAGAAATGGCATCAAGAAACCTCATTCTCAAAGGTATGACTCTCTCAAGGGGGTAGACACCATCCTGAGAAACACAAGCTTTGCCCAGAAGCACAACAGGAAGGGTCTGAAGAAGATGCAGGCCAACACGCCAAGGCCATAAGTGCACCAGAGAGGTTGTCAAGGCCCCCATGAAGCCCAAGGAGGTTCACAAGGGCCTCCCAAAGGCATCAGCCACAAACTCAGTCAACTTCCCTACACTGTCCACTCCAAACTTGGGAAATGTGCTCATGCCCTCATCACCAAGGGCCTCAGGCTCTGTCAGCTAAAGGTCAGCAAGGCCAAGCCTCAGACCAAGTCCCAGGCCTCAGCTGCAGCTCCAGCTTCAGTTCCAGCTCCAGCTCTCAGAGGTGTCCAGGCCTCCACAAAACACCTCTAGGTCTCTTCCAGCATGAGTACAGAAGCACGGTGCCCTCTGCCCCTCCCCCCACCCCCCGGCTGCTCTCTGCATGGGGCTGGTGTCCTCCCGGGCTGGTCATACACATAAACCTGAGGCAGGAGTTGGCCTGTGTCTAAGTAAAAAGTAACAACAACAACAAAAAGAAGTGTTGTGCCATGAGGATCAAGCCCAGCATCACAAGGCAGACCGGGAGAACATGAGGAGGCAAGTAGAATAAAAATCAGGCAAAATCAAGGCATAGCTGAGCCTCCTATGGAAATACACAGGGTGTGCAGGGGCTGCAGGACCCAGGAAGGTCAATGGCAGACGAAAGAAGAAAAAACTTAAGCAAAAGGAAAGTGCACACCTAAGATAGGCAATCAGGAAAGCAAAATCTGTATATTGGATAAGTCCCGAGGAAGGTGAGAAGTATCCTATAACACACATATGGAGAAGAGACAAAAGAAAAGAAATTCAAGGTAAAGAGCTTACCGACATAGCAAGATAGGGGCACAGTAGGAACACAAAGCAAGAGTCACCCAAATGGGAAGGTTCCAGTTGGTGTCTGGAGACCTCCCTGAACATTCAGGCATGTGCCCACGTTCTGGGGCTGGCTGAGGCTGGGGAAGATCACAGCATGAGACCCTGTTGGGAATGCCTCTCTCGCTCTTTATCTCACTCATAAAAGAAAGTTAAAAAAAAAAAGTTTGAAAGTCCAGCAGTTGGCATGGTGATTATGGCACTGGAGTCCCACATGGCGACACCATAGTCCAAATTCTGGACCCGGAAGCTTGAGATTCACACCGGCATGTGTACCTAAAATTCCAGGAGGATAATGTAGAAGGGATTGCAGTGTGATCATCCCCTCTAGTGGGTGATTTCTCACTTTTCCACTAACTGTCACTCTCCAGGGAGCACGCATGACCTATAGCAACAAAATTACCAAAAAAAAAAAAAAAAAAAAAGAGGATACAGGAACCAGGCTGAGACACTGACCTATTAAAGAGGGATTGGCAATATGCTTGCAACAAGTCATAATATTTAACTGTTTAGAAATCTGGGTGATATTTATTTTATAAGAGATCATACAAAATTTGCAAAGAAGTAATTTTTATTTAAGATTATTTCCTTCGGTCCCTTTGGGAATTTCTTGTTCAAGAAACTGAAATAGGGCAAATGAGCATGGGCCCTACCCACATGAGGAACTTGGACTGTCACCCAGGCCAAGATCAACTGCTCCTGACTGGCAGCAGCTTCAGTCCCTTGCACCTCTTCCTCCCTGGTAGGAAGAAGCAGAAGCTGGATAGGGACTCAGAAATGGATGGTGACACCTTCTTGCCCAGGATTCTTAGAAGATCACAGACAGATGAGCTGTTTTATCTCCATTTTGAGGAAATTGAGACTGGTAGAAGTTAACTAAAGTGTTTAAAGCTATAGAAAGTCCTGAGAAAGTCAACCTAGAATCTCACTCCCTTTGTAAGAAGCCAATATTCAAACAAGTGACCAATTTCATACGTATTCTGAAACTGGGAAAGAAAAGAATACCAGTGAATACCAGGCTTGAATATGCTCTAATAATAGTTCTGGTATCAGTATCTCCTCTGCTCCACTAGAGAGCCTCATAGTAATGAGTAGCCTTGTACAAGCATAATAAGATACTTAAAACAATAGCTCTAGTTGATTGAGAACTTTCTTCAAGCCAGGCATTGTTCTAAGCCCTTGATATAAATTCACCCTTTTAACACTCACAACAATGCTATGAAGTAGATGTTATTATTATTTCCATTCTACATTGAAGACACTGAGACATAGAGAGGTTATATAATATGTCTGAGGTTATGCAGCAGTGAAATCAGACCCAAGCCTCATACCCAGACAGTCTAACTTCAGTCTATTATCTTAACTATTACGTTCTGCTGTGTGCTGTATAAATACCACTGTATCCTTGGGCAAGATCTTCAAACTATGCTGAATCAATTCCTTTCATATTTATAACCCAAACCTCTAGAACTGAACTTTTTTTTTTTTTGGAGAGGTTTTGCTATAGGGCGCTTTCGCTTGCCAGAAAGACAGAGAGAGACAGAGAGACAGAAAGTGAGAAATCACCCCCCAGGGGGGATGACCATGCTGCAATCCCTTCTCCTCCATTCTCCTCTCGAGATCTTGGGCATGCACGCACACATGCCCGGCATGAGTTTAAGCCACTGAGTCCAGGACTCAAACCGCGTTCAGCTACATGGGAGTTCAGCGACATAGCCATTACGCTAACTGCTGGTCCCTAGATTTGAACTTTTTGCATTCTTATTCCTATGTGCCACTCATGCCATGTGACCAAAACTCATCCAGACCCCCTCCCCACAAAAGTCCTGAACTTCTAGAAGGTAGCCCTCATTCTATTTTTCTGTGTGTTCTCTAACCTAACCACATGCCTGGCATAGAACATTAGCCCATTATGCATTTGGTAAATGTATGAAACAGCAACTGGTGAAGGACTAGCTTGTGCCATCAACAACATTCTTCCATACAGGAAGAACCCTGAATCTGCACATAGCACCGTGAGTTGTCATTAGCTGTCTACAGGTGTGTTTCTCCCAGTAGGTTCCCAAGTTCCGTGAACAGAGGGACTGTGTTTTCTGTTTATTTCAAGTGAAAGACGAAGTGCCTGGCGCATAGCTGTCCTCAATAGTTTTTTTGGTGAATAGTGAGTTAGCTTTATGAAACCTCACACCTATTCACAGAGGAAGTTGGGTTCAATGCCACCACTTATCAGATGAGTATTGCTTGGGTCCCCAAGATGCCACTGTGATGTTATTCTGAATGCAGGATGGGATTTGTTGAGTTAAGTCAACCAAAATCCACTGAAATGGCAACAGACACCATTTTCTGAGTGCTGAGCAATTCATGTGGCAGAAGAGGGTACAGGAACATAGGTGTGTGTGTGTGTGTGTGTGTGTGTGCATGCGTGTGTATTCTTATATTTAAGATTATCTATTTTACTGAGTAAAGAGATATAAGAGACAGTTATCAGCCTATTTCACTCATTCTTTGAGCAACAAGCTAGAAACTCAGCAACTGTGGAGAGCTGACTTATAATGATAGCCTATATTTTACTTTTCTTCATCCTTCCTTAAAATTTTAGGTTGACTTTATCTTCAACTTGCTGTAATAGCAAAAAGCAACTACTGTTTTCACAGCCATTTTCACTGAGAAAGATTATGGGGGAAGCCTTTTAACTGCTCTACAGGTAACTGATGTGGTAGTGTAAGAGATGCAGAGAGTACCAGTCTACAGGTAACTGATGTGGTAGTGTAAGAGATGCAGAGAGTACCAGTCTACAGGTAACTGATGTGTAGTGTAAGAGATGCAGAGAGTACCAGTCTACAGGTAACTGATGTGGTAGTGTAAGAGATGCAGAGAGTACCAGTCTACAGGTAACTGATGTGGTAGTGTAAGAGATGCAGAGATGCCACTCTACAGGTCTTACATGTCTTTTCCCCCCACCTCCTTATTAATCCAGAAAACAAATTTATCGATTCATTCATTGATTCTGGTTTTTCTGCGACATAGCCATTACGCTAACTGCTGGTTCCCTTTCTGTTCTTCTTTTTGTTTTTATTTTTTTCAGAAAATACTTGCTTGTACTAGTGCCATGGGGCATAAAGTATAGAGGAGAAGGCAGACAATAAAGAGCTAAGTGCATAATTTATTTTTTTCAAATAGTTATAATAATGAATATAAAAGTAGTACTATGTGCTCGGAGAGTGTAAAATAGTGTGTCCCAATCTAGTCCATGAATACTTCTACCCCAGAAAAGAGCCCCTGTGTGGGAGAAGGCAGGGTACATGGGCAGAGCCAGGAAAGGTCAGTGTGGCCAAATAGGGAGGAAAATGGAGAGCTCTGCAGAGGAAAATGCAGTGCAGGAGGCAAACATCAGATAACTTAAATCCTCGTGAACTTGGGTGAGCCATGTACACTTTAATAGAGAAACCACTGATGGGTTTGAGGCTGGGAGTAGGATGATCATGGGGTATTCTGTCTGCTTCCTAGAGCAGCTCTGTCCTCTCAGAGCTTTGCTCTCTGAAGCCACACAATCCTGGTTAAAGGAAGATGGAAAATTCTGACATTGCATGGTGCCCTGTGCTTGCCTAGTCGATTTGGAGTTTTGTTTTTCTTTTCCTAACATAGTTAAATATTTAAAAGCAGTGCAGTGACAGCTATTGACTCTGATCAGACAAGTAATTAGCTAATGACTACAAAGTGTTTTCTGGATAGAAAGCAACATGTGAAATGCAAGGGGGTTCCAACAAGTTCATGGAAAAATGGAATCAAAGTACAAGTTTATTTTGGTGCAAAAAAGTTTTGAAATACAGGCATGGTCTTTTCATAATACACATCTGCCATGAACTTTTTGAAGGCCACTTGTATTATTAAAATGTGCCCACATGGGTAGTAGAGCTGATGGAGCCTCAGACCACGCTGTGCCTCTGTGGTGGTCTCCCCATAGGAGGTTGGCTGGTCCTGCTGTGATAGATTAGCACATATCATTCTGGGGGAAGAAAAAATTCCACAGCATGAGGAAGGCTTTGTTTGTCTCTGGAATAAATATTTTCCCATGGAGAACAGTCAGGACAGGGACTTGCTTCAACTGAACAACATTGTCAGACATCGTATAACTGACCTGCTTTCTTCTTTAATTTTTTTAAAGAATCATTTTACTTAATTTAATATTATTATTTTACAGAGTGATCAGAGAGAGACAGAGGGAAAGTGAGAAAGCAAGCCACCAGTTTCAGGACTTGAACCATGGTCAGCCATGTGGGAGTCCAGTGCTCCCAACTACCATGTCACCTACCAGTCATTTCTTGGACAGTAGAGGGTAGTAGAGTCAGCAAACTCTGAACCCACCACTAGATAACTTTGTAGACTTAGGGAGGTAACCTTAACTAATTTTAGTCAATTGGCCTTAATTAATGAAGCCAAGCCTTAGATTGCTTGAAAACAGATTTGTCTACTCACTCATGTATTCAAGTGTTCATTAAATAACATGAAAACTTTGCTGAACACCAGACTAGATCTGCAGACATAATGGGAAGCAGTACTGGATTCTTGTCCTTGAGAGAGAAAGATATGCAAACAGTAGAATAAAGATACTGGAGAGATAACAGCAGTCCAACGGCTGGTATAAAACCCACAAATTAGACTAATAAGTCTTTTTTTATTTCTCACTTTTCTTCCTAAATTAATGATAGACTTACAGGAATTTTTAAAAATAATGTAGGGTAATGGCTATGTCACTGGACTCCCACGTAGTCGACCTCGGTTCGCGTCCCGGACCCGGTGGCTTAAAACTCACGCCGGGCGCGTGTGCGTGCGTGCCCAAGATCCCGAGAGGAGAATGGAGGAGAAGGGATTGCGGCGTGACCATCCCCCCTGGGGGGTGATTTCTCGCTTTCTGTCTCTATGTCTCTCTCTGTCTGTCTGGCGAGCGCACGCGCCCTATAGCGAAAACCTCTCCCAAAATAATAATAATAATAATAATAATAATAATAATAATGTAGGGAGGCTGTTCCCAGAGCACAGCTCAAGTGCTACACCTGTGCAGCCAGATCCCACTTGGCTATTGTGGTTCGAATACTGACCCCAGTGGCTTGCAAAACACACTGGAAGCATTTCTATGCATACCAAAATCCTGACTGAATGAGGAAATGGAGGAAAAGGATTGTGGCATGACTATGATCCTTTGGGGTTCCTTTTATTCTCTCTGTCACCTTCTCAAACTTCTGGCCAAACAAACAAACAAACAAACAAAAAAACAGAGATTTGCTGTACCACCAATGAGAAGTACGTGCTCCAGCATCTCCCAATAAGAATATCTTATATAACTATGATATAATAACAAAGGACATTGATGTTAATACACTCTATAGACTTTGTTCAGACTGTACTAATTTTTCATATGCTCCAATGTACATAAGCATGTGTGTAGTTCTGTACTATTGTATCACATGAATAGATTTGTGTAGCCACCACAATCAAGACACAAAATTATTTCATCACCACAAAGAACTTTTTCAGATGATCCTTTGAGAATATGCTTTATACATATATGTGAAGCAGATATTAAAGACAATCAGAAGAAAAATTTTTTTCTTTTTGGGAGAGGTTTTTTTTTTCGCTATAGGGCGCGTGCGCTCGCCAGATAGACAGAGAGAGACATAGAGACAGAAAGCGAGAAATCACCCCCCAGGGGGGATGGTCACGCCGCAATCCCTTCTCCTCCATTCTCCTCTCGGGATCTTGGGCACGCATGCACACGCGCCCGGCGTGAGTTTTTAAGCCACCGGGTCCGGGACACGAACCGCGGTCAACTACGTGGGAGTCCAGCGACATAGCCATTACGCTAACTGCTGGTGCCCCAGAAGAAAATTTTAAATCAAAGTTTTTGCCCTAGAGGAGTTTACAATTTAGTTATTTGAATGATTGGGCACTTTCAAATTTTTAATTAGTTATATTAGGATTAAAGTTGATATTCCTGGGCCTCAGCTGAAGCCACTATAAGAAAGAAGAAGAGAGCCAACATTTTGAGGAACTACTGTGTCATGTGTAAAAACTTAACCCTGGGGGCTGGCAAGTGGCATGGTGGCTAAGGGTGCTGGACTCCCACATGGCCCACCATGGTTTGAGTCCTAGACCTGGCGGCTTGCTTTCTCACTTTCTCTCTCTCTTCCCCACCCTCATCAAATTAAAATAAATAAATAAAGCTGAACAAAATAATTATTTTTTTTTAAAAAAAATACTTAACCCTGAGGACCAGCAGATGGTATAATGTTTATGTTGCTGGACTCCCACATAGTTGACCTTGGTTCAAGTCTCAGACTCGGCAGCTTGAAACTTGTGCCAGATGCATGTGTGTATGGGTCCCAAATCCTGAGAGGAGACTGGAAGAGAAGGGATTGTAGCACGGCCATCCCCACCCCCACCCCACCCCCCATGGAGGGGAGTGATTTCTTGCTTTTTGTCTCTCCATCTCTGTCTCTCCAGTGAGCGCATGTGCCCAATAGAAAAAAATCTCTCTAAAAAATGTAAAAACTTGACTCTGTTAACCTGTGTTGATCCAAAAAAATCTCCTGTTCACCATAGTCATGCCCATTGCTGAATCCATAAACTGACTCAGTCTGTCCCCAGTACGGGGTATTTTGTTCCTTAAATAGTCAGGTCTTAGTGAAGTTCATGAAAAAGTTAGTGAGCAGGAATGGGGCATTGGACTCTTTAGCTAGTAAAGCAAGTTCTTAGTCTTGCTCTTTAGTATCAGTCACCACATTGTAAATTCCTTGCTGACAGGAACCATTCCATAGAGACATTTATGCCCTCAATGACCAATAAACATGGTGCCTGCCAATTGGGAGAGACCCAGCTAGGTATCCTTCTGTCTCTTACCCTGGCAGCAATTCTCAACTAGAACAGCAGAGTCACTCTTTCACACTGAACCAAAGATAGAGGGTCGTATGGGGTAGAGTGATGTGGATGAATGAACTTTGTTATAAATCCATCTTTTGCCAGACACAGTGACAAGTTTATTCTATTACCTCATTGAATTCTATAATAAGCTTTGAAGTATATATTATTATTCTTATTTTATTGATGAAGGTACAGTGGCTTGGAGAGGTCAAATAAATTTTCAATATTACATATCTGCTGAGGAGTTAAGGTCCAGTTGAATCAGATACCTGACAGAACAGACCTGCTTTTCTTTCCTTTTCTTTCTTTCTTTCCTTTTTTTTTTTTTTTTTTTTTTTTTTAAGAGAGATTTTTGCTGTAGGGCACATGAGCTTGCTGGAGAGACAGAGAGACAGAAAGTGAGAAATCACTCACTGGGGGGATGGCCACACTGCAATCCCTTCTCCAATCTCTACTCAGGATTTTGGGCATGCACACACATGTATCCCAGCATGAGTTGTAAGCCAGCAGTCCAAGACTCAAATCATGTTCAGCTATGAGCGAGTCCAGTGATGTAACCATTATGCCATATGCGAGTCCCAGACCTACTCTTCTGACGGAGAAATTCCAGAAGGACTCTGCTTCCCAGAACTATCTAACTCTTATTTAGTATGTGAAGCTTCCCATCTGGCACTCAATTCCTTTTGGTTCACACTATAAAAAGACATTTGCCTTTATTCATCATGTATGCCCCAGTCAGAAATAACTTACAAGCATCTTTCCTAAACACTGTTGGAGAACAGGTTTTAAAAATGGAAAATAATTAAAGGATGGATCAAAAATGGCAAGCAGGATACTGAAGACAAATTCTGTCTATGTCAGAAGGTGGTCAGTCTACAAAATTAGTTCATGAAGTACTGACATGGAAGTACTGATTCCTCTTACATTAATCTAGACTGCTTTTGACTGATTCATCATGAACCTCTTAAGAATAAGTTTTCCTTTAACCTAGAACTTTTATGCACAATTGGGTATGGTAAATTAATTTTAAATTGGCTGTAAGACTTCACTCCTTTCTGAATTCCTCCCCTTTCATGTGACTTTAAAGGTTTTCTTACAACCTTAAATCTAGATTGCTCTTGTGATTTGCTTCAGCCAATCAAATTCTAGGAAGGTGTGGCTTACCAGTTCCAAGGCTAGACCTTATCAGGTCTTAAGTATTTTCTCTCTCACTCTCAGACCCTCAGGTCACCATTGGAACAATCCTGGATTAGTCTGCTGAAGGATGAGAGGCCACATGGAGCAAAGCCAGGGTATCTCAGCCAAGGTCATTATAGACATCCAACCCACAGATGACCTGCTAGCTAACCACAAATACATGTGTGAGCTCAAATGAGGTCAGCCAAGCCTGATCCAGATTAGCAACACCACCTCACCAACCCAAAGACACGTGAGCAAAACTAAATGTTTATTAATAGGTGTCCCTGAGGTTTGTGGTTGTTTTTATACAGCATTATTGTGGCAATAGAAAACAGATATAGCAAGAATCTTAATCCCTTTCCTATCTTAGAAATTTCATTTTCTCTGCCTGGATGCAGTGGATTCAGAGCTTTATCTGAGTTATGCTGTAGTTCTGCCTTGTGAGAGCAAGCAGCACCTCTCTGCTAGAAAGACAGTGATGTGTTTTGCTCCTGTGTACAATACAACCCACAAATCTCTTATAGGCTGCTCTCTGGCAGGGCTAGAGGCAGGCTGCTGGCATCATCCTTCAACCTGAAAGAAGTTAAATCGAACACTAGCTCCTAGGCCCAACCACTTACCATCCAATCCCCGGCAAGAGTAAGAGCTGACTAGGGAACTTTAGGCACTAGGTTTCTGGTTTCATAAGGCAGAGCCACAATATTTTCACATGCAGATATTTGTTACAAATATTTATAGGCAGAGGAGATAATCTCTCAGCGCGGCCTGAATTGTGATATTCTCTACCGTCAGTAGATGTCATGTAACTCCATAGTTTCTCTGACCCTGATGGATTTTTTGTAAAAATATGTTTCAAACAGAATATTGATCTTCCTAAATTCCTTTTCAAAGGCCAAAATTTTCTCCAATAGATAAGGAAAGACTGCATTGTGAAGATCTATTAACAAGAATTTCACCAATTAATTCTCATTCACACTTCATGGCTAAATCTAGCATATCAACTAGCACTGTATATTCTAGTTACTGATTCTAAACACAAAGCCATCAATAATTCCGATGACTACTTACTTTCATTACCCATCCTCACAATAATCCAATAAAAAGTATTCATTTCTAGGCAAGCCACAAATACAACTCAACTCAATACTGCCATTGCTGCATATCAGCTGACTCAAGCTAGACTCTAAGCAATCAATATAAAGACTGAGCTCTCTCCCCTCCAGGAGAAACAAAAGAGGCCAAGGACCAGAATCAGCAAATCAGTCTGGGCTTGAATAAACCTAAGAAAGCTTATTTGTTGCTGTCTCTTAAAGAAACTTGTATTTTTTTTCCTGCTCAAAGTCTGGCTACTTCAGACTCAAGTTGCTCCACACAGGCTACACTTTAAAAAGAAAAATACAAGTCAATGTACATTATTTTGGAGTTCGCAGACAACTACAAAAGTTGAGTAAAATAGATTATGGAAATCTGGATACAGCTTAAATTTAACATCTAGCTACATGTATTAGACCTACTCCGAAGCTTCCAATAAATACTCCTTTATTCACTGTCTGTGTTCTTAGTTTTCAGAAATAGTAGTTGGACTGTCTGAATGAGTCAGCCTTAAAAATTAAACTAAAAAAGATAGAAATTAACTTTGGTAGAATTTTATCCAACATAGCAGTTAGATTCTGGTTAGGTCATGTTCAGATTGAGAAAACAGCAGTTGCATAGATCACATTTCCTGTTAAGCTCAACAAATGTATTCACTGAGTTGATGTTGGGCAAAAGAGCCCACTCCACTAAATCATTAATTATTTTTTCTTTCGCAATGCATATTATTTAAGTGGTGATTATTAATATACACATGGAAAAACTACTGTAATGGCACTGTGATTATTTCTGTCATTGGCTTATAAGCCCCGTGGGGTCAGGGACCATATCTGCTAGTTTCATTGCTGTGTATTCAGTTTCCAAAGGGACGTCTATTATATAATAGGCACGCAATATGTATTTTTGAATGAATACATAGGTAAATGCATGAACTAATGCAGCAGTAAACTATTAGCATACCTAGGATCATGGCCGTAATACTCTACTCAGATAAAGAATTTAAATCTCTCCATATTTATTGAAGTTCCTTGACCATTCCACCTGCAGAGAACCCTCACTTTATAATAGAACTATAGCCACCTTGCTGAGATCCCTTTCTAAGCTGGTGCACTTGTCCTGTAGGTTTTGGGAGTGTCGATATCTCAAGGCTCATATCTGTGCCATTCTTTGGAAAATTACTATCAGTTGACAAGAGCTTTCACACCTGTAGGTATCTGGAAGATTATATAACCCCTCCCTGGAGATGGCCCATGACAATGATAGGACGATCCAAGAATATAAAAGTCTGGTCCTCTTACCTTAAGATGGAGCAATTACATGGCATCATCCAGTTACCAGAGCTCCCTATGGGGAAAGGAATAGATTAGATTTTTGCTAATCTCTCCTCTTTACTTAACTTCTTCCCCTGTCACATTCTGTATCCTTACTTTTTTAATCTATTTCTCCTGAAAGCACTCTCTTAATAAATTGATTGCATATGAATTAACATCTTCAGCTCTAGATGATAAAGCTCCCTCCCCAGAGATACACGAGTTATTATTGACAGTCTCAGGCATGTGTAGTTGCACCTAAACTGTTTGGGATACAGGTAGAAGAGGAGGCACTGACTTCTGTGAAATATCCTTGGCATTTGAGAGGTGTTGAGATACTGGTAATTTTAAGGACAATAGAATGTGGTACTGACTCCTTGAATGAATAAAATGCAAATACAGGCAGATTAATGAACAATTTAAAGCAAGGTGTGAATGTCAGAAAGCTTCTTCAGTGGTATTTATAAAGCTCTTCAGTTCCTATAGCTGGAGATCCAACTGTACTGAAAATCAAGCCTGGCACCTAACTGTAAGAGCTAGAAAACATCAGAGGGGATTTAATTCTTATTTTTGACAAGTTAGGGAACTGATAAGGGTGATGTTAAACATTGATACAGAGAGTAATCCAGCAAAAAGATCCCAAGGATGTTGTCAAGGGAGGTGAGATATAAAACTAAGTAAGGGATCATTTATTGATATAGGAACACTTTCCATGACACGGAACTTAATATCCCTTTTAGGACCTGAGCACTATTCCTCCTGGGATGCCTCTCAGAAGCATCGAGATGCCACAATTTCAGTTGCAGAGTATAGAGGAAAAGCTTGAAAAGCTCAGAGAAGTGAGCCTGTAAGAATGGATCTAATCTCTATTACCAGGAACCCATCATCTGATTATGTTCCTTTGGAAGGTCTAGAGAATCATTTTTTCCCAAGGTCCTGGGGCTGGGGTCAACAGCATTGTGAAGAGGCTCCTTAATGTCTGTCTCTATAGACCAGAACTGACGGCAATGCTATTGTACAATTGAACTTCCTGATAGAAATGTGGATGATGAGGAACCAGAATGGCAGAGGCCAGGTGGCAGCAATCAACCATTAGGCCTAAGCTAGGCGTAATTAGCATAATTGGCATCCAGGTTGAAATTGCTGCCAAAAGGCCCTGAATCATGAGGATCTATAGATCTGGCTAATAGATCACAGTGTTTTTAAGAGCAAAATAGATGAGCAACTAATGAGGGTATTGCTAAATGTAGAAAATAAAAATAAATCAAAGATGAATAAACAGAATGCTGAGGTCAGCTTTCCCAAAGAAAATCCATTATCCTTTGTCAACTTTCCAGAGTTGAGTCAGTTCTCAAAACAAGGATCCAAGAACTGAAGAAGGACTCTAATACCACAGCAAGTATGTACATTCCTTCCACCAAGTGATCTATTTCTATTATTTTGAGCAACAATATATTGGAAAAACAGGAAATACCCAACTATTGTAAGGGTTGTTATATAAGGGTTCAAACTGGTACCAATAACTGGAGACTTGAAGTGCCATCATGGCCCAGGCAGATTAGGGTTTCCTGGGGAACCAAAAGTCACCACAGTAAGTAAACTCCTAGTACCATGAGAATACACAATATGTTCTACTGGGAACACAGAACCTACTATTTGACTGATTCTCAAATGCATAATTAGAATGGGCATATTTGACAGTTGACAGAACTCTCTTGGCCAAAGAATTAGAAAAACAATATCAAATCCAGGGCAAGAGCAGAGAGAGGTATGGTCCTGTATGCCACACCATTGGAACACAGATGGGAGTAGAAACAAAGGGGTGAAGTAAGAGTGGCCCCCCTCTCCATCATTTCTCAGTGACTTAGTTGGGAATTCAACCCCTAGAACTTTAGTTTGTCTGGCTATAGAGGTCTCAAATACTGAAGGCTGTTGCTCTTGCCCAATCACTTTGGGGTCACCATACCAGTAGAACAACAGCAACAAAAAAGAGCTACCATTTGGACAAAGGTAACCGACCCTGATTGTTATGGGAGGATGAAGCTGTTTCTACATAATAAGGGCAGGAAAGAATACTTTCAGACCTCAGGAAGTACACTGGGTACCCCTTGGCATCCCCATGTTCATTTTATTGTACATAGGTAGAGACAGCAAATAAAGCTTGATAAGAACCTGGAAATCAGAGGCTTAGAACCATCAAAGTGGAAGTTCTCAGTCACCCTACCAGATAAGCCATCTTAATGTGAAGAGGTATCAGCCAAGAGGGAGGGAAATCTAAAGGGGTTGTAGGACACAGATGATATGTACCAAGAAAGACCTTAGAATGTCCTGTCACTGACCTTCAGTCTTGTAAGTTGTCCAGAGACTGTGATCTGTCAGAATCCTAGAGAAGTTTCCCATGAATGAAGTGATCATAATGAAAAGCAAGTAGAACGGAGCAATGCAAGCAGAAAACTAGCGTGGATGATCAGGACCCCTCCACATACCCTTGACAAGGGCAGTGCACCCATCTTCCAGAAGCTGTGTATATTGACTACAGATAATCTTAGCTATCAATATATCCTTCTTTGGAGAATTGCTATTGGTCAACGGGAATCACCTTTTACAGAAATACCTGGGAACTTACATACTCCACCTCAAACAACAACCCACAATAAAAACTGACTGATGTCTCAAGGTGGGACAACTCTGTAGTACCATTCCTGCTTCAGAACTCCCAGTGAGACCAGAATGAAGCTAGACTTGCCCCACAACCATATCTTTGCTTAGGTTCTTCCTCTGCCTTACTTTACTTCTACTTCCCCACGAATTTCACTGAGAGAGCTTCAATAACTTCTTTGCACAAGAACCCTTACCTCAGGCTCAGCTTCCAGGAAATGTTATCCAGGATACTCACTGCTAAACTTATGTGGTTTTTATCAACACTTATCAAGAACATTCATTGCTGAAACTTTCTTGGAAGTTGACCTTCCCTCCTATACAAGATGAGCTAGGTCTATTCCCTGCAGGCTCCCTTAGCAGCTTGTATTTTCCTCTATCTTAGCACTGGGCCTTTCATATCAAAAGGAGAAACTTGTGTATGACCAGTATTCCTATTACTCCTGAATCTTACAGTTGATGCAGCTTTGTATTTTTCATATAAACAAAGATATGAAGTGATGAAGGGCATTTTGAAGAGAAACAGTCTGTCCCACATGGCTGGCTGCACAGTTTGAATTCCAGACCCAATGACTTGAAAAAATACAATAGGGCCATATGTGTGCAAGCCCAAAATCTCAACAGGATGGAAAAATGGAGGAGAAAGATTGCAGCATGACCATACCCCATTGAGGGATGTTTTCTCTCTCTCTTTCTGTCTCTTGTTCTATGACAAGTATACATTCCCTCTGGCAATTAAAAAATAACTAATTTTAAAAAGAAAAATACCTTTGCTATTTTCAGCACCTATAATTCTGACCCTGTTGGCCAGCAGGCCCCACCCACCAAGATCACCATACTATATCCAGTATATCTGGCAACACTCATTTCTAGAGAAATTCGCTAGCCATGCCTTAATACTCAATACTCCAGAGCAAACTGTTTAGAGTTATCTTTTGGGTTCTGGGTCTGCAAAATAAGCTTAGGCTATTGCATTATTGATTTAGCACCTTATAAAGAGTTGGACAGAGTTTTGCCCATGGAGTACTTACATTGCACGGCTGAACTTTTGGAGCAGCCCAAATACTCTATCAGCAGCACACAGTTACTGCATACAACTAGTAGGGCCCTTCTAGCCTCACAGTGGCTGGACTGCCCTTTTCTGATTCTCAGCCTAAATTCAATTGCAGCCACAGTAAATGGTGTTGTACTCTGGTCCTAGCTTCTCCAGATGGGAAAGGTACAATCAGATACCTCCTGAAATAAAAATCCATAATATTTATTCCTTATATTATGGCCTTTACTACTACCTGTTGTTTTTTTTTTTAAAAAACTTTGTTATTTGCTTATGAGTGCACTGATGTCTCTCTTAGTCTTTGACATTGTTATTGCTATGAAGGCTAGCTCATTTATTAACCTCAGAATGGCACTCAATGCCAGGGCTACATAAGTCTTCCTCTAACATGATCACTCGGTGTGTTCTATTATTTTTCTATACTGTGTCAGAAAGAATGACATTTTTTCAATGTCCTCATGGTATCCAACCTCTAAGATGACACCCAATGAGCCCTGACTCCTGATATTCATGACCTTGTATCATCCTCTTCCCTTGAGTATGGACTGGGCTTTTTTATTTACTTGTAATAAAAGGAATATGACAGAAGTCATAGGATGTCAGCTTCAAGGTAGATTCTAAGTAGACTATGGCTGCTATCTTGGGTGCTTGTCTGCTATCTCTCATTGTTTTCAGAAAAGTAAGCTGCTGGGTTGTAGGTTGATATGGAAAGACTCAGGTGGCAACCAAAAAAGAACACCAGTCAACAACCAGTAAGAAACTGAAGTCCATTGTTCAACCCGTGAGGAGCTGAATCTTGTCAACAGTGAGCTTAGAACCAGAGTGTCCTCCAATTGAGCCTTCAAACAAGACCACAGTTCTAGTCTGCAGCTTCAGTGAAACCTCAAGAGACCTTGATTCAAAGGCAAGCATCATTGTGTTTTCTACCAATGGGGATGATGAGATAATAATTTGAGTTATTTTCTTACTTTTTACTTTGAAATAAGTATAGATTCATAGACTATTTCAGGAATAGTATAAAGAGTTCTCATGTACACCTCACATAGTTTCTCCCAGTCGTTACATCTTACGTAACTATAGTGCAATATCAAAACCAAATAACATATGCATGTAGAGTTCCATGCCATTTTGTACCACGTATAGATTCATGTAACCACAACTGAGAAACAAAATTGTTCTATCATCTCAAAGATCTCCCTAATCTACCTATTTATGATCACATTCTTCCTGCATGCCATCCCTTATCCCTGACAACCACTAATCTATTCTCTATATCCATAATTTTGTTATTTCAAGATTGTCAGATAAATTTAATCATACAATATATGACCTATTGAGGTTGACTTTTTCATTCAGCAATGTGCCCTTCATATCCATCTGTTTTTTGTTTTAAGCCATTAAATTCTATAGTGATTTGCTATACAGACATAGATAATTAATATACTACTCTTGTGTGAAAAATTATTTTGTGATTAGAGCATGAGCTAAAAATAGATTCACCATTGGGTATAGAAGCGTGAACATTGAATGAGTGCCTCTTGTATGGGTTCATTATATCACAGAAAGAAATTTATAATAATTTCAAACTTACATTCCTAGGACTCCTCTCTTGAAATGATGGTTAAGTAGAGAGCATTATAATTCCATAAAATTAGCCAATATTTCTCAAAATGTATCTAAACAAACTTTAGTGCCATGAGAGTTTTCTCTTTGGAGACCCCCTCTACTAAGTTGAGCATAAAGAATAAAGTATGACATATTGGTGGTTAAGGTTGGCTTAGAAGTGTGTGTAAAAATTATTTTAGGTTCTTGGGGAAAATATATATCCTTATATATCTGAGTTTTGCTCCTAGGCATTCTGATCATATAGTCTAAAATGGGGATACTTGGGATTATTTTCATTTTTCACAAGCTTCTGAGATGATTATAAGGCAAGTGACCCAGGACCATGCTTAGAGAAACATCATTCTACAGTATTTTCAACCTTCTTTCAGATTTTACCAGTCTTGGAACACTTCCTCATTTTTTTAGCCTTTATAGCTTGCTATTTTAATACAAGAGGACTTTCGAAGGTTTGTAGAAATTGGAATTCAAGTTGGAATTTATTTTAGTGCCAACATTTTTTAATGTGTGCATTTTTTTCATAATATGAATTTTCCATAAACTTTTAAAAGACCCTTCATATTACTCATTGAATAGTGGGGAACGAAAGGAATCGAGAGTCACACAGATATGAGACAGGGTACTGGCTCTGCCATCTCCTACCTTTACAACTTTGTGGTAGTTCCTTAAGCACAGTTATATAGCCACCTCACTCAGCTGGTCTAAAGCTTTCAAGATGATGCATCAATTATACCAGAACATGATAGGAGCACTATAAATCCTAGTTATTTTACGGGCACCATTCTACTCTTTCCCTTAGCAAATTATCTGGAGAACTAGCTGTGTCATCTCAGGGTTCCTTGGCACATTTGTCCCTTCTTTTTCAGCTGCTGGTAGCCTCACGCTCTGCAATTATGTCTGGGACATTGATACCCACAATGCATTTTGTTATTGCTATAACCTCTACTGTTTAAGTAGCAGCTCCGTGGTATGACATTCCTCTGTGTAAATCATTATTTGTGAACCAAGAGCCAATAAAAATAATCCCAGGAAGTATCTAAAGCCTGATTTTGTTTCCTAATACATTTTTCCCCTTTGTAAAGGACACCATTATTAAAACATTTTTAACAATTTCTGGGACCAGTTATATCTTTACAAGAGTCTCTGGTTGGTAATGAAAGAATGAACATTAAATGCTTTTACTTAAGTAGCTGGGGGGAAAATAGTAATGGTTGTGTTAAGAACACTTATTTAATTATGAGCATTTTATGGTGCTGTTAAGGTAGAGAACCCCACGGCTTGCTTTACTAACACTACATCTCCAGCTCTAACTTGGGCTGGTTTCCTTCCATTTTCAACATTTCTTCTCCTGAGCAATTTAAAAACAGCAGGCTAGTTTGCGGATAAACATTAAAATACAAATACTTCAGCTCTAGTGATTTTACAAAGCAGCCACACAAAGCTCTTGGAGTTTTAAGCATATTTTTAAAAACACATATTGCTTGGGGAACTGCTGTGCCATAATATCTTACCCTGAATAGGTTGTTGATTCGTGGCAATGCATTTAATGTCAGTGCTTTTATTATTTAACATAAAATTCAGGCAACAGACCTGGCCCAGATTCAGAGGGAGGGAAAGCTGACAAGCTCCTGTCTTGTCGACGTGCTGGTTCCTTTAATGGAGATCCTGGGTCTGTAAGACACATTGACTTGCCACTTCCGGGGCCTTTTAAGGGGCATCCTTTTATGACTGGCAGTTGTAAGTGCTAGTCATATCATTATGGTTATTACCTTTGCAGAGACAGTTATAACCACATATACTAATAAGCAGCTATAAAATAAAGCTGGCAGTTTACCGAGGGCTTCCCCCTCATGTACTGGCTCAATGTACCTGGCAGGTCAGTGGGGGTGAGGTCACCCTTCCACTGCATAGATGTGGAAGAAGAGGCTCAGCTGAGTCAAACCGCTTCTGCTGTGCTCCTGGCAGGCAGAGATAGAACTTGAACTCAGGTGTCTGTTTCAGTTAACTCGGTTTATCTTGTTTAGTAGGCATCTCTACGAAATTTCAAAATAATTTCACATTTCAGGTAAACAAATAAATCCAGATGGTAGGAACAAATCAGGCAGATTAGTTATTTGGGAATGTTCCATTGGTTTTCAATGTCCAAACATGCATTTCTCCCTGTTATGATTTGAATGTATCCCTGAAATTCATGTGTTGGAAACTTAATCTTCAATGTTACAGTATTGGGAGGTAGTGACTAATAAAAGGTGATTTAGTCACAAGGATGGACTCTTATAAATGTATCAATGCTATTATCACAGGAGTGGGTGAATTATCGGATCCAGAGACTGGATTGTTATAAAAGGGAGTCCACCTCTTGTCCTTGCTGCCTCTGGTCCTTTGTCCGTGGGATAAGGCCCTCATCAGATGCTGTGCCATGCTCTCAGGCCTCCCAGCCTCCAGAATTGTAAGCCAGATAAACTTTTGTTCTTTATAAATTATTCAGACTGTAGTATTCTGTTATATCATCAGTAAATGCTTTAAGGTACAAACATAGAACTCCTGTATACTTTTCAAAGCACAGTTTCTCCTCTGTGTGCCTTTTCCCAGTTCTACCCAACAGAACCTTCTATGTTCATTCTTTCATCAATAGCTATAAAGTGCTCTTTGTGCCGGCATGGTGTTAAACATTGAGACTTAGCAGAGAGGACAGAAGTTCCTGAGTTTCAGGGAGTTATGGTCAAGTGAAGTGGAACAGGTATTAAACTCAAAATACAATTTTTTTTTCATTATAGTCATGCTAAAAGATAAGAACATGGAGTTTTAAGGATGTACATTATGGATGTCTAAACTCAGTGGAAGAAGAGAAGGATAGAGGCAGTGGGAAGGCATGAAGAGGCAAGGGTAAGTTCTCTGAAAAAAAATAGTTTGGCTCTTATTCTTTGGATTCTAGTCAGTGGTTTTTGTGTTCTTCCCCCCATTATTCTAAAGAATTCTTGATGTCAGAAACCATATTTTATCTATAGTCATTCATCTCTGAGTTTACAGTAGGGGCTCAATAATATGGCAGTTTGGTTGTGACCACTGAATTAGTAAGTCAACTATCTTCTCCCTAAGACCCATGATAAAAGCGATATGATAATAAGTTCCCAGTTGATCATTACTTGGCGCCATAGGGAGATTAACATACAAAGGGTGGCTTAATAGTATTTCTCCAATCACTGCCTCTATTAATATTATTAATATTATATTTACATATTACCATGAATGTGCTAGTGTCCATCATGTTCATTCTTCATTCCCTTATGTTAACAGGGCTGTATATATGTGAATAAATTATTATTAAGTATAATTAATATTTATAAAGCACACATTTGTGCTCTTCTAGGTCCTTCATAAATGTTTTCTCATTAGAACCTCACAGTATTCTGATAAGAAAGGAATTCTTACTTTACAAATGAAGAAACTGACACAGTGAAAGTTTATGTAACTTGTTCAAGGATCCAATCAAAGATGGTACCATTTAAACCAGGTTGTCTGCATCTAGACCCTACAATCTTAGGTCCTATTCTAATGTGCATTTTCCATAGTTTGTTTAGCCGGAGTACTGGATTGCTGCTGAATTGTACTGCTTTGTCTAAAAGAAGTTGTTCTATGGGTACCACGTGAGTCAGTTAACCATGTGGACTGAATCAACCCATTGACAGAATAGCTGACCTCTTGCTTGTTTAATTTAATAGGCGCCACAGACAACCTCAGACATTTCAGCTGGTCAACCCGCCTCAGGGAATTCAGAACTATTCTCATATAGTTCAAATCGGCCGCAGTTCTTGATGAGCATAAACTGAAATTGCCATTTTCTTCAGTTTATTTCCCCCCCTTTACAGTAGAGGACTCCTATGCAGGTAGAACAGAATCTTTGGATCTAGCTCATGCCTCCCTCAGCTGTATATGTATGTCCTCTAAGGGATAAAGCTCTTGGGGCTCAGAGGATCACACATACTTTCACTGCAACTGCCATCCCTCCTCTTTCCTCTCCCTGACTGGTCCAGGGTTAGATTTTCCAAGACAAAAAACTTCAGGACAAAGGAATCTTTGTTCCATCCATCCATTCATCTCCTTGGAGGGCTAACAGCACTCACTCCTTTCATATCATTTAAACATTAACATATCTCTTTCATTTGCACTTTATACACATGTATATCAAATTCACTTAATCTCTTAACATTTCACTCTCTCTGCATCTATCTACTGCTCTGATTTTTTCGTTTAGGCCTTTCCTAGTTTCCTGTTTTTCTGCTACTGAGCCATCATTTTTAGAACATCCTGCTTCTCAAATTATAAATGCTGGTAAGTGCTTTGGCCTTGTGGTCAAAATCTTGGAATCTAGTCTGAGTTCTCCTCTTACACATGATACATTTCTTGCCAATTCCTCATCTTTTTCATCTGTAAAATAGGATAGATTTTTTTGTATCATTGTGAAAGACTTTGTCAACTGCAACATTGGGTCATTGGAAAAAGGATGACACATTTTTACAAAGAAAAAAATACATCATGGGGCCGGCAGATGTGTACTGGTTACATTGCTAGACTCCCACGCGGCTGATCACAGTTCAAGTCCAGGACCCAGTGTCTTAAAACTCATGCAGGGCACATGTGCATGCGGACCCAAGATCCAGAGAGGAGACTGAAGAAGGGATTGTGGCATGCCCATCCCTGCTGGGGGTTGATTTCTTACTTTCCCTATCACTGTCTTCGTTTGTCTTAATGACCACGTACACCCTAAGGCAAAAACCTCTAAAAAGAATACATCATGATTTTCAGATGATTCAATGTTTTTGGCCATTGATTCTATTTTTCTGATTTTATTTAAGCACTGGGTTTACTTAAGGATAGGGTAGTGGGAAGGAGATATGGAGATAAAGTACCAGATATTCTCTTGTATGATGAGCAAATTGCATTACTAGGGAGGATGGGAGACATTGTCATTCCTAACTCACAGAGACAGTGTTTGAGAAAACAAATCACCTTTCCTTCCTGGATCCCTGAAATGGCAAGGCACACGGGTGGAACGAATGAACTAGAACTCAACTTTTGCCATGGCCACCCTTGACTTGGTTGACATGCCTCCTCCAAGTAACTGTCGACCAAAAATAGGCGGAAGAAGAATTATGTATGTCTCTGGATTTGGTTGGTTCTCCCTGATATTCATCACTTGTCAGTGGATGTGTCTCTAGGCCCAGAGCTGGCTCTGTGCATAATGTAAGAAACTAAAAGGACTGGTTATTTTATTTACTACTGCTAAAACTACATATCTCCCCAGACAGCTATAACCCCTGCAGATTCGGAAGCTACCCTTCACACACACCATAGAGACTCCTAGGCTGTTAGCTCTGACAAGCTTCTAATTTCCTTCTATTTCTGACCTTCCAAAAGATCCCTCATGGAGTTCAGACAGGGGCAGCACATCAAATATAGACACTAATATCTATACTCTCTGTTGTGGCCATAAGCATCTATTACAGCAGTTGGGACCACTCTTTCAATGCCTTCCCAGTAATATAAAACAGGAGGGAAAGTTTGGATTTCAGAACAAAAACCCTCTAACAACTAGTCTATGCCCCCAATTAATTTCCTCAATATGCCTTGAATTTTAAGTTGTTAGAGTTTTTAATTAAATATTGAAGAACGTTTGTGGCACAATATGACAGACTGTTGCCAACTAATTTACACTATCATGTTACATAATTTCTAAAGCGTTTTCCCTAGTATGAAAAATCCTCTAAGACATGACATGAACCAAAAGGATTAGGGTTTTCCATAAATTAAATTTTAAGAAAATATGCTTGGAAGTTTGGTTTAGCATTTCTCCTTCTAAAAGATTCCAGAAAATAATTTCTTTAGCATCGTTATTAACATTGAACAGCTCAGCATATTTTAGGAATTTCTGTCTTTATATAACACTTAGTGAGCTATCAAATATATTTTAATATACTGTCATTTAATCTATATAAGCATTCTGTTGGTCAGCAGGTAGAAGAGAGGTTAAGTTACTAGATTTTACGTGGCCGACTGTGTAGTTTGAGTTCTGAAACCAACAGCTTGAAAACCATGCTGGGTGTGTGTGCACGGGTGCCCAAAATCCATAGAAGAGACTAGAGGAGAAGGAATTGAGACATGAATACCACCACCACCACCACTATCAGCCGCCTACACCCCCAAGGAAGGGGTTGCAATTTCTCACTTCCTTTCTCTCCCTGTTTCTTTCTCTGGCGAGCTCACATGTCCTATAACATAAATAAAAACAATTCTTAATTCTCTCAAACAGGTAAGAAAATTGAGTCCTACTAGCACAATAGAATGATTTGTATTAAGTTAAAGAAGGAGAAACACTGGACAACACCAAGATATAATTTCTATCAATTCAGAACCCTTTCTCAATATCTAACTCTCTGATTCTTTCTATTAGATTCCTTAATACCCTTTCCTTGAAGCTTACAGGAATGACAGATGACCTCACAAACCTCCTTCATTTATGATCCTATGATTTTAACTGATTCCTTCCTTCCATTTTTTCCTTCCTTCCTCCTACATTTATTGAGCATGTGCTACATGCCAACCACACAAAAAAGGAGAAACACTGCACTCTTCTTGAAGCATGCTATCATGTGCTTTTTCAGTCCTGAGATTCTTTCTGGCATTCATCTATGGATCCATTCATTGATTAACTGAGCAAATGTTTATTAAGCACTTACTAATGCTTTATACTAAGCCATGGAGGATTCAGAAAATAATTCAAACTTTGTCCCTGAACTCATGGAGCTTATGCTCTGATGTTTCCACCTGGTTTTTTCCTCATTTTCTCCTTTCCCTCCACATGTTTATTCCAGCAGGGCTTTGCTGAGTCATGAGGAATTGGCAGACTCATGAGTTTAGGATTCATATTTTCAAGTGAGAATTGAAGTTATGAGATGTTCTGTCAACCACTCATTTCCTCTTATTGTATAGTCAGTCCCGGTACCAAAAGATATTTTCATTTATTTTCTTTCTTGTCATCTCCATTTGATTTTTATTTAACCTTTTATGTATATAGTTCACACTTCCTTCAACTTGTCTGTAAGCACTTTGAGTCACTCCATGGTGACTCTACACACAGTACAGGCTATAAAAAAAATTCACTGAATAAATTCCAAGTCCATTTCTCTGTCCCTTGTTGTTGCTATGTGTCTATAAACATGAGGAAGCAACTCTAAAGTCTTGTTATAACAGGCTAGCCTGTAAATATGAATAATACATACATCCCAAGCAAGTTCCCTACTCCAGGCTGCAGATACTGCTGGTGAATAACACTACCAGTGACTATAACTTCTTGATAAATATAACAAGTGCACTCCTAAAAGTTATATAACTCCCCAAAGTGGATTTTAGACTGCTTCCTTTCTTAATAAAACATTACAGAGCTGGGTGTAGAAAGCAGGGTGAGAAAGGGCAATAGAGCCCAAGCTGCCATGTTTCTTCATCTGTAACTTGGTTTCCTTGTCTTCTAATAGGAATAGACCCTACTTATGCCTCTGACATGTGAATGTATTATAAACAATGAACATAATATTTATACCATGAGCAAGATTTAAGCCATATATCATGTCACGGACAAGATTTTATTTTTATTTCTTTATTTTCCATTTTGTGCTTTTACCTTACTGGGTTTGTGATCCAGATCCTTTGAGCTCTTTTCCCAGCTCTGATAACTTTATCTATACCAAGATATTAGTGCTTGATAATGCTTTAATTACCAATGGGCTTCAAATACTAATAATGTGTACTTACAGGCTATCATGACTTTCTCAGATAAGGAAATACAGTAAAACTGAGACACCTTGACACTATTCATTCATTTTTCTTTTTCTTTTCTTTTTTTGGAGAGATTTTTCTATAGGGCGTGTGCACTCGTGAGAGAGACAGAGAGAGACAGAAAACGAGAAATCACCCCACGGGGGTATGGCCAAGCCTCAATTCTTCTCCTCCATTCTCCTCTCGGGATCTTGGGCATGCATGCAGATTCGCCCGGCATGGAGCTTAAGCCACCGGGCCTGGGATTCGAACCAAGGTCAGCTACATGGGAGTCCAGCGACATAGCCAACTGCTGGTCCCGACACTATTCATTCCACTACATGCAGAAAAGTGTCTGATTCACCCAACCCTGAGGCCTTGTTAGAAGACTTCACTTTGGGGACCAGCAGTTAGCGTAATGGCTATGTCGCTGGTCTCCCACGTAGTCGATCATGGTTCGAGTCCCGGACCCGGTAGCTTAAACTCACACCGGGCACTTGTGTGTGTGTGCCCAAGATCCCGAGAGGAGAATGCAGGAGAAGGTGGTTGCAGTGTAACCATCCCCCCTGGGGGGCTGATTTCTCGCTTTCTATCTCTCTGTCTCTCTCTGTCTTTCTGGTGAGCGCACGTGCCCTGTAGGAAAAACCTCTCAAAAAAAGAAAAAAAAAAAGAAGACTGCACTTTGGCATGTCACAAAGCATGCAGTTTATTGATGTTTGAAAGGGGTGCTTTTAAGAGTTCATTTTTTCCCACTCTTCATACCTATGCCAGTCACAATTCTAAATGCCTTATATGGACTTACTAAATTTTCCCTGCAACTCCATGAAGAAGGCAGTATTTCCTCATGTTGCAGATGAGAAAAGCGATACACAGAGATGAGCTGAGTAAACAAACTGTGATGACACTGTACAAGCTGAAGAGAAAGGTTTGAACCCAGGCAATCTGACGTCTGAGCCTACTGGGTTGGCTATGTGCTATACTGAGAACCGATGATCAGTGGTGGCTATAGAAGAGTGCTTCCATTTTAGAATAGTCCATGAAGAAACCAAAGGTCCCTTACGATCAGACTCAAGGTGCCTGACCAGTCTCATATGGTTCAATTTTCTTCTGGCTTCACCTTATGCCTTTTTCTGTCTTCATTTGTGTGTGTGTGTGCATTCTGTGCCCTCTGTGTCTTGCACCCTCTCCTTTGCCTAATATTTATTTATTTTTCAGGCACATGCAGATGCTTTCTACTCTGAGTTCCCATTACCCAATTTACAAAGCTCCATCAGTGCATTGTTTTCACATA
Source organism: Tupaia tana (assembly GCA_026018925.1). NCBI lineage: Eukaryota > Metazoa > Chordata > Mammalia > Scandentia > Tupaiidae > Tupaia > Tupaia tana. The sequence goes on from JAKSZU010000008.1 coordinate 70,911,779, forward strand.
CTGTGATCATTTGTTTACCTCTCTGTCCATCAGGCAGCTCTTGAAGGCTGAGAAAAAACTTTTCATCTTTATTTCACCAGCATCTACCATGCTATCTGGAGCAGGTGGAAAGATTTGTCCTAGCCATCATCTCTGAGTGGGAAAATCGATTTCATATTAATGAATCATTCAGAATCAGATTCACTTACAAATGTGCTCCCATAATTTGAAGCAGAATTCTCAAATTCTGGAAAGCATTAAACATTTCAACTATCTTTTGTGGTTTTACAAATCAGAAAACTACCTGGGAGGCCTATTAAGTGGTAAAAAAAAAAAAAAAAAAAAGGAATGAAATGCACCACTCCTTTCTATAATCAGCACTATGCCATTGCTGCCAAAAAAATATGTAGGAGTGTGAGCTTACTGGTTCCCCCCTTTCTTCACCTCTCCTCTTCCTTAAAGGGAGTACTTTTTAGCCCAGCTACCTTCTTGTGATGAAGAGTTTGGAAAATAAGTGGAGAGGGACAGATCTAGAAGGAGAAGCTAGAAGGAAGGACTAAGCCACAGCAACTTGATCTATTGATATATAAGAAAAGCCAAGGCTGCAAGGAAAAGACCAGAAAGAGGAAAATAGGCAACCTGTTCTGGGATAGAAACATTGCAGGGGAAACCTTGTGAAGTGTTCCGGAACAGCCACAAGATGAGCAGTTGGGATCTTTAGTGTAATCTATAAAATAAGATGTGGCACAGATATCCCTTCATTTTTTGTGAGAGAGGTGAGTAAACACTTTTTTAAAAGTTCTTCATGGTTAACCAATTACAGTGCTGTAAATATGACTCCTTAAGGAAATTAAACCAGTTAGTTCTCCAGGATACTCAAGGCTGTATGTGACATTTTATTCTAAAATTTTACCTGTGACTATAAGGATGATTTATGAAAATGTCCAGAAGACGGGTAAAAACAAAATAAAAATCAGTTTTTAATTTCTTTCAAGGGCAATGTTCAACAGGGATGGGATAAGTTCACATTTTATCAACTTTTTTCAGTTATGTTTCAGTTTACCTTATAGAAGGCACTCCAGAAAGCTAACTCTCTGGTTTGTCCTTTAACTGAACTTTGCTTAAGGCTATAGATACCTTTGAATCAGAAAGATGTATGCCATTCACTATGGAGAAGTATTTCTAAAATTCTCCAGTACTGGGCCAGCAGGTGGCATGGTGGTTGAGAGCAACCACATGGCCAACTGCAGTTCAAGTCCCAGACCTGGCAGCTAACTTTCTCTCTTTCCCTCTCTTGCTCTTGCTCTGTCTCTCTTTGGTCAAATTAAAATTAATTAATTAATTAGTTACATAATTAATTAAATTTATTTTAATAATTCTTAAAAAAAAACTAAAATAAAATTGTTTAGTCCTGGCTTCCTTTGAGAACCCAATAGAAAGTATGGACATTCTTCAGAAAAATAAATGCATAAAAGAAAACCACACACAAGGTATTAGCACAGAAGTTAAGTATTCATAGAAGCCAGAATCCACATGACTGACTAGGGTTCAAGTTCTAGGCCTGGTGGCTTGAAACCACCAAGCATGGATGTGCATGCCTGGGATCCTGACAGGATAAGAAGTGGAGGAAAAAGGATTGTGGTGTAACTAGGCCCCACTGAGGGGTGCTTTTTCTTACTTTCTCTCACTTTCTCTTTCTGTCAAGCAAGTGTACCCATGTATGCATGTGTAACGTGTTAAAAGAAAGAAAGAAAGAAAGTAAGGAAGGAAGAAGAAAAAGAAGAAAGAAAGAAAGAAAGAAAGAAAGAAAGAAAGAAAGAAAGAAAGAAAGAAAGAGGAAGAAAGAAAGAAAACACACACAAGGCCCCGTCAGAGTGGTATAAGCAGGAGGGTGCCACGACGTGATGACTGGGGCTGTATAGGAGGCCCAGGTTCAGTTCCTGGAACAATCTGAGTAGGCTAGGCTTATGGTACAGGTGCTCCCAGCTACTGGGAGGCGGGGGCAGAAAGGATTGCGATGTGGTAAAAACATCATAAATATCTTTCTCCCTGTTTTTTCCTCCCCGAATCTCTCTGTCTCATAAAATAAATATACACACAAGCTTTCATTTACACTTTGAATAGGCTTGTGCATATCTTTAAGGCTTTCCATAGATCTTCCCAGCATTCATGGACCCAAGTTACCAATGCCTACTGTCTCTAGATGACTCATTTCTCTACCAAGCTCCACCATGTTAGAACATTTTATTTTCCCGTCGCAGATAAGTAACATTCATGGCCAAAGTTACTTTCAGAAAATCTAAGGTTTTGCTTAACTCTAAAGTAATCCTGGTATCTAGAAATCTTAAATATGATTCTTTTACCTGTGACTAGACCCACAGAGTCACTGAGTGGGTTAAAAAAGACAAATGTTGGTCTTTATTATTTCCAAGACAATTTAAATTCACTGCATTGGGTATACTTAAATGATATGCAATTCTGAGTGGAAAATTTGGATAAACAATTGAGGTCTTTAGATAAAAAGAGTCACTCATGAAGGAAGAAGATCCGCGATAACAGGTTTCTTCAAATTTCCTGGACAAAAACTCTCAAGGGTACTCCTGCTGAGATGCCGCGTACTATCTGTAATTGATGAGTGGTTTTCAAAGCTGTCCCCAGTTAAAGCATTTTGCAGTAATCCATTCAGACAACACTTACTTTCTGCCAATAAGTCTCATAATTCAGACTGTCCACCTGAATCACCCCTCAAGGAGTGTGAGTTAGGACTTCTCCCTCCTCTCCACTTCTTCCCCTTCAATCATCTTTCTCTCAGAAACTGGCCAGCACTACCCAAGGACAGTTAAGTTCATCCCTGATATGACTGCCAAATAAAAAGCAAAAATCCCTCAATCTCTCCAAAAAACTTTCGACAATCAAGTAACAGAGCAATTTCAACTAGATGTCAAATACTTTCAGAGTACAATTTCTCATATCTTACTTCTTCCCTCCAATCATTTTTTTATGGGGAACATTTTTAAAAAATAAAATATTATGTTCTTTAAAATTATGTGACACTGCTGATTTTTCTTTAATGGAAGCACGAGTCTTCTTTTCACAGTAAGATATGAAGAGCAAAGAAAAGTATTCTTTGTTTTTAATTCTTAAATTTTTTTTTCTTTTTTTGGAGAGGATTTTTTTGCTATAGGGCGTGTGCGCTCGCCAGACAGGCAGAGAGACAGAGAGACAGAAAGCGAGAAATCACTCCCCAGGGGGGATGGCCACGCCGCAATCCCTTCTTCATTCTCCTCTTGGGATCTTGGGCACGCACGCACATGCGCCCGGCGTGAGTTTAAGCCACTGGGTCCGGGACGCGAACCGCGGTCGACTATGTGGGAGTCCAGCGACATAGCCATTACGCTAACTGCTGGTCCCTTAAATTTTCTTTTCCATGGTAGAGAGTATGTGTATGTTAAAGAGAGAGAGGGGGGAGAGAGAGAGAGAGAGAGAGGATCCAGTCATCCAGTCATACCGCAATCCCCTTTCCCCAGCCCTCCAACTTGTCAAGGTCTTGGGCAAACGCCCATGTGCCTAGGGCATTTTCAGGCTGACCTGGGGATTGATCAGCCATGTATCACTAGGCTGGGTAAAGATAAGGGTTTGTTTGTTTGTTTGTTTTCATTGCCAGAAGGCACATGTACTCATTAGAGAAAAACAGAGAAAACACCCTTCTCTCCAACTTCTCCATCCTGTCGGGATTTGGGGTACACTCACACATGAACCCAGGGTGTTTTTCAAGGTACTGTGACTAGGATTCGAACAGTGGCTGATCATTTGGGCTCCAATCGCCCTGATCACTAGGCTAAGGGGCCAACCCCTCAAAAAGAGTATTCCTAATAATATACCAAAAATAGTACTTACAACACTAGGCCAAAGTAAGACCTCCGTTTTACATTATATAATAAAACAAGATTGGAGTAAGAAACAAAAAGCATGTGAAGTGCCTGATATGCACCAGGTACTGTACCAGGGCTGAGGGTTGTGCTTTTTTCTCAAGAGATGAATTGAATATCTTCCAAAACAAAGATGTCAACTTCATGTGAAATAATTTTTACAAAGAAAGAAAATCAAATAGGGAAACTCTTTAAGAAATGTATGCAAAAGAACAAAAAAATTAGATGTCCAGAGTAAGGAATATTCAGAATAAAATCAATCCTACTGAAAACAAAGGATTCTGTTTTTCTAGGTAGTGCTAGAAGGGATAATTGCTTCTGTATTAACCTCACTGTGAGCATGTGTGAGAGTGGAACCCAATATCTGTGAATACTTGATTCCTTTCAGCTTAGAGAAATATACTTTCCTTCACCCCTGCCTTCAACAGAGTACACCCAGAGAGTATTTTGAGAGTCTAAGGGAGGGAACTGTAAACTCTGCCCTGTAATGAACATATGTCATTCTTGTGGGCTGTAAATCTGCAACCCATTCCTCCTTGGAGAATCCACTCCTTTGTAGGCAAAACAGAACTTGTGTGTCATTATAAAAACTGAAATTCCTGAAACTCATATTTTTTAATCGCCAAAGGACAAGCACACTCCCCGGAGAGATAGAGAGAAAGCACCTCCCAATTGTGGCATGGTCATGCCACAATCATTTCTCCTTTGTTTCTCCAGTCTGTTGGGATTTGGGGCATGCGCAAACACCCACTAGCATATTGTTCATGCCTCCGGGGTCTGAGATTTGAACCAGGATCTATTACATGGAATTTGGCTCCTTTAACCAATAGGGTATGGATCTAGCCCCTGGTACTTATTTTATAAGCCTATCTTGAACCTAGGTACAGAGCTATGACTTGGGCTCTGTCAATCTGATTCCTGTAACCTGAATTTCAAATTTAACACAGTGAAGCTAAAAAGCAGAGGTCCTAGAGATGGTGACTTTACAAGAATTGATTATCCAGAGCAGCAGCAGCAGCAGCAAACACACTGCTGTAGTATCACATGTGAAGGCCAGCCACGGCCAGAGCACCAATTGCCTGGTGCAGCACATCATGGAGGTGGCAGTGTTGTCTGCAAGGGTACAGCTCTGTAGTGTGACTTGGAGCATTGTTTCCTATGCCAAAGTCCTTTAGACTGGATCTCTCTACTCTCGAGTTATTTACTAAGTACCTTCCTTATTATCTTTACAGATATATTAATGCAAGTTGTTGGAAGTGGACATAGCACTTTAATCTTTTTATCTGTGCGTCATTACACATTTTAAAAAATTTGGACATAATCTATAAGAATAGTTAAAAAATTCCTGAATATTATTTCAGCCAAATTTCTAATAGTAATCTTCTGTTATTATACATTACTTTCATCTCCTTCTTTCTCCTTATTTCCCTCTCTCTCTGTAATTTTTGTAAGCTGTTTTATAGCACATTGTAGACATGATTTTTTTTTCTTGAAATGCCATTGTGGGGACCAGCAGTTAGCGTAATGGCTATGCCACGTAGTTGACCACGGTTCGAGTCCCAGACCTGGCGGCTTAAACTCACGCCAGGTGCATGTGCGTGCGTGCCCAAGATCCCCAGAGGAGAATGGAGGAGAAGGGACTGCGGCGTCGCCATCCCCCCTGGGGGGTGATTTCTCGCTTTCTGTCTCTCTGTCTCTCTCTGTCTGTCTGGCGAACGCACGCGCTCTATAGCAAAAACCTCTCCAAAAAAATAAATAAATAAATGTCATTGTGTATTTGTTAAAAAGAAATTTTCTTACATGATCACAGTACAATTTTCAAAATAGTAAATTAATATAAATACAATATTATTATCTGATATGCAGACCTTATTCAGAATTTGCCAATTATCTTAATAATGTCCTTTATATCAACAATAAAAAAAATCCAAGGCCATTCTGGAACTACTTAGTACACTTTAAATAAATTTCTCTTGTCTAAATAAGTCAGAATAGCTTTCTGTTGCTTATGACAGATAATTCAAATTTATTTATTTATTTAATTTAGAAGCTTTTGCGTTAGTACACATGCACTCACTGGAGAGACAGAGACAGTGAAAGGGAAAGAGAGAAATCACACTCCTTCCCAGGCAGATGGCCACGCTGCAATCCCTTCTCCTTCATTCTCCTTCCAGGATATTGGGCATGCACATACACATGCCTGGCATAAGTTCCAAGCCACTGGGTCCAGGACTTGAACCATGGTCGGTAACGTGGGAGTCCAGAGATGTAACTGCTATGCCATCTGTTTGTCCCTCAAATTTATTTTTTTTAATTGAACAAGGTTCTACAAGTAGCAGAATTTAAAATGCATAATTGTTGATGTGGAGAAAAAGGAAGTAGGAAATGCGAGAGAGAACCCTAGTATGTTAGGCCGACTAATTGTTGGACTATCTGATACTGAAAAAGGTGAAAACCTCTGAATGCTTTTTTTTTTTTTTTGGAGAGGTTTTTTGCTATAGGGCATGTGCGCTCGCCAGACAGAGAGAGAGAGACAGAGAGACAGAAAGCGAGAAATCACCCCCCAGGGAAGATGGTCACGCCGCAATCCCTTCTCCTCCATTCTCCTCTTGGGATCTTGGGCATGCACGCACACACGCCTGGCGTGAGTTTTAAGCCACCGGGTCCAAGACACGAACCACGGTCAACTACGTGGGAGTCCAGCGACATAGCCATTACACTAACTGCTGGTCCCAAAACCCCTGAATGCTTAAGAAAGCCGTTGCATTAGTGAAAATCTTAGGAATTGTTCAGAAAATTGGCAAATGCTAGCAGTTTCTTATAGTCATCAGTAGGATCCCAGAAGGAAAAGAAGAAAAATGACCCTTCTCTTGTCCTAGACATGATCATGCCTGAAGGTGATGCCTGGGACTGTACTCACTATTTTGTGTGAAAAGAACAAATCTGAAGGTAAGGACACACCTCTGAGGATGGTGTGGCATAGCTGGAGAAGCAATGGATCCTTAAGACGATGGCTGAGTTAATCCTACCATTGAACTTTTAGCTTTGTGAGACACATTTTCGTATGATTTAAGCCAGTTTCTGTCACAGTTTTCTACTATACACAACTGAAAACACCCTAAAGATAAACAAACTCAGCGAAATGACTCCAGCTCTGTGTTGACATTTTGTTTGATGGGCTAGACGTTCTCATAAATATAAAACTAGAGGAAGTGTCATTATCCTCTACTATATCATACTAGTTTCCTAGATCACCCTATCATGGTATTTCTTATTTTGAAAGTGTCAGAGAGGATGGAATAAAGATTTTAAGACAGTAAGGCTATGTAAAATGCCACTAGTGAAAACAATAATAAGAAAGGGCTCTTAAAATGAGTTTCTCCACAGTTTCCTACAACATATATAAAACATCCCACCAACATTTACCAAGGACTTCATAGAATTAAGCTTATGGTGATAAGTAACTCTCTGTGTATAATATTTTAATATTAATTTTATTAATATAATTCTTCTATAAACAAGAGATAGAGAAAGGAGACATCCCCAAGCATGTCTTAGTACCACCATTTACTCTCAGTCTTCAGCCAGCCCCAGATCATTGGCATGGGCAGGTCCAGCCTACTCAGGGATGTCTTTGGACTTCAGCTGGGAACCTTTTCAGATTGGATTGCCTAGCAGAGCATTGCATTTCACCATTGTGTCTCCATCTGGCTCCTGGATTAATTTCTTAATCTACACAACTCTACACAACAGTTTTTAAGTCCCATAGATAGATAAGAAATTGAAAATTAGAAATTAACCAATTTCATGAAGATCACAGAGATCTTAAATGATAGAATCAAGATATGAACAGAGTAGTTTGGTTTCACAGGTAGTAAATTATTAGACCAAAGTGACAACTTCTCTCAAGGGAAGGTTACTTTAAAAGAACCAACTAAATTAAAAAATAGGTATGTGTATTAGATAAGGAATGAGATAGTGGGACCAGCAGTTAGAGTAATGGCTATGTCGCTGGACTCCCATGTACTTTACCTCATTTCGAGTCCTGGACCCGGAGGCTTAAACTCATGCCGGGTGCATGTGCACCCGTGCCCAAGATCCAAAGAGGAGAATGGAGAAGGAACTGTGGCATGGCCATCCCCCCTGAGGGGTGATTTCTCGCTTTCTGTCTCTCTGTCTCTCTTTGTCTTACTGGAGAGTGCACGCACCCTACAGCAAAACCTCTCAAAAAAAAAAAAAAAAAAAAAAAAAAAGAATGAGATAAGGATATCATTTCCATACCCTCAGCCCTTGCAGAGGCTGGGGGCTTAGGGTGGAGGAAGAGAGTTGATATATTGCCATCAGCACTGACTCCCTGCCTTACTCCACATCAGCCATGGCCACCCACTCTCCTCCACAGATGAAAGTGGTTGGCACAGAAGGACCATAAGGGGAATTGTAACATTTTCAGAGGAATTGTTATGTTTAACAAAAACCTCTCAGAGAGCAGCGAGGGCTGACGGCCTCATTTTCTGGAAAATGAATCTGAGACACTTGCTCAATTATATCCCTGACCCACTCTTTTGTGCTTCAGTGCATAAGACGAGCTTGTGAGTTGCCCCAAGGTGGGGAAATGTCTGCTTATTTCAACAGAGTTCATAACCCTCTCTGTGCTCTGCAGGAGCCCCCATCTCCACCCTATCTGTTCACCGACAGTCTGGTACTTCAGTCTCAAAGATAGGCCTGGGTGATTCCCGACCAAAGAAGCACAGGTGTACATTTCTATCACTGAGGCTCCATTTCTTAAAACATTACTCATCTCAGTTTCACACATCCTGACCCCGAAAGAGATGAGCTATAGAGTATTTAGTAGAGAACATAGGGGCAGTAGTGGGGTGTTTGTTTGTAGGTCGCATGTTTCTAAAAATAGTATGTAGTCATTATATTTCCTACAGAGTTCTAACAATTAACACATCTTCTCAGCATTACTTGATAGTAATTCATTTCTGTAGTTAGCTAAACAGTGTCAGAAAAAAATAATAAAAGCTACCTTCCTTTTTAACCATGAATTGAGCTTAGTGCTTTGCATACATTATATTAATTAATCCCCACAACTAATCTGTAATCTGAGTTTAGTCATCTCCAGATAATAAAAAAGGAAACGAGGGTTCGGTTCTGGAAGGTTAAGTAATTTTTCCTCATTCCCACAGCTGGTGAGTGGTGCTTCTATAATTTCCAGTAACGCCAATGTTGAGGTAGAGTTAAGACCCTCCTGAGCCATCAAGATGCCACTTCCGCGCCTTCTTAATATAATAGACCCCAAACGAAACACAATGCAATTAATATTCTGTAATTAACTTCCTTCCCAGTAGAATCAAATTCTAAGGAAAGGAACATAGTCTCAGGATTATTTGGTAGAAATATAAAGCAGGAACCACAATCCCTTTTCCTCCATTCTCCTTTTGGGATTTTGGGCATGTATGCATACGTGCCCAGTGTGTTTCTCAAACTCCTTGGTCAAGGACTTGAACCACAGAGTCAGCCATGTGGGTCAACCCAACTTAACCTTCACACCACCTGCTGACCCAGCATTTGACTTTCTTACAGAAATATCTCTACTTGGTTTTAAGAACACTGGTCACACCTGATTTTCTTCTAATCGTACCCTTGCTCCTTTGTAGAGTCTGTTTCTGGTTCCTCCTCCTCCTCTGTGTCCCACCCTCTCTCTTTCCAAATGCCTTCTCTAGGTGATCTCATTCTCTTCCATGGCTTAAAATAATATTTTTGTTCTGACGACTCATAAATTTTCATCTCCAACCCTTAACACTACTCTGGGCACTAGATTTATATATCCGACTGCCTACTTGACATCACCTCCTAGCTGTCTAATAAATATCTCAAACTTAGTATGTCCAAAATAAAATGTTGATTTAACTGCAGCTTTCTTCCTTGTACCAGATAATGGTATCACTTCCACTAAGATTCTTGAACTAAAAAATTAGAAATTACCCTCATTTCCTCATCTTTCCTCATATCCTTCATCCAAGCTATCTGAAAATCTTGTCAACTCTTGTTTCCAGGATATATTTAAGACCCTGCCAATTGTCACCATCTCTGTTTATATAGCCCTAATCTGAATGACCAGTATCTCACAAATGGCCTGCAATGAGCTCTTTCTAGCTTCCTCAGAAGCCAGCCAGAGTGATCTTTTTGAAGTATAAAACAGACCAAATTGACCCATTGCCTAAAAGTCTCCAATGGTTTCACTGAGCTCACAGTTAAACACATACTCCTCATCATGACCAACAAAGTCATACATGATGCAGCCCTCTTAAACATGATCTCATGCCTCGATTCTCAACATACTCCAGCCTCTGGCCTTTTTTTCTATTCTTCCTACACGCTGAGCTGAATCATGTTTCTGGCCTTTTTAACCTGTTCCTACTACATAGAGCTCTTTCCTTAGATTTTCTATGATTGTCCCCTTTCCTCTCATCTGAGTCTCAGTTAAAATGTCACCTCCTTAGAATGGCTTACTCTGGCCATTCTAACAAAAATGTCTTCTTCCATCTCTTCTCCAAGTTATACTACATTCTATTACCTACTTTCATTATTTTAAAGACACTGACATAATAAATGTTACTTTATATTCATCACTGATGTCTGTCACTGTCCCCTATAATGTAAGCTGCCCAAAAATAGCACGGTCCAAGAGAAGTGTTCCAGACCAAAAAAAAAAAAAAAAAAAAAAAATGGCTGAGTTCCATGGTGCCATAAGGGCAGTCAAAATTCTACAGAGATTACATGAATTATTCACAGTAATATCCTGTCATGATCAAGGAATCCATTAACACCTAGTCATCAAAAACATTCAGATTAAGATATGGCTTCTGGAATTCCTTGACCCAGGGAATAATATGCTCTGTTTTCAAAGTAGATATTCTTGTCTCTCAGAAGGACTTTCCATTTTATTGTAAGTTGACAAATCAGGAGTTTTATATATAATCTCTCAAGAGTTCAAATGTGTACTCTAGTTGCCTGGAAGAAAATCATGTGTTGACAATCAAATTTCAGAGACCTACAGAACTAAAGACCAGACATCTCCCATCCAGGTCAATGAAAAAAAGTAATATAATTGAAGTAATATTGCATGGAAAACGACGTATGTGGCATTGGCTCAGTGGTCAGGTGACAGCAAGAAATTTTGGGTTGCAGTGGAAAGATAATCTATGTTATGCAAAAATAACCTATTTTGTAAAATTGTGACCTGTGAAAGCTTAAATGGAAAATAATGAACTTTGTGAACTTGTGACTTTGAGGAAATTATTGGAAAACAGATCAGTTCTAGCAAATGTTGATTACTGTTTCTTGCATTTGACAACAATAACAATAGGCTAAAAACAAAATTAACTGGTTTGCAAGCAAATATGGAAGGTAATAGAAAATTTTGGAGACATGCAGGATTGGGAGACAATTGTTTCTTATCACTGATTGGTGAAAGGCTAATTAGAACACAGTCTTTCATCAATGAATAAATCAATGCTCTGATTTTCACACCAGTTAAACTCCTGAAAAAATTAAGATGGCACCCAGTTAGCATTTCGTTTGGACAAAATGAGCCAAATTAAAAAGACTGAAGTGATTCTTCTACTGAAGCTTGGTTGGCTTAGAATATTTACAATTGAGATGAAACAGAAATACATAATCTTTAAAAAGAACAGGGGTTGACCAAAATCAACCATTAAAAGAAGCTTATTAAATTGTTTAGAAAGTTGTACATCCAAAGAAATAATGAACTTTCAAAAATATTCATGACAGTTTTTTTTTTTTTTTTGTAGTCTAATGACAGAAACATTAACAAGAGTTGATTATTGAAATTCTGTACATATGCTTCAGGCTAAGAAAGCTTCTCACCCTTGAAAAAGGGCACATTCTACTATATACTCTTCAGATATAGCAGAGGCAAATAATAGTAAAGAAAGGCCCTTTGAAGGGCAGAGCCAAATGCTGTGGAGAACAACAGACTGAGAACCCCTCCTCAGGAGACAAATGAGAACATAATCAACAAGTTTTTCTCACCCCGGCAGAATGAAGACTTGTGCTTAAATTTCACGAGTGATATGAATCAGCTACATTTTCTTTCAAATTCACTTCTATTCCCAAATTGAAATGTTACAGAAACCCTGCCTTTATTCTCCCATATTGTACTAGGTATGGGGTAAAACATAATCTGTTTTTTCTTTTTTTTCTCAGTTGATCTGGAAATCCAAAGGAGCCGCCACATCAAACCTGATAACAAACTATCTGGTTATCATCCAGAAATCGTGAACTTGGTTCAACTGAACCTTGAGTTGTCTCCAGAAGGACACACTGAGGAGACTGAATACTAATTATCGTAAGGGGTATTCTTAGTGCTGCTCACAAAATATTTCAAATTCTATTATTGTCAATTATACAGAAATATGATAATTCATTACTCCTTCTTAGGAGTATGGGACATGTGAATAGATCTGACCCATGAGTTGTGAACAGAAATTTTATGTTTTACTTAGTTACCTAAATAACTATGACGATGGGTTACCTACTGATTCACAATAACAATAAAGCACAAATGTTTTGTTTTGTTTTTCTCTTTAGAGAGGTTTTTGCTATAGGGCAATTGCTTGCTGGAGAGACAGAGAGATAGACAGTGAGAAATCACTTCTCTGGTGGGGATGGTCACACAGCAATCCCTTCTACTACATTTTCCTCTCAAGATCTTGGGCATGCACGCATAAACATCTAGCATGCGTTTTAAGCTGACAGGTCCAGGACTTGAACTACGGTTGACTACATGGGAGTCCAGCAACATGACCATTACATCATTAGCTGATCAATAAAAGTTATTGTTTTAAGCTACTAACATTTCTTTCTTGACGTAGTTTTTAAAAATTCTTATTTTTATCATCTTATCAGCAATGGATTAATCCCCTATTCCCTGTTGTATGACCTACTTATAAAACAGTCCCATGCATCTTTTTTTATCTATCATTTATATATTTTTCTGCCTTATCCACATTCATGATTGCCTAATAAACCATAGGAGAGATGTGTAATTTTTACTCAATCCCGTATTGATACATATAAATGAGCCATTTCAAGCTTTTAGTATTCTATAGGATAATATAATGCATATTCATTTTATAAGTCTTATTTTATTTTTTCCATGAGTAAGAAAAACAGGAAGACAGAGATATAGTACCCTCAACAGGGTCCCAATGCTGCTTTCTACCCCTAGCCTCAGTCAGCACAAATCCTGGGCACGTGTGCCAGTATACTCAAGGAAGATTTTAGGCTTTCAACCGGCAACTTTCCCATTGGGGGTGACTCACAGAGCATTACATTTTTACTGCTACCCCACCATCCAGCCCTTATAATTTATGTTATTATGGCTAAATCTTAATGATAGGTTCATGATGATCTCAAATTCTTAAAATTAGAATTTTTTCATCAAAATATATCCAAATGTTTAAAAGATGTTGACGTTTATTCACTTATTTGGGTTGCATTCTAGGCATTAAGTATACTATAAAGCAGTAAAAGAAAGATACTCAAAGCCTGATAGAACATATTACCAAATTACTCTCAGAAAAAGAGTAACAAGTCCTCCAAAACCACCTACTATCAACTGAGTGTCTACTTTCCCACATCCTGAATCACATTGCTTAAGGGCATATAAGTATCTTCTTGCCACCCGTAACATCATATATTCAGAATGTCCTACCCATATTTGAAGCTGACAAGAGCAATAGTAACCCCACAGCTATAGTCTAATCAAAATATACCTGTTTATTTTTGGGAGAGTATACATCAAAAACTAAATGAAGGGCCAGCAGGTGGCATGGTGGTTAAGGCACTGGACTTGACTGACCACGGTTCAAGTCCCAGACCTGGCAGCTTGCTTTCTGACTTTCTCTCTCTTCTCCTCTCTCTCATGAATGCACATGCCCTATAGCAAATTCTGTTTTAGAAAATAATAATGATAAATAAAATTAGATAAATGTTTTTTAACTACATGAGTAGGTAATGTTCTCTATGAACTTGGAGAAATGGACATATACTGCAAGCTCACTGTGCACTTCATAGCACTGCTTCCATTGTGCATGTTATTTGTTTATGTCTATTTTCCTTGATAGACTATCAAGTCTTTGAAAAAGAACAAGGAATAACATTTAAAGAGGTGTTTTGTAGCCAATTATTCAAGCCAAGCTGCAGGAGATAAGGGGTGAATCACATTTCTGCTTACACTTGCCAGCTTCAATTTGTCAGTGGCAACAAACAGTGAGTGCCTATGATTTCCTTCTGGTCATGTCAGCCCCTCCACTGACAGGCAAGTGAATTATGCAAATAAAGGCAGTCACTGTTGACCAGTTGAAAGAGCCTGGCCACAATAACTGGTAATCTTTTGTAGACCGGTAAAAATGGAGTTGGAGAAATAACTGTAGGTTGGCATTTTTTATGTAGATGCAGAGTTTCTACTTACAAGCAACCAAATGGAAAGGAAATACTTGTCAGGTTGTGTCTCAATGTTTTCCACACCAATTCCACATGCTCGTGCCATGGTAATATGTACCAATGATGGAGTACAGAATTTGGTTCCACCCCAGATGCATGGAAGTTAAAATCCAAAACAAAAATTCCTACCTGAAAATTCCCTCGCAACTTTGTATGACGGAGTTTTAGGCATGATTATTCTTAAAGCATCTCAAAGTAGAATTCTGAAAACAGCCTAAAAGGAATATGATTTTGATACTTTATAAGGAAAATATTATTTTTCAATAAGATCTAAAATATTTATTATGTGCCAGTGATGGTGCTCTGAGTGATTTGTAGATATTACTATGACAGTGTAGTGTTTAAGGAGGCATTTCATCCTACATAAGTAATAATGTGAGCAGTATATCAAACCTTTGAAAAAAAATTGAAACCCCAGTAGAATAGAAATTGACTATCTCTGAAAGTAACTTTATGCATATCTTAGTATTATTAGTTCTCTGTGGGATTTTTAAAAAATATTCCCATTTAGATTTTTCCACCAAACAAATTTTGATTGAACATCAGGAAATATGAAAAAGGAAATGTGATACATTTACTGCTATGTTTATTTAATTTGCCAGAATGATTTTCTTTCCTTTCTGGTTCCTCGCTGGATCCTCAAGGAATATTTTTTTTCTCTAGAGTGAAAGTACAGAGTTCAAATCTTTCCAAAACTGATTTACACTTAGTCTCTTACTAATAGAATTTTTTTTCCTGTAGGCATTTAGTTTTCATATGTCAACTGATCTCAAGTCACTGACTCAACCTCATTTTCCCAGTGCCTCATAAAGGCCCTCTGCTCCACTCAGCACCATCTCTACCACTTCGTTGAACTTTCCTAACTTAATTCTTTCTTTTTCTTCTATTCTGCTTAGTTTTCCTTCCATTGCAATTATTTCTTTTGTTTGTCACACCTAGAATGTCTTCTCCCTACTATTTATGATCCCAGGTTCCATATTTTCTGTAAGTCCAGATCCAGATTCAGTTGTACCCATAAACTTTTCATGAATTATCTTGCTTAGTGATGGATAGTCTTGAGTGTCCAGGGATCAAGCATATCTAATGATCTCACACTTGGTTTTAAGAAAGTTGGGATTGTTTATTCTCCAATTTGTTAGGCAGATAGATATGTCTGACTTACCCTGTAAGTACCAGTAGAAAAATTATTAGACTAGGAACTAAGGCCCTGTTGGCCTACCGTATAATCTTTTGAATATTAACTTAAGCAAATCACATCATTTTTTCTTTATCTTGAAGAGAGAGCACAGAATTATAATAATATAATCTTTAAAGTACCTTCTCATTTAACAGTATATGCATTTTCAAGGGTGAAATTATCTTTTGTTTCTCTTGAATCTTTTGTAATATCTACTATAAAATTAGACCAAAAAAAATTTAGGCAAGGGGCCAGCAGGTGGCATGGTGGTTATGGTGCTAGACTTACATTGCTGACCGTGGTTTGAGTCTCAGACCTGGCAGCTTGCTTTCTCACTTTCCTTTTCTCTTTTTCTGTGTCTTTTTGGTCAAATTAAAAATAATAAGAACAAATACAATGAAAACATATAAATAATTTTAAAAACATTTTTAAAAATCACTTTAAGAGGGACCAGCAGTTAGCATAATGGCTATGTCACTGGACTCCCACGTAGTCGACCGTGGTTTGTGTCCCGGACCCGGTGGCTTAAAACTCACGCCGGGCGCGTGTGCGTGCATGCCCAAGATCCCGAGAGGGGAATGGAGGAGAAGGGATTGCGGTGTGGCCATCCCTCCTGGGGGGTGATTTCTCGCTTTCTATCTCTCTGTCTCTCTCTGCCTGTCTGGTAAGCGCACGCGCCCTATAACAAAAACCTCTCCAGAAAAAGAAAAAAAATCACTTTAAGAAAAAATTAGGCAAAATAGTGATAAATGCATGAACTGGATGGATAGATATTGGGTGAGTAGGTACTGGTTTGTTGGAAGAGTTATGATGCATTTTGCATAGAAAAAAGTGTCATGACTTTTCTAACAACCCACTAGATGGAAGGACAGATATAGCTCTGGCTCTATCAATTTTATAATGCCTTCTTTCTTTGAACTCACTTAAAAGTAAAAATCATAAAATATTTAATTACTCTCTTCATTGATTTTATTGGTTACTAATGAATGTTACCGTTTCTCTTCTCTTGTTTACTTCCCACATCTGCTCTAGTAAAAGAAAATTCTCTAACTCCATTCAGAAGAGCCCTGTGGAATTTACCTGTTTAAAAAAAGATATCTAGTTGTTCTTACAACTTTAATTACTAAAAAGAAAAGATCTTTTTAACATTGAGAAATGTTAAAAAATTTTTAAATGACTGATTTTTATGAGATAATATTATATAACCAAGACCTGAAATTCGATTCTCATCTGTGATAACTCTGATTATTTGAGTTTTGTGGAATAATTTTCACCAACAATTTGACAGAGAAAAGGAAAAGAAATGATTGCAAGTCTTATAACAGCTGCAGATTTGTGAGCAGAGAGTAAATGACAGGAGTATATTTGGATCAAACTGTGAAGATATGCTTAATTTTTCTTCTAACACTCATCCTCTCAGCCCCATTTTTAAGATATAATAATTAATTCTCATATACACCAACCAGATCCAAATTCATGATTTACTGCTTAAAATTTCCAGGCAAAAGTTGCCTGTAAAAGGCCCATCTGAGATGAATCTACAGGAAATTTACGTCTCTATATTCTTTCCAGAAAATCAGTATCTTTTGTGGAAGGACTGGACCACTGCTTTCTCGGGAGTCTCTTCCTGGTTGGTCTTCATTTTCCCTATCACCACAACCCTAGTTTTCAGATTCCACTCTACAGCAACAAAAGAACAGAGAGTTCATCAGTGTGACTAACCAGGTGGGACAATGAAAGTGGTTATATCATGAATCCTGGCTTCCAGTACCCAACCTATGAGATGGTTGTCCTTCTCACTCATACAACACCCCATCTTGTTTCAGGCATAAATAGACTACTTCTGTCTACTCCAAAATCAAGATGCATTGGCTATGGGGACCACCACCTATTCTAGTTTTCTTAAGACAGTGTTAGTTTTCAATGTTGTGTATGACTATTACCAAGCACAGGTTTGTCAGGTTGTATCTCAGTTCTTGGTTTCGATCACAAGGTCATCAGAGCTATGGATCATAAACTAGTTTCAGTGATGGTCCTGGTCCTTCTCAAACTTGTATTTGCTTAAAAATGTCTATTGAATAGACACATATAGACTCAACAAATATTTATTGTGTGCTTATCAGGTGTTAAGAACTGTGTCATTATTTGGAGGTACAGTGACAAATGAAATACAATACCATGGGGGCCAGCAGATAGCACAGTGGTTATGTCACTGGATTCCCACATGGTCGACCATGGTTTGAGTCCCGAACCCAGTGGCTTGAAAATCACACCAGGCATATGTACATATATATATACCTGAGACCCTAGGAGGAGAGTAGAGGAGAAAGGATTGTGGTGTGGCCATCTCCCTTGGGGGGTGGTTTCTCACTTTCCCAGTCACTCTCTGTGTCTCTCTGGCTAGTGTAGGTGCCCTATGGCAAAAACCTCTTTTAAAAAACAATACAATACCACCCTCTAGACCAGAGGTCAACTATCTTTTCTGCAAAAGGCCGAGTAGTAAATATTTCAGGTTTGTGAGACCTTATAGTTTTTATCACAGCTTCTCAATTCGGTCATAGTTGTGAGAAACAGTCACAGTCATAAAAACAAATGAGCCTGGCTGCATTCCAATAAAGCTTTATTTACAAAAATAGGTGGCAGACTGGCTTTGGCCAGTTTCTGCTTTAGTTTCTTAGGGTCTAGACCAGTTCAGTGTGATAAAAAAAATAATAATAATAATAATGTGAGGTACAAATGTGAACCATACAGGTACTTTAAAATTTTCCTTAAGGTAAATGGATGTATTCAATTTTTATAATAGTTGGCTTAATATTATCATTTCAACACATAACCGGTATTTTTCAATTATTTGTTGAATATTTTGCATCTTTGTACTAGGTATTTGAAACCTGGTTCATATTTTACATGTACAACACATCTCAATCTATCCTACTCACATTTCAAGTGTTCAATAGCCACCACAGTTAGTGGCCTCTGTATTATATAGCCCAGGTCTACACAGAGGAATAAACAGGTAATTTGATAGGGATAAGCATAAAGTATTTAAACAGAGCATGAAAGGCGATGAGTCAACCTTATATCCATGGTGGTTGTGACTGGTGGTCAGCAGGGTTCCTTAAAAGAAATATATCCTGTGAATAAACAGGAGTTCCTTAGTTGAGGACAGGGAGAAAGAGAATTCTAGACAGAGGAAAAGGTGCAGCTTCTTAAAAAGAATTTAAAGTAGCTCTGTCTGCACTGAGTAGGTGGAAGGTGCCGACCCTGAGCGAAGGGAGTGCGGTGGGAATGGAGTGAAGTGAATTAGATGTGAGAGATATTAATGAGACAGAATTGACAGAGCTTGGAGATTGATTGGACACAAGGGATGATGAAGAAGGAAGAGGAAAAGATGATGTGGAGAGCTTGGGCTTATACAAAATGCAAGGATGGAGCTCTCGTTTGTCAAGATGGGAGACTCAGGAGTAGAGACAGATCTGGAGAAAGTAATGGGTTTAGCCATGAACACATTTGAGATCTCAGGGAGACACAGACAGAGAAAACAGGAGACAAGAACATGTAGTGTCCATGCACAGAATTTTCCTTCACACTCAGGAAAGCCTTTATGTCAGGATCTGTCTTCATGCTATGATAAAAAATCTCTCCATCCCCTCCCTTCACCTTCAATTTTTTTCTAGTGCCCTGCCACCACTTGAAGCACTAACATCCTGATTCTGTTTACTCAGAATGCTGCTCTTTCACTCCTCTTTACTCAATTTGGTCCAGTTTATTTTCAAGTCTCAATTCAAATGCCACTTCTCCAGAGACTTCTAGGAGCCCCTCTGATGATGACAGATGTCTTTGCTGTATATACTCCACTCAAAGTATGTCACTTCAGTGACAATTTTTACACTTGTAATTTCACATCTATTTGTGTCACTATGTAATCAGTGACTTTCTGCTTTGAAAATAAAGATTATTAAAAAGAATTCTGGGAGCAGCAGGTGTTATGGTGGTTAAGGTGCTGGATTTCTACATGGCCAAACAAGCTTTGAGTCCTGGACCCAGTGTCTTAAAAATCACACTGGGTATGCGTGCATGCATGCCCCAAATCCTGAGAGCGGAACGGAGGAAAAGGGGTTGCAGAGTGGCCATCCACTTGGGGAATGATTTCTCACTTTCCCTCTCTTTGTCTCTCTCTGGTGAGCCCAAATACTCTGGCAAACACTTAAACAAAGGAAGAGTTTTGTCTATTATTTTTCTATATTGTAACACTAGCCTTTGCCACTTACCAGACACATAGTAGATACTCCATAAATGTTTGTGTAATAAATGACTACAATATGAAAAGTCTCTATTGGAATCCAAAGTTACCTGAAAAGGGGCATAAACATTAGCATACATCAATGCAATGTATTTTAATATTAATCCACAAATACAATTAGACAAGAGATATTAACTTTTATTCCCTGTAATTTAACCTAACTTTTACTTTCAATTCTTCATTCATAGCTGAGATGGCAGAAATGTAGTACCAGTCATGTTGTCTTTCTCATTATTAGACACATTCTCTGACCAGGAAACGTTTTTCTATTAGGTAGAGAGATAGGGAGAGATCCCTAATTTCTCCTAAGTTTCTTCTAAATTAGTGATTATGCCAAAAGCCCTCTCTCTTCCTTTGAGGGTATAGGGGTTTTTTTGTTTTGTTTTGTTTTGTTTTAGCAATCACAACTAGTAACTTTGACACCCCCCTCCGATCGTCTGCCCTGTAATACCCATTACCTTAGGTGATGAATATATATCACTTCAGCTGCATGAATGAGGATAAGGAGGAGAAAAAAGGAATAAAAATTCTGTGGTGGGGAGGGAGATTGGGAAATATTTTTTAAATGACCTATCACATTGGCATGGATAAAAAATAGGAGATCACAAATTACTTAAGTACCATGCTATATTTTTCCTTCATAATGAGTTTTTTTTTTTTTCATAATGGGTTACTAATTAAGTTTCTTTGAATGGTCATCACCTCTGGGTTTTAAGGTGCATAAAGTCACAAGCTACGACTCAAGGACACCCTCTATGTCTTATTCACTGTTGTATTGCCAACCCTTACACAATGAAATAAGTGCTAGGTAGATATTTATTGCATAAAATGTGTGTTGAATAGGAAAAAGGCAGATGGTAACGTTCAGAGCCAAATTTCCCCTATCTTTGAAGTCCCAGCTAAAATTTTATGCTTTTATCATTATAGCAGTTTCCCTTAGACAAAAGTTTTTACTTTCAACTCTGATGTCCTCACAGGTACTTTGTTATTCTTCTGAGAGCCTTTAGTAAGAAATACTGTATAGTAGACTCCCCTTGCCCACTGGGGATATGTTCCAAGACACCCCAGTGGACGCCTAAAATCTACATTTCCTGTTTATTGTCCTATTTGTATATATCTATAATAAGGTAAATAAATAGGCAATGGTAAGAGATTAATATTACTGTTTCTAAAATAGAACAATTATAATACTATACCAGCATCACTACTCTTGCACTAATTGTTACTTGAACCTAAGCACTGTGATACCACAACAGTTAATCTGATGACCAAGATATTATTAAGTCACTGAGCTGAAGGTAGCATATACAGTGTGAATACACTGACAAAGGGATGACTCATGACCCAGCAGGCAAAACAGGACAACATGAGATTCCATTATGCTACTCTGAGGACATGCAATTTTAAACTTACAAGTTATTTTTTTCCTGAAATTTTCCTTTTAATGTTTTTGGGCCAAAGTCTTCCATGGTAGCTGAAACCATGGAGTGCAAAACCATGACCAAAGGGGGAATATTGTACTTGTTAAATATAAAAGCCCTGGAACCAGAACAGTTTTGTATAAATATCATTTGGCTCCTAGCTGATATTTAAATATGGCTAGTGGTAAAACACAATATTCTGTGGGGGGCAATGCCATACGAGAGGGTGCCCAGTTCAAGTCAAGAGACCTCCCTGAGTATGCAGGGGCACAAACTTGCCATGATTTGTTGCTGGTTGAATCTGGTCTCAGTATCAGGAATCTGTTGGGAGTACTATCTCCCCTTCTTCATGAAAAAGAAAAAAAGAAAGAAAGAGAAAAAAAAGAGGAAGGAAGGAAGGGAGGGAGGGAGGAAGGAAAGAAGAAGAAAAAGTAAGAAAGAAAGAAGAAGAAGAAGAAGAGAGAGAGAGAGATAAAAAGAGAGAAAGAAAGAGAGAGAAAGAAAGAGAGAAAGAAAAAATAAATACCAGCTCAGGTATCTACCAACTATAATACCTTGAGCAAATGACTTACAGTCCCTAAGCTCTAATAGGTATCTACACAATGGAGACAATTGTATAATCAATGTCATTAGTACTGTTGTAAGTATTAAATAAGGTAACACATAAAAATCTTTTAGCTAAATATTCAACACATAGTTAGTACTTTAAAATGATCAATTTTATTCATCTATCCCCACCTTTAGGAGCATAGTTTAATTGTCACATTTATTGAACACATACTATATTCTGGGCACTGTGAAAAGCAGTTTATATGAATTTCACAATAAACCCGTAGTGGATGCTGTGGGATATTATTTTACCTATCTATTATTATGAAACTGAGACTCAAAGGTGTTATGTAAATTGTCTGAGGTTTCATAACTAGTAATTAGATTTACTGTCATTTGAGCCCAGCCAATAATACAGCAGCCCTGCACACTGTCTCCATGGAAGTAGACATCTCCCCTCTTGTACTAGGTTATAAATTCCATTCCAGGCAAGGATTTGATCTGATTTATCTTTGTATCCCCCACAGCATCTAGCTTAATGCCAACGATGAGTAAATGTTTATTAAGTGATTGACTATAGAGGGAAGGGACCCCAAAGCCAAACTTTATCACTGTCATAATTTTGTCCTAGCATTGACTCTGCAGAAGCTGTTCACATGCATTCTGTGTAGAGGGAATCCTTGCCATGTTTAAGCAGCACCTACATAACATTTACATTTCAAAGAACAGTGCTCCACTAACACAAATGTCATTGAAAAGGTCCTGTGTGACACACGTCTATTTGCCTGCTGGCTGGTTTATCAAATATGTGGTATCCTAAGTAGTGTTTACCATGTCAGCAGTGAGGCAACACAGTTCCTTAGTGCCTTCAGTGCCTTCCATACATTTGAAATAAAAATAGAAAATCTTGGGAACCAGCAGTTAGCGTAATGGCTATGTCGCTGGACTCCCACGTAGTCGACCGCCGTTCGCATCCCGGACCCGGTGGCTTAAAACTCACACCGGCGCGTGTGCGTGCGTGCCCAAGATCCCGAGAGGAGAATGGAGGAGAAGGGATTGCGGCGTGACCATCCCCCCTGGGGGGTGATTTCTCGCTTTCTGTCTCTATGTCTCTCTCTGTCTGTCTGGCGAGCGCACGCGCCCTATAGCAAAAAAAATCTCTCCAAAAAAAAAAAAAAGAAAAGAAAATCTTGTATGAGAGTGCAGTAATCTTTTCAGAAAACATCAATACATCAATAGCAACAGAATAATGCATGGAGAACTTGGGGGTACTTCAGCCCTAAAACAAGAACAATTAAGCAGTGAGTCACCAACTCCAGGAAAGAAAGGACTTAAATGAAAAATAGA
The DNA here is from genome assembly GCA_026018925.1 of Tupaia tana. NCBI lineage: Eukaryota > Metazoa > Chordata > Mammalia > Scandentia > Tupaiidae > Tupaia > Tupaia tana. The sequence continues at coordinate 70,935,017 of JAKSZU010000008.1, forward strand.
TGAACAGTTCACTGGAGCACTAAAATGCTAGAGCAGCACCTCTCAAATTTGGTCCTCCAACCATCAGCATCAACATCACCTGGGAACTCAGTAATGCAAACTCTCTTCTTTAGATCTGGAAACTTTTATGGGGCCCAATGATCTATTTCAGTAAGACCTCATGACGATTCTGATGAATGCTCAAGTTTGAGAACCACTGGGCTACAGAATAGATCTTCATAATGCATGCCCTTATTCTACAGATATGGATTCTGAGATACTTTATCTTTCTTTTATTTTTGAAAGCTTTTGTTTTGGGGGCCAGCAGGTGGTGTGGTGATTAAGGTGCTGGATCCTACATGGCTGACTCAGCAGTTTGCATCCCAGACTCGACCAGTGGCTTGAAAACACACCAGGCATGTGTGCCTTTGTGCCCAAAATCCTGAGAGGAGAATGGAAGAAAAGGAATTGCAGTGTGGCCATCCCCCCTAGGAGAAGAGTTCTCACTTTCTCTCTCTCTCTCACTCTGTCTTTCTCTGGTGAACTCATGTGCCCTGTGGCAAAAATCTAAACAAACAAACAAAAAACCTCTTTTTTGTGGGATACAGTATATATATTTAGTGTGTCATTATCAAATATATAACTTTTCTAAGATTATGCAGCAAGTTAGTAAAGACCGGACTGTCTATATCTTTATTTAGGGTAAGGAGGGTTGAGAGAGGTGAAGGCAGGTGTAAAGGGACTTTATGTTCCTGGAGCCTAAATTCCATGTGCATCTAAAGATTGTAACACTATTTAACAGTTGTTCCTGGGAGAAGACTGCAGGGGCAGAGACTGACAATTGGACTGGCAGTTGGAAGCGCTAGAGTAGAAAGAGATAGGTCAGAGTTCTTTATAACAGAACAGTTACAGGATATGTAATGTTTCTCTTCCAAAAGATAATAGAGTGCGTAACATTTTCCAAAACATTTGTTGCCACAAACTGTGTACCAGCATGTTAAGACAAAAGAAACTACAAAAAGTTGAGATTTCCAGGAGTCCCCAAGATGCATTGTGACAAACATGCAATTCCACTTCAGGATCCTAATTCCAGAAGTTGCTTTTTAAGGAAGGGTGCATAGAGAAAAAATAGAGTGGGATATACATGCTGGTCTACATTACGTCAAAATAATGAGTTTTTTTGTTTTTGTTTTTGTTTTTTAACGTAAGTGATGATCAAATCAATCATGATCAAGGGTGCTTAGCGTATAGTCCACATGTTCCCAAAGTGTCCCTGGTTCTCAGGAACCTATAAATCCCCCAACCTGTAAGCAACACCTTCTAGTATGTGCGAATGTGATATTTTTCTGGAGGATTTTCTATGGGACCTGTGGGTTATATAATCACTAGATTTGCCTTCATGACGATACAGACAGTAAAATCTGGTTTTTGCTTTAGCGCAGATCTACACAATCTCTCATTTATGCTAGTACAAAATTCTCCTGATTGCTCATTCTACTTCCACTCCTCTCTTTTTTTGGGTTCATTTTCTAATTTCCTTAAACTCCTAATCTACTACATTCATGCCTAAGAACCTTTGATGGCTCCATTATTACCTACCAATTCAGGTACAAATGATTTCCTATGATAAGGCTGGCATTACCTTGTCTTAGCTCTCACTCTTGTGTATTCCACAAACAAACTGCTTGTTTCTCCAAAGATCCTTACCACCTTTGAATTTGGAACTATCTACCTGTGTTTGCTTTTTTAAAAATTATTTATTTATTTATTTATTTATTTATTTATTTATTTATTGAGAGAGAAGGAGGAGATACTCTCAACGAATTTTCACGCCATAATCATTTCCCCCAGCCCTGCAGCCGCCAAGCCCAAATTACAGGTGTGCCTGCAGGTGCATGAGGCATGTTGAGCAGACACTCTAGGACATGAAGCAGGGCCTCCCCACATGGTCTCCAGCATGGCACTTCCTGCTTAATGGCTGGATCCTAAGAGCTGAGTCACTTCTTCACCATTTTTTAGGCTTCTCAAAAGCCTTCTCTTCCAAGAACTCTTCTTTTTTACTTTTAAGTCTATTTATTTTGAAAGAGAAAGAGAGAGAGAGAGAGACCTCCCAACTGAGATTTTATACTGTGATCCACCCTTCCTCCCACCCCCAGTCAGCCTGATTGGGCACACACATGCCCAGTGTACTCAGAAAGGCCTCAAACTTGATCTGAGGATTTTCCCATGTGAGTTGACTTGGAGAGTTTGTTTGCACTATCTTTCCCATGTGAGTTGACTTGGAGAGTTTGTTTGCACTATCACTGTGCCATCTTCTGGCCCCACCTGTGAAGTCTTCTTGATTACCCAAATATTCATTATTTTTCCTTTCTGCATGTCCAAGATGCAAATATGTGTCCATCTTTTATGAAATTAAGTCTACTTGGGATCTATATAATCCCTGTTAAAGTGCTCACCATCTCTTCCATGCTTGTGTACAAGGACTATGATTGTTCTTGTCTTTGTCACTGAATGCTTTTGTTTGTCTCAGCCCTTTCCGAGCTGCCACCAAGAAAGCAATGTGGCCTATCACATTTTACTCTGAAACACTACAATTGTGTTGGAAGGAAAAAGCATTTCCGTTTGGAAACCAAAACAGAGACAACAACTTCTGTTGTATGTTCAGCTTATTTCTAAGCTCAAACAGTGCAATTAAGGCAGCTCGATAAAACAAAAAAGATCTTTTTTCCTTTTCTTTGTTTATCCTTTGTCCTTATGTTAAAGAGCCATCACATATATATTTTAGAAGTGAAAATAATAATTTTGCTCTTAATGCATTTGTTTACCTCTAGTACTCATCACTTTCTGTTCTCTTCCAATGGAAATGCCTTTATTTGAAAAAGAAAAAAGAAAGAAACAATAAAAACAAGGTGTGGGAGATAGGATGTAGGAAGACAAAAAGACTTTTTATCAATACATTCTAAAATACTAAATTTCAGCCCAAGGTTGGAATTTTCCAGAGTGAGGTACACAGGGTTAGAATCCTATTTATACGTTTTCTAGAATGACTTTATTCATAGGAATTCGCAGGATTCATCCTGGAGAAAGACAGATACACGTCCCCACTACCACCTCAACCTCGGGCCATAAGATCTGCTTCAGCCAAAAATGTGGACAGAATCCCTGAAGAGTCCAGAGTTGAACCGAAGTAGGAGGGAGCCATGACCATGGAGACAGGAGAGTGCACTCAGCTCTGTCCATGTTCATGTCTTAGGAGTCTGGGTCTCGTCGAGGGAGATGATGATCCTCTGATGGCCTAGGGTCCCTTTTCATTCATTCCGATCAGAAAAGAGGATTTTAAATAAACTTACTGACTCTGGGCCTATTGATACAACCAAATGTTTTCCTTTTTTTCTTTTTTAAAAGTTTACTTATTTAGGGGGACCAGCAGTTAGCGTAATGGCTATGTCGCAGGACTCCCACATAGTAGACCGCGGTTCGAGTCCCGGACCCGGTGGCTTAAACTCACGCTGGGCGTGTGTGCATGCGTGCCCAAGATCCTGAGAGGAGAATGGAGGAGAAGGGATTGCAGCGTGGCCATCCCCCCGGGGGGTGATTTCTCGCTTTCTATTTCTCTGTCTGGTGAGCGCACACGCCCTATAGCAAAAAACCCCTCGGGAAAAAAAAAAAAAGAAAGTTTACTTAATTAGTTCTTCATTAAGTAAAATCAGAAAGAGAGAGAGAAGGAAGAGGAATCCCCAACAGAGTCCTTACACTGCAATTTATCCCCAGTCTCAGCTGGCCTGGCTATGTACTCGGCATGCTTAGGGAGGTCCTAGTCAGGAACACAGTGAGTCCATTTGCATGAACATTACAGCACTGCCTGGCCCCCCAAATGTTTCTTGAAATAAAACGTGGACACAGAACTTTGAGTTTTCACACTGGAAAATATAATCTACTGTATGTGTCAATTCATATACTTCTGGGGGAAAATCTGGGCTCACTATTTTCTTTGCTTACTTATCCCTCCTTTCTCTCATTGAGTAGTGACTGGCAGAGACAGATTAACAAGTGCAAATAGAATGATGGCTAAGTTATTTACTGGTATTTAACTACTACCCTTCCAAGGATCTACACTCAAGCATCCCAATTACCATTCCAGTGTCCAAGAATTAATTGTTCTTTCTTTCATTAACTGTACATTTTATTTGTTCCTGAAATTCATTTTCCTAGCAACCCCAGCTTATGTACATGTAAAAGGGTAGGTAATGTCTAAAGCTAACCTCACTGGGTCCTAAGTCTTCAAAAATAAGTCTAATTTTAAGGGAGTCTTCTCTTTCCTTGCCTGCAATGGTCACTCTCTCTATAAAATGGAAATAATGTCTTGCTTTTCTCATTAAACTTTGTATGTGCTCTAAGTAATACAATGTTATAGTTCAATAAATGGTAAATGATGTCAACAGTTTGCATCATATCCTTCAAAAACACCTTGAGTTGCTTAGGATAGATCCAATAAATTAACTAAAATAAGTTCGATCCCTAGAAGAACTACTTAATGGAAGAGTAACTGAGGTACTCTCAACTTAATTATTACCAATGACAGTGATGTGAGAGATGATTTGCTTTTTTTCACCTTCAATTTGAAGGATTGATTTTATGGCTGCTCGGGTCTCCTTCACTGTAGAAATCCTAAAAAGTAAATGAAGAATCAATAAGAGAAAAATCTACTGTTGCTTAAACCTGGGCTCCTGTTCCCTCCATCTTCCTATTTTTTCAAAAATCAGTGTTGCTATAATAGTTCTGTTTTGAATAAAAATCTACATATGCAGTTTTCCTTTTATAATACAAATATGTGTGGGTAAAGACTGATGTTGTCATAGTCTTTTACATGTACTGTGCACTATCCCAGAAAATTTGAAAATTCCATATTCAAATATTAAGACAGAAGACTTACATGAAACTTACACTTATTTTCATTTGAACTTGTCTATTTAATCAGTCATTTGATCTAGAATCTCCTTCCCTTATTAGTCTTGAAATTAGAGTTACTCGCCACCATAGGAACCACTATAAAGGTTGTGATATTGCAAAAATCATATTTTATTATAATTTTATTTTATAATAATATAGAAAATAGGGTCTGCACTGCAAAATGGCCAGCTCAGTGATACAGAGTAAAGCCTCATTTATCCAGGATGGTGGGTAATGAGGTGGTCCATACTGTGATTTGTCCTGATAACTGAGGCTTCTTCCCTTCACATACCAAAAGGTTTTATTTGAACTAATTTTCATGGAAAGATTTCTCAAATGTATTACACAGTTTCCAACCTAATTAAATATATACTGAAGCTATTAACCTGTTCTTAATGATAAAGTCAGCATTTGGCTATCAGCCATAGCAAGGTGCATCATGACCAGAGGGAAGCCTAGGGGGAAAAGTTGCTTGCTCCTTTACTCGAAGTTCCCAACTTGTTATGCTTTCTTTAAGTAAGTTTTCTTTCTTACTTTTCCTTCCTTCCTTCCATCCCTCCTTTTTTTTCTTTCTTTCTTTTCCTTCTTTTTTTCTCTCTTTCTTTCTCTTTCTTTCTTCTCTCCTTCCTTTCTTCTTTCTCTCTCTCATTTTCTTTTTTTGTTCATTCTTTCTTTCTTTTGTCATAGTAAAGAGAACAAGAATGGCAGCAAGGGGACCAGCAGATGGCATAATGGTTACATCAGTGGACTCCCACATGGCTGACCGCGGTTCAAGTCTAGGATCCAGTGGCTTGAAACTCATGCCAAGTGTGTTGTGTACATGCCAAAAATCCTGAGAGGAAAATAGAGGAGAAGAAATTGTGCCATGCCATCCCCCAGGGGAGTCATTTCTCACTTGCTGTCTCTGTCTCTCTGGCAAGTGCCTGCACCCCATAACAAAAATATCTCTAAAATAATAATAATAATAAAAAGAATGACAGAGAGAAAGACAACAAGCACTCTCCCCAGGGCCTCACACTGCCATCCCCTTCACTTCCAGCCCTTCCAGTCAGTAGTGTTCCTGGATGTGCATGCCTGGTGTATACAGGTTGACCAAAGAACTGAACTCATGATCCTCTGTGTGGACTGGCATTGCTTGGGTAACAAATCACTGCTGTGCCACCATGCAGCCTCCCACTTGTTCTGCTTTCTGATTCATGTCTGTAACAGACTTTATACTTTACCTTTATCAGTATTAATTGCTATTTTATCAGGCTTGATACTCCTATTGGGAGCAATTTTTAATTCTTTAAATTCCTGTGTTTCATTTGTAGAAAAACCCCATAATAAATCCCTGTTAGGACTGTTTTGTAAGCAGGAGACATTCTGATTTTTGAATACAAACTCCAAGGGTAGCATACAATTAGGAGTTGGTAAGGATGCAGGAGAGTTCATCAGCAGTCAAGTTGTGAACGCTCCAGCTGCCTGGTCCCTTACCAGAACCCAGAGTGCAAGGATACTGAGATTCTTTCATCCACGTAAGCACCTATGTTATTCTTCCTGTGCTGTTACCTCACTATTTCACCCCGATAGTGTGCCCCTTACTTGATTATATAGTTCTTGAGGGCGTGAAACATACTTCATTGTTCACTATCAAACAGTGCTGAGTACACAAAAAGTGCTCTTGTGAGTTGACCATGCCGTGCCTCCACCAGAATCCTTAAGAAATCCACATCAAGGGACCAGCAGTTAGCGTAATGGCTATGTTGCTGGACTCCCATGTAGTCGACTGCGGTTCACGTCCCAGACCTGGTGGCTTAAAACTCACGCTGGGTGCGTGTGTGTGTATGCCCAAGATCCCGAGAGGAGAAGGGAGGAGAAGGAATTGTGGTGTGGCCATCCCCCCGGGGGGTGATTTCTTGCTTTCTGTCTCTCTGTCTCTCTCTGTCTGGCGAGCGCTCGTGCCCTATACCAAAAACCTCTCCCAAAAAAGAAATCCACATCGAAATGTTAACACAATGTGATACTTAAGACTTCTGTCATTTGGCATTGTTTGTGCCAAGCTTTCAGAGTTGCCTGACTTGCCTAGGCATTGTTGTAAATAAATATAAAGGTCTCCTATTTAATTTGTGACACTGTCATTCAAAACCACCTCCAGCCTGGTTTTCTTTCTTGATTCACGATTTTTTTCATGTAAGTTTTGTTTCTGGCCTATATCCACTGTAAGCAAAATCTTCAGCTCTGGGACCAGCAGATGGTGTAATGGTTATGTCACTGGACCCCCACATGGCTGACCGTGGTTCAAGTCCTGGACCTGGCGGCTTGAAACTCATGCCAGATGAGTGTAAGTGCATGCCCAAATCTGGAGAGGAGAATGGAGGAGAGGGGACTGTGGTGTAGCCATCTCCTCTAGGGGGTGACTTCTCACTTTCTAACTCTTTATCTCTGTCTCTCTGGTGAGCACACACACCCTGTATCATATATCAAAAAAAAAAAAAAAAAAAAAAAAAAAAAAAAAAAACTCTCTTAAAAAAAAAAAAAAAACTTCAGCTCTATCCTGCAGCTCATCTTTAGCCTTCATGTTTTGTACCGTATGTGGCCAGTAACTCAGTAACTCATTAATATTTCTTGTACTATGCCTAACTCAAAATTCTCTGACTTATCAAAGGATTCATTTCCTTTGATCATGACAGTCAAAAGAGTTTTGAGTAAGGAATGGTCCTTAGAAACATAACACAAAAGCACTTCATATTAATACAAACGGCTCTGAACCATTTAGATATTTATTTTTTAATTTTTGCATAATTTCCTGTGTGACCCCAGTTCTTCTCACCCTGCAAAAGTAATTTAGGAAATGATCTCTCCTTATGACATCAATTTTATCAGCATCAGTTTCTTGATTTGCTCAGGATGTGAAAGTGCATGCTCTCTCAGCCACACTGAAAACATTTCTTTCTTCTGTTTGTAATGTTTTGATTGATTTTGAAAACATTCTCTAAACCAGTAATGTGTCCATTACCACTTATCTGTAGCACTTGGAAAGTGGGGTCACCAATCTACACACAATGTGCTAACACCAAGCTTTGCTTATCTTCTTGCTCTTGCGAAGAGACTTGTAGAGTGACAGAGCCTGGTACACATTACCTGAAACCAAATCCTCTCGGGGACAGTAAGATCTGCTCAGTTTCTAATCCTATTGCGATAACTCACTAGGTGTCTAATTTAACATGACCTTCTTTTCTCAAAGTCAGCTTTTTTTAAACACCATCTCATTTAGCTGTGAGAAAGCAGGTGCAAAAGTCACTCCTGTGTTCTTTGCAAATATTCATTTTTCTTCGTGGAACTCCTGAAAATCCAGATTGACTATCACCTATCCTGATCCTTAAACCTTATTCTTGTAAGCAGAACATGGAAATAACATAACACAGTCCCTTGGCTAGATAAAGATATAGTAATATGCATGCATCAAAGAGTAAATAAAAATACACATGTACATCTTTGATAGAAATGATAAAATATTCAGCATTCATCAAAGATTTGAGGCATGCAGCATTATAACCCTGCTAGCACCTTGGGTACCCCTCCACAATCATAACTTCCATTCTCCCTTCTAGAGAGAATCGTTGTCCTGAATTTTGTCTCTTTTTCTTTCTCTCATTGTCTCTCCCTTTCTTGCTCAATTTCTCTTTCATAGTTTACTACCTTATATAATTTCTTAAATAATAGTTTTTATTCCTTTTCATTTATACAAATGAAATTCTATGCATAATTTTTGTGATAGGTTTATTACATTCCATATTATACTTATAAAGCTCATCCATGTTGAAGCAAATAGCAGTATTTCATTTTTTTTATCTATGGTATAGTATCTTAGTCTGTTAATATACCACAGTTTAGGATTTCATTCAACTGTTTGTAGGCAATTTGAATATTTCATTGTTTTTTGTTATTGTAAACAATGCTGCTTGAAAAAGCACATGTGTTTTATTGAACATGCCCTAGTCTTCCTTCCTCAAGATCCCACATAGTTGTGGAGTCATTGTTGTGGGGACTGTCCATCCAAATCTCTTTTATATAATAACACATCACTTTCCAAATGTGCTAATTTATAACCTTACTCACAAAATATGGGTTTTTCTATTGTCCCTATACTCACCGTGTTTACATCAATATGAAACAATCTCTTACAGAGAGTTTAATTTTTGTTTATTTTTTTTCTATGAGTACAACAGAGAGAGACAAACAGACAGACAGACAACACCCCCACCATGGTCTCGATGCCATGATCCATCCCCAGTTTTGGCCAGCCCTAGAACATAGGTAAGCATGTACCTGACATACTCAAGGAAGCTTGAGTATGGGCTTGAATGAGGAACCTCCCCCTGTGTGATTCCCTTGAAGAGCATTGAATTTACTATTGCAATGAGGAGGATACTGTCCGGCCCTCTGGTTGAGGTTTTAGTCAGCATTTCCTTGATTAATTATGAGGTTGGACATTTTGTCTTATATTTATGGTCATTTATCTTTTATGTTCTATAAGATGTAGGTCCAAGTCTTCTGTCCTTATTTTCCTTGTGTTGTTCATCTTTTTGGTCACACATTTTTAATCGCTTAGATGGACGACAAATAACTTATTCCCATATAGGACTTTCTTTTTGCTATCTACATAGTATTTTTATTCTATAAAAAAAAGCTTTAATATTTAACAAACATAAATATTATTAGCAATTTCCTTTGGCCTTTGTGTTTTGCTTAAGAAACAATTCTACTTCAAATTCATGGCTATTCTCTAAGAGATTCTTCTAAAAGTTTTGAAATAGTGCCTTTCACATTCACATCTTTTATCTGTTTGTAGTTAATTGTAGTACATGGTGTGAGACACAAAACCACTTTTTAAAAATTTTTTATTTGAATAATCAACAGTCCAAACACCATTTATTAAGTAGTTCAGCATTTTCTCATTGACTTCAGTTCCTAGACTGACATAAATTAAGTTTTACATATGTTGTGGGCCTTTTTTTCAGACTCCCTCTTTTGTTGAATTTGCCACTATGCGTAAATCTGCGGCAATATTGTCATAATTATAACAGCTTTAAAATAAGATTAAATTTGATAGACGAAGTCTATTTTCTTATGGAAACATTGTGTTTCAGAAGTGTTGGAACTAACTTTAAGCTAGGTTACTAATTTGAGATCTTTCTGCTTTTTTGTATAGGTATTTACTGCTATGAATTTTCTTTTAAGTATGTTTTATATAAGAGAAACATTTTATAGATTCAAAGACACAAATTGGTTGAAAGTAATATGATGGGTAGAGGTATTTTAAATAGTACCAAAAAATATAGAATGACTATATTAATATCTGGCAGAACAGCATTTATGACTTTTTAAAATTTATTATTACCAACAAAGAAGGACAATTTGTAATAATAAAAGGGCCAATCCACCAAGAAGTTTTGACCATTATAAACACGTACCCTTGACAAAAAAGTCCAAGAAGATATGAAGTAAAACCTAGATTGGAAAGGAGAAGTAGCTAATTCAGTGCTCTACTTTTGGTAACGGCAATTGATAGGACAACTAGACAGAAGATCCAGAATGAAACAGAAGATTTGGGCAATATTATAAAGCAACAAGGTCTTACAAGCATCTACAAAACACTCCGTGCAATAAAAGCAGAATATATATTAATAGTAACCCAAAAATAAAAACAACCAAAATATCCATTAACTGGTAAGCAAATAAATAAATGAAGATCTGATACAACATGAGTGAGACTTGAAAGCATTATGCTAAGTAAAAAATAAAAATCAGTCCCAAAATGCCACATACTATATTATTCCATTTGCATAAAATATCCAGGAGAGGTGAATTCAAGTATACAAAAATTGATAAGTGGTTACCAAGGATGGAGGTGAGGAAGAAATGGGGAGAGACTGCTCCTAGATACAGGGTTACTTTTTAGAGTGATGAGTGTGGAATTAGATAGTGATGATAATTACACATATCGGTGAATAGACTAAAGACCATGGCATTGTCCACTTTCAAATGGTGAGCATAATGGTATGTGAATTATGTTTCAATTTAAAAAGTCAATTTTGGGCTTATCGATCCTCCCTATTTGGGGGTTGTTTTCTATTTCATTACTTTCTGCTCTGATCTTCATTCTGCCACTATTTTTTCATGCCTTAAGATAAAAATCTAGGTCATTGTTTTTGAGCTCTCATTATTTTCTGATGTTAACATTTAAAGCTATATGTTTTTCTTATAAATATTGGTTAAGCTATTACCTACACACCGTGATAATTAGTGTTTTAGTTATTATACAGTTTTGAGTACATTCTAATTTTCAACATTATTTGCTTTCACCAAAAGTTATTTTAAAATGTGGGGATTTTTACACTTTTTTTCTTAAATTGTCATGGTGTGTGCACTTGGCAGAGAGAGACAGACCAAAAAAAGGAAAGAAAAAAGGACCCCCAGTGGTTTATGATGATGCCTCCATCTCTTCTCCATGTTTTAATCCTGGACACACATGTACCTGGAGTGTTTTTCTACTCTCCAGGGCTAGCATTTGAACTGTCATCAGACATGTAGGATCAGCTCCCTTAACAACTGGGCTCTGGTGAAGCCAGCCAGCAGGACTGCAGCCATTTTGAAATTAGGCAAAGCCTCTAAGGAGAACAATCTGACCAAATGCTGAGTCATAGCGAGATCTATTTGAGGAATGATCAGAGGAGAAACAGGGATGGATATCTGAAGTAATCAGGATGATTACTCAGGGGAAACCAGTGAATCTGATTGATTTTAGTGAGGAATGATTTGCACGTGCTGTATCTTGTGCCTATAAATACTGAGAACATATTGCACTTTTAACATAGTTTGATGGTACTTGCTCATTGTCTTCCTGTAAGCAGTTAGAGAAATAAGCTCCCATCTTCTCCAGCCTCTCCTGTAGTTTCATTGACCATGAAAAGCAGCAGCCAGATTTTGTTTGGCTTGTATCAATAAGGTCAGTCTTAAAATGTGTTTTTAGGGACCAGCAGTTGGTGCATCAGCTATGTTGCGGGACTCCCATGTAGTCTACTTGTGGTTCGAGTCACAGACCTGGTGGCTTAAACTCACGCCAGGCATGTGTGTGTGTGTTCCCAAGAGGAGAATAGAGAAGAAGGGATTGCAGCATGGCCATGCCCCCTGGGGTGTGATTTCTCGCTTTCTGTCTCTCTGTCTCTCTCTGTCTTTGTGGTGAGCGCACACGTCCTATAGCAAAAACCTCTCAAAAAATGTGTTTTTAAATTTTCTTACATGCAAGGGAAGTTTCCAAAAGATCCATGAAAAATGTGTATTATATATAAAAAAAATAATACACAGATTTCATTTTTTTCTTGGCACCAAAGTAAACTCATACTTTGATTCAGTTTCTCCAAACTTTTTGAAGTTCCTTGTACTGTCATTGTCAACTACTTGATATAATGAGCAGTTCTTTGGCTTGACACGAAAACGTTTGTTGCATAGAGCAGCTAGTTAGCAGATTTCCCCAGGTGGCTTTGTTTGTTTTTTGTTTGTTTGTTTGTAATTGTGCTATAATGCACATGCATTCACCAGAGAGACAAAGAGAACAAGAGAAAATGCCTCCCCTCCCTGGGAGGTGGCTATACTGCAATCCAGTCTCCATTCTCTCAGGGTTTGGGACATGCACGCACACACCTAATGTGTTTTTCTTTTTTCTTTTTTTTTTTTAAAGAATTATTTAATTTTATTTATTCATTTATTTATTTTAATTTGGCCAGAGAGAGACACAGAGAGTGAGAGAGAGGGAAAGTGAGAAAGTAAGCCACCAGGTCTGGGACTCAAACCGTGGTTGGCCATGTGGGAGTGTCCAGCACCTTAACCACCACGCCACCTGCTGGTCCCCCTAAGGTGTTTCTCAAGTCAGCGTGTTTGGAACTCGAACTGCACAGTCAGACATGTAGGATCCAGCCACCTTAACTACCAGGAGACTGGCTGGCCCTTTCCAGGTGGTCTTCTAAGCAATAACATCTGTCCAGTAGCTTTGCTTGCCTTGGGCCCCACTGAACACTCCGTTACACAGAGCTAGATGATGAGTAAAGATAGAAAGAATATGTAACAACCATGAGGGTGTTTTCAGGGGCCTCATTACTTTTCACCTACTTTCTTGTTGCCAGAACTAATCCCATGTTCTTATTCAGGAGACTGTAAAATGAAGTTTAGCTGTGGACCCCAGAAAAGGAAGCCCAGTTAGGATGATCTAGCTAGTTTTTGTCATAGATACTCATCCTTTGAAATCTATTGAGACCAATTTTGTGGATTAACCATGGCAGAGTTCTATTCATCCTTTAGTATGTTTCCTTGAAGATCACATGTATTCTGCAACTGCAAATGTCTATCAGGTTCCATTCAAATCTTCTATACTCCTAACTAGAGTTTTTATGTATTCAATTCTGTCAACTGAGAGAAAGATTTTGAAAGTTCCCACTTCGCTAGTGAAATAATCACTTTCTCCTTGTACTTTTATTAATTTTGATTGTACAGATTTGAGGCTATTATATTCATACAAATTCAGAATTATTACATCTTCCTTAAAAAATACTTTATCAGATATTAAATCATTTCATCAGCTGATCACCTACATGAAGAGGACTTCCAAAAGTTTGTGGGAAAATGGAGTTAAAATTCACATTTATTTTGTGCAAAAAAAATGAAATTCATGCATAGTCCTTTCATAATATGCCTTTCCATGAACTTTTTAAAGGCCCCTCATATTTTCATCTGACATTGTAATCTTATTAAAGATTCTTTTGCATTTGATATGCCATTAATTGATTTCATTGCTAATAGCAACTTAGGAGATTTTAAGTATTATAAAGTACTTTTACATGTGACCTTATATTTTTTTCATGAAGTTATTTCAGTCAAGGCCATCTAATATTACTCTCAGTCTCTTGAAACGTCTGATAGGTATGAAGTGCCAACCAACATGTAATCATGTCCTCGTGAGTCATGGCAATTGATACTGAAACATCATGACTTAACATCAGAGAACGTGTTAATTAATTAGTCAATACAATGAACAATTAAACTGTTCTGGAAGTGAGAATCATGTAGTCATGAAACTAGGTTTAAATATTTTCTCCATATGTCTTTGACATACACATCAAAGTAAGTCATTTATTTTTCACCATTCTTGTTCTATGTAGATATCTTCTTACATCTTCTCTGCAAAATGTAAACCTTCTTCACCAATAATTTCAATCCATCAATTTATTTTACTTTTCATTGCCTGCTCTTGCTGACCTGTATATTCTTTGCAATTTCAAGTAAAGTGTCAGAACAACAGGAATACCTTTCATCTCCCATAGTTCTTTGAAGTATGAAAAGCACTTGTAAGCATATTAGTAGGTGCTCAGTAACTATTCCTTGAATTGAATTATTTTGCTTCTTCATGACACCAAAATAAGAGGTTAACAATCACACGATCAAGAATTTTCTGTGTGTGGCACTGAAGGCCCTGAAAGCTGAGTTTGTTCCTAAGTCTATGTGACTCTCTCTGCTCCCCTACCCCATGCATTGAAATGTCTGCTGCCATTTTCTTCTTTATTACGTGCTAAGAATGCAGCCTAGGAATGCTCAGCTCACTTCTATGAAGTACAACGACATCAAGGACGTTACATTTCATCCTTAACCATCGAACATGGTTTTCTAGGAAAAGGCCACCCATTAAAAAAATCAGAATGGATAACCTGAAGGTAATTTATAGCTGATTAATAAGAAGAAATTCAATACAAGAATATTGTCTCCGAGATTTATTGAACTTGATACTGATTAGAACTTGATTGAATTTTTCAGTGGTTTTTCATTCACTCAGTTCTTACCGTTTTTTGGTTCTGAACCAGTCCCTAGAATGTCACAGGCCATGCTGAGCGCTGTAATTCTGCTTCTCTTATTGAAATGATGTATGTCTATGGCAAGGCTGCCAGCTTGAGACGGTCTTTTGCCTGCTGAGCCATTTGCAGTGATGGATGATACAAGAAACAGTAACACTTTCCAATTTGGCGTCTTTTAGGCATTAACTAGGTCTTTTATTTCACCTCCTTTCAGTCCTACCCTTATTTTTCTCTGAATTCATTGACTTCTAGACAAGAAAATGACACATTTCCTTAAGGAATCCCCCCTAGCTAGAAGTTGATGTCATTTTTTTAAAGAACATTTTAGGCAAGACAGAAGTGACTTAAACCCTGATGTTCTTGCTCTAAAAAGAAGGTGGAAATACGGTTAAAATACGTGAGCAAGGATTTATTTACCTAATTATAGAATAATATATTGTGTATAGAGAGCCACTCGAAGCCTCTAATAGGGCCTTTCATGAAAATTAAAAGAGAATAATAACTTACAACGTTTCTAGTAATTCTGCATGTAAACAAAGATTATTACTGTTTGCCAAGTATTTTTATTTCTCCCCTCCATATACATGGCAGGATTGTACTTCCTGGTCCCCGTGTGGTTGGGTGGGGTTACTGCTGCCCAATTAATCGTCTGGAGATATGAGGGTGTCACTTCTGAGCTGTGTCATGCAAGCTGAGAGCATGTCTCCTCCTTCTCAAGCTGACAACTAACAATGTTTGAAACAATGACAATCATGTGCCTCAAGTCACTATCATGAGGAGTCAACCCTTTCCGATTTGAAATAGCATGATCAAGAAAAAATTCTTCGTTATCTTAAACGTATATGTTTCTGTAGCAACAAGCAGCTATCTTTGTGCTTTATTTTATTTATTTTATTTTTTGCTTTTTTTTTCCCCAGAGGTTTTTGCTATAGGACATATGCACTCAACACCAGAAAGAGAGAAACAGAGAGACAGAAAGCGAGACATAACCCCCCCCCGGGGGAATAGCCACGCCGCAATCCCTTCTCCTCCATTCTCCTCTCGGGATCTTGGGCACGCACGTACACGTGCCTGGTGTGAGTTTAAGCCACTGGGTCCAGGACTGGAACCACTGTCAACTACATGGGAGTCCAGCGACATAGCCATTAAGTCAACGGCTGGTCCCTGTGCTTTATTGTAAAGAAATAATGAAACTTACTATTGGCAATAGGTATAAATTGGCTAAAGATACTGTCAAATTTAGAGATGAACCATATATGAATTTTTTTTTTTAGTTGCCAGTGGGCGTATGCATTTGCCAGAGAGACACAGAGAAACAGAAAGAGAGAGAGAGGAAGAAAGCACCACGTAATGGAGTGTAGTCATGCCACAATCCCTTCTCCCTCATTTCTCCATCTCTTTGGGATTTTGAGTGCACCCACAGAGAGAGAGAGAGAGAGAGAGAGAGAGAGAGAGAGAGCGAGCGAGCCAGGGTGCTTTTCTTTTGCTTTCTTTTCTTTTTTATATTTTTTAAGAGATAGATTTTTGCTATAGGGTCATGTTATGCCATCTGCTGGTCCCAAGCCAGTGTGCTTTTCATGGTACCAGAGCTGGGACTCAAACCATTGTCGCCAAATGAGATCCAACTTCCTTAACCACTAGGCTATGGGGCTGGCCCTTATACCCAGCCTTAGAAATTTTAAGTATTTCTAACATTTTGAGGTTGTTAATAATGGTAACCATATTTCTCATGAAATTCTACCTAGTGTGGTTGAACAGAATCATACAGGAGATAATCAAAAGTTTCATAGAAAAAGTATATTTTGGAGACCAGCAGATAGCATAATGGATATGTCACTAGACTCCCACGTACTCAACCGTGGTTCCAGTCCTGGGCCTGGTTTCTTAAAACTCATGCCAGGTGCCTATGAGTGCGTGCGTACCCAAAATCCTGAGAGGAGAATGGAAGAGAAGGTATTATGGAGTGGCCAACTACCCCCCCCCCCCCCGGAGGGGAGGTGATATCTCGCTTTCTGTCTGTCTCTCTGGGATCACACACGCCTCATGGGAAAATCTCTCTTTTTTAAAAAAAGCCTATTATGAAAAAACTGCATAGATTTCAATAAATTTTTGCACCCAAATAAACTCATACTTTAATTCCATTTTGCCATGAATTTCTTGAAGTCCCCTTATTTATTGAACATTTCAGAATTGGTTAAACTATGCATATTTTGAAACTTCTGATAAGTAATGTCATATGAAATTTTTTAAAGTGTGAATGTGAGAGCATTGCTTTTATTCCTGAATTCACTTCTTATTAGTTCTTATTCTCTAACTACTTGCAGCTTCTGTTTCCTCATCTATAGAGATGATAATAAAACTGTATGTGTGGTATGTGGTGGTTATAGGAAAAACACCAGTGAGAACAATATACCCATATTATGGAAAGACATAAATGTTTGTTCATGGCTGTTCTTAGAGGAGGTACTCGGCAAATTGTGGCTCTTCTCCTGTTCTGAAGGGACAATGACTCATTTTCAAACCCTTTACCAATACTGCCGGGTTGTTTCTCTACATTACCACCTACTCTTCTTCCATTTTATGTCTGCCTGATTCTTTCTAATTCTGTTTCATTTTCATGAGTAAATTGCTTGTGAAGCAATCTTTCCATGACATCTGTGCCAATAAGTCATTGGTAAGAGGAACACAGAGATAATAACAGCCCTGTCTTGTGTAAAGAGCACTGGTTCTTGCTCTAAGCACTTTTATACATTTCTCTCCTTCCTACAGCCCAGTGAGGCAGACATTTTTGCCCTCATTTTGCAAATGAGAAGGTTAAGGGTAGCTGTATGCCTATGGTTAGTCACCTATTAATTTATACTGCCAGAACTCGATCCAGGAAAATCTGAAGATTGGGCCCTACACCACAAAGTAGGGAAAGCATATACTCAGATTTGCCTAGACTCTATTTATGTTTCGTATCCTGGCATTGAATGTGGTTTAGTATTTGCCTCCAATTTTTCATTCTTCTAGAAGTATTATTAGTAGTTACACTAAGACAAGCCAGGTTTGCTAGGCTTCCACGTTAACCTTTAGTTCCTGCCATGGTTCTGCCATATATACAGGATGCATGTGAAATGCACATGCCATAAACAGAGTGTTCTATTTAATATATGATTGTAATTGAAATACAATCAGAGGTACCTTTTATTCTTCTCCTGACCCTTTCTGGATGCAAGGTAACTAATACTTCCCTTTGAAGAAAATGAAGAGATATTGTACACTGGCATCCAGGAAGGAGCTAACTCCTTCAAGTAACTGGTAATAGCAGCGGTGATGGTAGTAGTGTTGGTGACCAACAGCAGTCCAACAGCACTGCCTCTATCAAGCCAGTAAGGCTCATGGCTGTACTTAGAGGAGGTACTTGGGTGTGGTACCATGGCCAGTGCTACCCCAGACCACCATGCCACAGAGTCAGAGAAACTTGGGAAATCGTAGCGTAGGTAAATCCATACAGTGTAGAAAGAGTAGTTCCTAGTATACTGAGTTCATCATTTCTTATATGATAAAAATCAACTTTTTATTCATGCTATACTAGCTAACTTTTTAAAAACTTTTTCATTCTTTTCAGAGGTAACAAATTCGGGGCACATGTTTAATAAAAGTTTAAATACAAAATTTCCTGATTCTAAAAAATTTGATGAACACGTAACTCGAACAAAATGGTTGCTGGTATTTGACATCTAATTTGGGAATGATAATGATATTAGTGCTCATTGCAAACTTAAGGTGCAAATCCACTGAGGAACCATCTTTTTTAAGAACTGAGGCCAGTTTTGAAAACTACTTCATATAGGCTTTCCTGAAAGTACTGATTTAATGAAATTTAGCAAGAAACTTAACTAAAATATCAAAGGGAGAAGTGAATAAATAAAAGCTTGAACCCTCATGGGGGTGCTATGTACAAAATTAAAGTATCAAATTCTATAAATGCACTTTGGAGTATTTCATCTTGTAGTGAGACTCTTTTGACAGAACTTCTATTTTTTAATCAGATAAATTTATATATTATGCCAGCACAGAGTGAAAATAAGAATATAATGTTGTAGCATCTGAGTTTGGAAGCATTCAAAAGAAGCATGGAGACAACCTAATTAAAGAACTATTTTTCAAAGAAAGATATTATGAGTGGAGGCAAAAAGAAAGTATGGGTAAAATATATGTGGACTGACATATTTACTTTTTTTTTTTTTTTTTTGCCATAGGACATGTGCACTTGCTGGAGAGACAGAGACGGAAGGGAAAAAAATCATCCCCCAGGGGCAATGGCCATGCTGCAATCCCTTCTCATCCATTCTCCTCTTGGGGTTTTGGGTATGCATGCACACATGTCCAATATGATTTTTAAACCACTGGGTCCTGGGGCTTAAACTGCAAAGTCAGCTACATAGTATCCAGCCACCTCAACCTCTATGCCACCTGCATGCTCATTAATAGTTATTTTATAAATTCAAATGCATTTTAATAAAAACAAATGAATTAGTAAGTAAATATTTCCAATAGCATAATTTTAACTTCTAAATAGCCCTTCTCAGTCTAACCATTACATGACCATTTGTTCTCAAAACGGAGTTCATATGTAGAGCCTGCGGGGTGTGATGAGTGGCCCTCTGTTTCTATCCCTGCTCCCTGGATATGGTAGGGCAGGTTCATCCATGGCATCATGGTGAATTGGCCGGCCGGACAGTCGTTTTAAGAAACAAGTTGAGCATAATTATCTTGCTGCCTCTAACTATTTTAAAAAGGAACTACCTTTCTTCTGAGTTCTTTCTGATTCAACAGCATCAAGGATTCCAGGACATAGCAGCCACCTGAGAGTTACGGCTGATAAATGTCTTCATTGCCTCAAAGAAATGTTCCAGGGCTGTGACGCTCTCCAGCGTTGCCTGAATTCCAAACGGAACTACATGCCTTTGTGACTTTGAAGATTAATCTCTGTCACTCACAGCTCGTTGGCTTCTCTTGCTCATTTCTGCAATGCCTGCAGATGGTGTGGAGTTCTGTGCCAGAGTTATTTACCCACAAGTTCACTTCACCCATAGCTCCCTCTTTGAGCCATTCCAGGGAGAGTTAAATACTGAACAATTACGCAACTCTTTTGTCAACCAGTGGGTCTTTGCAACTCCAGTCCAACGGAATATCTCTGCAGTAATACCTACTACTTCTGGAGACCACTGCTGCTCTCTCTCAATTGAATGCAACAGGGACATTGCCTTCAAGAAGTCTCTCAAACCTCGAAAATAAACATTTCGAAATACCCATGAAAAACAAGCTTTTCACTTGTGAACACTTCTTATCATTTCTTCCATTATTGCCTGCTGCTCCACTGTATTTTTCTTCCAGAACTCAAGTTGTGAAATTCACCATCTTCCAGCTTTTTATTAATTTAACAAGTCAGCAAACATTTGGCCCACAACTTTGGAAGAAAGCCGGAAGAAGGAAAAGAAAGTTGCAAAAAAAAGGAGCAGGAAGAAACAACTACTGTGGTAGTTGAATCTTTTATATCTATTAGTAATTTTTTCAATCAACACTCTGAGCAAGTAATTTTATTATTCTATGTTACATATGAGGAAACTGAGATATGAAGAGATGAAATAATTTACAAAAGTCACGTCCCTAATCATGACAAAACTAGGACCTGAATCCAGGCAATCTATTTAGAGCCAGCAATCACACTCCCTACGCCATATCAATACCTACTGGGAGAGTAGGCGCAGAAGAAAAGGAAGAGGAAAAACAACAGACAAAAAACAGAAAGAAGTGGAGGAGTGAATGGGAAAGAGGGAAAGATAAGCAGAATGGAGGAAAGCAGGAGAAAATGGGAAGAGAAGTACAGAGAAGTAAAT
Source organism: Tupaia tana (assembly GCA_026018925.1). Lineage (NCBI taxonomy): Eukaryota > Metazoa > Chordata > Mammalia > Scandentia > Tupaiidae > Tupaia > Tupaia tana. Next base: position 70,955,715 of record JAKSZU010000008.1, read on the forward strand.
AGGAACATAGAGGATAGAGACACAGGGAAAGAGAGAAAGAGAATAAAGACAGAGACGATGGGGTGGGACCAGCGGTAGTCCCAACCATACAGATATCTATGGTTCACAGCTTGGGTAATCTGTGCTTTGACAGATCTTGAATAAAGCTAACAATTTTTAATAGGTAATCACTTTTTCTTCAGCAATTATCTTTTTCTTTTTCATACTGTAAGAGGTTCCTACCACCGATATGCCAGAGGCGCCTTTAAGTAGAAGAATACTGGCTTTCAAATTAGTGAGGTTCAGTTTTCGATTTTCTTTCCTGACAACTGAGAACACATACCCACTCATCTCATATCTCATTATAAATAAGTTCTGTAAGCAAAGCATTGGAAATCGCAAATCAGCTTCCTTTGCACTGAGTGCCATCACTTTGGTCATGGACCTAAGGTGCAGAAAGTGAACACTGGACAAAGGAAGAACAACAAAAGAATAAATACTAGCAAGTGGCATTCACTGGACACTGGTGATGTGCACTACCATGGCACATCCTCCTTCTATTCAATGAAAGTAATCCCTGGCTGGAACTTCTAGGCCTAGACCTCCTAAAACTCAGACAAAACAGGCAATGTACAGGACTAGTTATGAGAATATGCTCAGGGCATCAGTTGGCTTAAAACATGCTCCATCATTTATTTAACTCGTTATTTTATTGTTCCTCAGTTCATGCTCTGCTTTGTGATGAGGGTTATGGACTGCACCTCTGGGCTGCTTCCCTTTCTGACTTCAGGTTAGATCCATCTACCCAGAAGCACGGGCTCTCCTTCCCCCTCATCTCTCCTAGCCATCTAAGACAGGAATGGTGTGGGCAGTAACAGACTTCCTCTCTTTAAAGTCACAGCTCCCATCAGGGGATTGCTCTCGCACAACGGTCTTGCTGTTTTTGGTTTTGGTTTTGTTTTTGTTTTTTTTTTTTTTTTTTTTTGGAGAGGTTTTTGCTATGGGGCACGTGCTCTCATCAGAAAGACAGAGAGAGATAGAGAGACAGAAAGCGAGAAATCACCCCCCAGGGAGATGGCCGCACCACAATCCCTTCCCCTCCATTGTCCTCTCAGGATCTTGGGCACACACGCACACACACGCGCCTGGCATGAGTTTAAGCCACTGGGACCAGGACTTGAACTGCGGTCGACTACATGGGAGTCCAGCGACATAGCCATTACACCAACTGCTGGTCCCCTGTTTTGCTGTTTTAGTAACAATGTTTCTAGGGGTAATTGAGGATTCCAAATCTCACTTATTTTAGGATGCTTTGGAGCTATCTCTTCTGGGTCCCCTTAATCCTTCCTTTACCTCTGTAAATATGCCTTTCATTAGATTTTTCAGTGATCTTTCAGAATTTGCCATCTGTTTCTATCAGGACACTTATCTAAGATCAGACAGGACACAGTCCAACACAGATGTGTCTGTCCAATGTTAGATAAGTTCCTGGCATCACAGGCCTCAGTTTCATTATCTATAAAATGGGAGTGTTACACCTCCAATGGACGTTATAAAGAGTGAATGAAAGTGCATTATCTTTGATGCTTAATGCCTTGTCAGAATAGAAATGGTAGCTGTTATTATTTATAAACTACTAAAATATGAAGGTTTCTGAGGTCAGACTTAAATATAAACCCCCAACCCCAACACTATACACACACTTTTACTCCTAGGAAGTTTTCTGCAGTATCCAGAATTTAAGTTGTTATCTTAGTTTCAAGGTCTCTGGTAGTTCCTGACTCACTCTATTTCACAAGGATCCAGAATCCTCAGCATATTCATGACGTTTGTAAAATTCAGGAGAAAGGATATAGGTATATGTGAAATTCATCTGTCTTCCAGGAAGACAAAAGATTGGTCCTTCATACAATTAAATGGAGGCTAATCTATTTTAAATCCTAGTTGTTTCTTGCAGAATCCAAGGAGCCCAAAGCCATTCTCTTAATTTGAGAAATAAATATCAGCAGTATCCAATGGCCTAGTACCCATAATCACAGCATCTCTTAGATATAGTATATATAGAAACACTGCATTGCTCTGCCATTGTTCTGTGTCTGGACATTGCAGATAGGTTTTTTTTTTTTTTTCCTCCCCTTCAAGTGCTAACTTGGATCAATTGGCGGTGGTTGCTTGGAGTGCTGGGTGGAGAAAAATTCTCAGGCCAAGTGCAGACTCAGCAGGAAAAATAAGTGTTGTGATTGATTAACAATATCTGCTACAAACTCGGGGTAGGGGAGCACTCCCACACTTGCTATATGTTTGCTGACCAGGCATTAAAGTATTATGGGATTTTCTGGAAGATGGTAGAATTGGTTGGTGGCACCCCAGTGACTTCCCCTCCTTTACACCCAATGACGCCCTTCTTTGTACCCTTCTCCTGTAAAACCTATTTCAAATATAAAGTAATGACTGAGATTATAGATACATTTTCTCACTTAGACCTTTCATTTTTATGTGCATTTGCATTCAGCAGTGAAATTATAACACATATTTGGTATCTGCTGTAAGCATCTGGGGATGGTTTATATTATAGAGATTCGAGAAATAGAGCTCTCTACTGGACTGTGATTCAGTCAAAGATTTTCAACATAGCTCACTGAGCTCATCTCATCAATGATATGTTCATGCAGCTAAAGGCAAATGTTTAAACATTTAGTTAATGCACCATATGTCTTAAATGTTTTAGTTCCATCTGACATTTTTAAAAATCCATTTTAGTGGAAACCTGCCAAGTAAATTTACTTCTCTGGAAGATGATTTTTTCCATTCATCTCAAACCCAATTCTCCTGGACCTCTCAAACACAATGAACTCTTAATTTGTAGGCCTCCAAACCCAAAGACAGTACTGTCGTCACGTTCTGAGATACAGGAAGATGCCAGTCTGGGTGATTCTAGATGATGTGGTTTATGTCCCAAGGGCTATACACTAGGTGTATAGGTAAAGGGAGCTTCAGGAGGAAGTAATCACCAACCTGGGGTTCAGCAGAGTGGTAAGTGAAGGAGAAAATGGAATGCTAATCTAAAAGAGGAATAAAGTCAGAGAAACTGGAGAATCAGAATAGGAAAAAACAAACAAGAATAAAGGTCAAAGACAAATAAAGAACATTTATAATAGAATATATTGGGTTGTCGGGAAAGTCATGATATGTTTTTGCATAGAAAATCAGAAAAATAAGTCATGATTTTCTTGACAACCTAATAGTTACAACTCCTATTTTTAAAGCCACAGACTCCTATGAAAATAAGACAAAGTGAAAATAACCATGTAACTGTGAGGCATAGACATAGTGGTTAGAAACATACACTTTGATACCAAATAAATTAAAGCCTCAAATTCTGGCTCTACCAATTACTGACTGTGACCTTGGGCAAATTATTTCATCTCTCTGAGCCTTGTTTTCTCACAGAGTTGATTAAAATATTAAACATGGATAGCAGGTGGGTACAAAAACTCAGACTTTTAAAAAAAGTAACTTAATTTTATATAAATGAATTCAACTTCATGTATAAACTCTCAGTCGGCCTATAGCTGAAAATATATTTTATCACATTGCAGTACACTCAATTAGTATTCAGTGATTTTTATAAAGCCAAGTTAAGTATCATTCTCTCAATCTTTATCCCATAGAATCATACATTCTTTTGGGGAAGAATGTATAGTTTCTAAGATTTGTACTTACGTAGGTAAGAGTGAATAAGTTGGAAGAGATTAGAGAAGTTTTATATAATTCTATTTTCTAACCCTTCCTTTCTGTTCTAGTGAGATTGTCCCACTAAACTTTGGACATCCTGAGTTGGCTTCTGTTCAAGTAAAACTGGTTCTGCTTGATCTTTTCTTTTTTTATTATTATTATCATAATCTTCTTTATATTACATTGGGTTACATATAATTTTACAGTGTATTACATTGCTTTTTCAAAAGGGAATGCCATGCATGTCAGTCAATACAGAGACATTAATCTGGCCAATGCCCCTAGTTTAAAGATCTTTATATTCTACAGCTTCGTTGTCCTGACATCAGACCCCTTTCTGTCCATTAGTATTTTCTACAATTCTGAGGTCCCCCAGAATCTCCAGGGAACTCTCTACTACTCATTCATTTCTCATGAGAGTGCACAAAACCGCAGCAGGCTACCTGCTGCTCATCACTGAGGCCCGCGTCTTGATTATTGTTACTTCTTACTTCCTCCACTGTAGTGAACATGAAATAAAGTCAGTGAGGGGGGGGGGTGCTCTGAGCAGATGTCAATCTATCCAGTCTCTCTTCAATCGGTGAAGTAGTGTCTCTGGGCTAATTCTAGACTTAGAGCTCCGCTACCTTTACCTATTGAGAAATGGTGTACAGTGATAAACAAATGAAGGGAGAAAAGGATGAGCAGGGAAACAACCTCAATGTCCACTTCTTGACATCTACATCTCTGGAAGGATCAAAACCTTTCCTGAGATGTGAAGGATAATTTTAACAGCTTCAAGCCATGTTATCAGTAGAGTAAATTGCAGCAGGTAAGAATTAGGGAGTGGAAGGTAGGATGGCAGCCTTTTCCTCATCTACCTGCTAACCAAAACAGCTGCTTAACACCCTCCTAGTAATTCAAACTCGTCATATCTCCTCCCTAAAAAACCTCTTCCTGCACTTGTGATTGAGCTCCACAAAGCAAGAAGGAGAGGAGAATAAACAGAATGTAGACAGACCTTAACTCCCACATTCCTACAGGAGGGAGGAGATCAAAACAAAGGAGTAAAGATACTTTGGGAGAATGGATTGAAGTGAAAAGATTTACTAAGATAAGGATGCAGCAGAGAGAGAGTATCTTTGAAAGTATTTTATCGATGCATTGTCTTTTCTTTTAAACTCTTAATTATTGCTTATTTTCCTATCACCTTTATGGCATGCAATACTTCAGGGGAGAAGGCTGAATATCCAAGATCAAATAAATCCTTCCTTGGCTGTGAGTTTTTGTGTTTGTTGCAGAGCCAAAAGATTCTCTATCCAAATACAGTCACATTGGAACTTTGGACTTCAACATATGAATTTCTTGCGGGGGACACAATTCTGTTCATAACACTTCAGTAGCATAAAAAGTTTTGTCTGCATTGTGCAAATAAAGACCATACTCCAGCAGTTTGGTTTAATAAGCACAATCATGAGAGAGAACTGTTATAATAATATTTCTACTATATTATTTTAATAAATTTAGCTACATTATAATATATACCAGACATTGTTTTAAACACTTTTCATGTAATATTACATTTAATCTAATAATAATTTTATAAGATATATACTACTCTATGACTTTACTCCTATTAGCTTCCCTGGAAAAATAACTTCTCAACACATACTCAAAGCTCAACCATATAGTTGAATTAGAAACCACAGTATTTCAACTATCTTCCTCTTTCACTTCCTCTGCTTATTGGGGGTGATATTTTGAGTCTATTATCAAATAAAAAATGTTGATTATGCCCTGGTACTCACTAAAAGCACCATGACAACTGCTTTTGTCTGATGAAGACTCTCCTGCTGATTCTACCATGGCTGAGAATATGGAGCAACAAGGTCACTGAAGCAGCCATGGCGGAAAATTCCTTCATTAAATCCTGCTACACTATAACTAAAATCACCTGTTCCTTCTAAATTTCTGCATTTTTTTTCCTACCTCTAGATCTACCTATCCTCACTATTTATGCTGATATTTCTAAATTTTATGATAACTACAGCTTAGGTTCAACATAGTTTAGACAACAAATAGGAACAGAATCTAAAATAAGGAAAACGACACCCCAAATGGATTAGCCATTAGGACTAAGATTAGAGGTACAAACATAGAATAAAGAAATAATTTTTATTAAAGGATGGGGCCATCAGATGGCAAGGTGGTTAAGGCACTGGATTCCCATATAGCTGACAACATTTCACATCCAGACCTAGTCACTCAGGGCACATACGCGCGCATGCCCAGAATTCTGAGAGGAGAATCCTCAGAAGGGATTGCAGCATGGCCATCCCCTGGGAAAGGGAGTATGACTTCTCACTTTCTCTCTCTCTGTTTCTCTGGTGAGTTCATGTGGACTATGAGAAAAAAAATTAAAAAGGACATGTTGTAAAATCACCCAACACTGTAAGGCTTTTTTTCTTGGAATATAATCTCAATCCTCCCTTTTTTTGTTCAGTAGTTGATTAGCAAATGGTTAATACCCTTAGAGATTTCCCCTACTACACTTACATAATTTTTCAGGAAAAATTTATCTTAAATACTAAGTCAAAATAATCCTATGCATAGACTTTACTACCATTTTTTTAACTCTTATTTGATATGATGCTGCCACTTTTCTCTGAAGACCAACAAAGTCCTGAGCTTAAGGAGAGAAATAAATCTGTATTTACTACGTTATTTTGGAGCAACTCCATTTGTTGCCACCTACATAAAGCAATCAACCTGGAAAGAAAAGAAGAACCCATATACTAGGAAGTGACATATAACAATTACCACAACTATTAAGGCAAGAAGCCAACCAGAGCCCAATTACATCATTGTAACATACAATGAAATATCTCTTAAACAATGCTTCAACAAAGAAATAAACCTCTAATGGAAGAAAAATTTGCTATACATCAAGGCTGTGTATTGAGGAAGCACTGTTGGTGTCAGGGTCATGCTTGTTGCAACTCAGTGTGCGATTAAAGGAAATTAGAAGCAATCCCTATTATGTACATTTTACACTTTGTTTATTGTGCTACAGATTCTGCAATGGAACCACTGACTTGTAACAATAATAGCTCATTTAATGGAAAATGAGAATACTAACAAAGGTTGTTTGATGGTGGAGGAGCAGAGTACAACGTTTTACATTTCTTGCCACGTGCCCTTCAAAATCTCATCCTTGGATAGAGTTAAGCATGAAGTAGCCACAGCCAGAGCCGGTATGACATAACTAATTTTTTACTTGTGATCCAAGAGAACAGAAGAAAAATAAAAACAGGAAACAAAAGTGTGTCAGTGATCTTCAGCACAAAGGATGGATACCAAGCAATCATTATACGAAAAATGAGAAAGAGAAGAGGGGACAAAAATGGCAGTGGCAGCCATGTTGCACTGAAACTTACCAGGAAGAAAATGTTAGTGTATAATGAAGGCTATCAGTTCCCTCAGAGAATACTTACTAAGAATGGTCTAAATCTTTCCTTTTTCATTGCCAGAGTGCACACTGCTCAGCAGAGAGAGGCAGAGAAACAGAAAGAAAAGAAGGAGAAAGCATTCCTCAATAGGGTTTAATCACACAGCAGTGTCTTCTTCATTTGTTCATCCTGTCAGGATTTTAGGCATGCATGTTCCTCTGCCTGATGTGCTTTTCGAGCTGCCAGGACCAGGATTTGAACCATGATCCATCATGTGGGGTCAGGCTTTCTTAACTACCATACCATGGGGCTAGCTCCCCAAATGCCCTAAGTCTTCATTTCTGAGATAACCAGTATGGAAACCCCACTGCCGCCTACAAGCATTAGTTCTACAAACTTCCACCATTTAATCCCAAGCAATACTGGTGGGGCTGTGAACAGTAGCGCAGGACAATAGTGTGGTATTCCATTGGCTGCCTGGCTGGGAACCTTGGGGTTGGTAGGAAGAGCGGAAATTGTTTACATAGAGTTATGTAACAGGAAAACATTGTAACCTGACTTTTGGGTACCAGGTCAACTGTAGGACTCTGAAGAAAGTGAGTGTTGGATTTGTCAAGTTAAAAATGATTCATAGCTTCTGATAACCTCGCTTGGACTTTGGAGGGAGAGTTCAGGAGTGTGGCTGCAGCACCAGTTTCTCTGCCAATAGACAGCAGAGAAATACAACCACACAGGCTTGGGAAAGCCTCTTAGAATAATAAAATCCAGGACTACTTTTGGATAGAGTTTCTGCAGCTGTTAAGTTTGCATTCTTTCTTCCCTGGAGTTTCCATAGTCTCTGGCATCTTTGACCACTAACTGTCCCAAATGAAACAGGTATTTGCATATTGATGCTAACTACTCATGTAATCAAACTACAGTTAACATTATTATTTTTTTAAAGAAAAAATAAAAATGGCCCACTGACATTGAAACCTCCCTGACCCATTGATTTGAAGATCTCTTCTACAAACTGGTATCTGAAGTCTGCAGTTGGACAGATGTGTAATGTTAGGAGGGTGAAAGGCAGGCAGAAAAGGCTGCAAAGAAAAAGTGAAATTCCAAAATAATTTGCCAAGATTCTCAAGGAGGGCAGGTTGTGCTTCTGAGCAATTAAAAGCATCCTCCAAAGTCAGAGCTCTGCCAAGTCAGAAAAGAGGAGCTATTTAAAATTCTGCCTCTCTTCCATGGGGAGAAAAGAGACTGTCGCATCCTTAACCCTTTCTAGACTTCATATAGGTATGTATGATCTAATGATCTGAAATTGTGCGTTCTCAGATTTCTCTTATGCTTCTTTCTCAAAAGTGGGTTTGCAATCCAGGAAAATAGTTCCTGTTTGTACTTCAATGTTAATCAGGTCTTTGAGTCATTGGACATTATGAGGGGAAGTTGGGTGCCTGAAGTTGCTTAGAAGACTAAGTTGATCAAAATTTCAGGAATCTGGTTCCAATTCTACCCTTTACTCTTCGGATCAATGATTCAGTAAATATCATTCCGAAGTCCGGGTGTAGTCTGCTATAGACCCAAGATCTGTGAAGTAAAAGAGCCACTCACCTACCCATTTAAGTCCTTTTTGTGTTGTTATAACAGAATACCTGAGACTGGTGATTCATAAAACAAAAATGTTTATTTCTGGTGGCTGGCACCGGCATCTGCTCAGCTCTGGAGAGCATCACGTGCTGCTCCACTCCTTTGTAGAAAAGCGGAGAGGCCAGCAGGTTCATACAAAGAGAGAGAAGCAGGCTAACCGCAGTCTTGCTTCATAACAACCTGCTCTCAAGGGAGCTAATTAGTGAGAACTCGCTTCCTCTCCCGTGATGGCATTGACCTGTTCATGAGGGATCCGCCTTTTGTCCTGAACACCTCCCACTCAGCCTCACCTTCTAATACCATGGCATTAGGTGTCACATATCAGCATTTCAGTGGGTACACTCAACCCAGGGCACCATTCTATTCTACAGATGTGTCTATTCCTTTAGCAAGTGCTTGGGGAGCACCTACTGTGCACGCAACAGGGTTGGAGTTGAGAGTGAAGTTTTTCCAACCTGTAGGAGGCTTAGGGCCTCCTAGCTGACTTCATTGCTGTGTGGTCACATTCTGTCTATTTTCAGAGATCGTCCTAAAATCAAAACACATGCTTAAGTTTTCTACCACTTGCATCATCAAATCAAAATACAAAGATGACCAGGGCCGGTAGAAAACAGAAACGAAGCTTAGTTTACTGCTTGTCAAGTCACTCCAAAGTCAGTGTGGCTTACTGCTCTGAGTTAAAAGGGAAAAGGCAAGAAAATTAGGTAAAAAGGGGAGGCTTTAGGCAAATAATGCTGAATCAAAGGATGCACCATTTGCCTAGTTAGGGAGAAGGTAGTAAAATCTCTTTTAGAATTGTACTTTGCGAGACCAGCAGTTAGCGTAATGGCATGTAGCTGACTCCCATGTAGTCGACCGCAGTTCAAGTCCCAGACCCAGTGGCTTAAACTCACGCCAGGTACATGTGCATGTGTGCCCAAGTTTCCGAGAGGAGAATGGAGGAGAAGGGATTGCAGCATGGCCATCCCCCCTGGGGAGTGAGTTCTCACTTTCTGTCTCTCTATCTCTCTCTGTCTTTCTGGTCAGTGCATGCGTCCCATAGCGAAAACTCCTCCCCCCCCCAAAAAAAAAGAATTGCACTTTGCTCTATGTATTAAAACTATGGTAGGGTTAGCTGGTGGCCTGGTGATTAAGGCAGCTGGATCTCACAAGGCTGCACAGTTCAAGTCCTAGACCCAGTAGCTTGAAAAACATGCCAGGCACAGGTGTGTGTGTGTGTGTGTGTTCCCAAAATCCCAAGAGGAAAATTAAAAAGAAGAGATTGTGCCATGGTCATCACTTCTAGGGATACTTTCTCATTTTCCCTTTCTCTGCCTTTTTTTTTTTTGAGACGTTTCCGCTATAGGGCACGTGTGCTCGCCAGACAGACAGAGACAGAGAGACAGAAAGCGAGAAATCACCCCCCAGGGGGGATGGTCACGCCGCAATCCCTTCTCCTCCATTCTCCTCTCGGGATCTTGGGCACGCACGCACACGCACCCAGTGTGAGTTTTAAGCCACCGGGTCCGGGATGCAAACCGCGGTCGACTACGTGGGAGGCCAGCGACATAGCCATTACGCTAACTGCTGGTCCTCCCTTTCTCTGCCTCTTAGCTCTCTGTGATAAGTGCATGTACTCTCTTGCTAATTAAAAAAAAAAGAGTGAAAGAAAGAAAAGAAAAGAAACTGAGGCATATTTGCAGACATGTTAAAGATGGATTAATAAGGCTCTAGTGGGTTCAGAGTTACAGAACAATAAAATTCACAAGTATATGTTCAAAGTTTGGGGGAACTCTCCATTCATAGTATACTGTCATCCTAAATATATCTTACTTCCATTTATCTGACAGTACAGTTCAGGGACTGGGTTCTTGTGTTCTTGGACACATGCACATGTCCCAGGCAGAGAGGGAGACCACTTCCAAAGTCTTGTTCAATTGCTATGGTCTGAATGTTGGTGCTCATCAAAATTCATATGTTGAAATCCTAACCTCTAAAGCAATGGTGTTAGGATATTGTGAGGCTTTTGGAAGGTGATTAGATCACCTTGGAATTATTGCTCTTATAAAAAAGACCTTAAAGAGCTAGCTGGGTCCTTCCATCATATGAGGACACAGCAAGTGGTGTTGTTCATGAACCAGATAGTGATCATTTCTAAACACCAAATCTCTTGGAGGCAATGGAGGGTATAGTGGTTAAGACTCTGAACTCCCACATTGCTGGTCACAGTTCAAGTCCTGGCGCTGGTTGCTTGTAACTCATGCCAGGTGTGTGTATGTGCTTTCCCCAAATCCCAGGAGGATAATGGAAGAGAAGGGATTCCAGCATGGCCACCCCCCTATGGGGGGTGGGGTAGGTAATTTTTTGCTTTCTCTCTCTGTTTCTCTGGTGAGCACACATGCCCTATAGAAAAAAATCACTCTCTAATAAATAAATAAAATAAACACCAAATCTCCCAGTACCCTCATCTTGGACTTCAATGCCTACAGTACTATAGAAAATAAATTTCTGTTGTTTATAAGAAACCTAGTTCATGGTATTTGGTTATTATAGCCTAAATGGACAAAGATAGCTATTTTCCAATTCTTTTCCAGAGTAGAAATTCTTTTCACATCTTTCTTTAAAATGCTCATCCACTCTTCAGTGGTTATATGAGGCTCCATTTCAACTCTAATAATCAGAGAGCTTCCATATAATGAACTGATATATTTTTAAAATAAGTCATTAGAACAACTATTGATAGAGTGTACTCTGTGCTGAACTCTCAGCTGAGGACTTCGAGTGCATTTAATCCTCACAGCAACAAAGCACTGTAGGTCTTATAAGTATCCTTGTTTTTTAAATAACAATCATAACTAGCATTTATTGAGGCCTTAATATGTGTGAAGTGCTTTATAGGTGAGATAACACTTTGTTCTCACATGGCTGCAAGTTTTATCCAAGGAAGGTATCAAGTTTATGTTCTCTACCTACAGCAACACATAAAACTTCATTCTTAGGGGAATATATTTTTAGGGACAACTCTTTATTCCCCTAAATTATAACTGATAACTCAGAGATCATCATCATAAAAATACTGTTTGGTGCTCCATATCCCACACAAAGATGCTCAGTTTATAGTTTTCCTTAACTGACTTAACTGCAAAGCAAAACTAACCCCAACACTACTCCCTGACAAATCCCTCTGTTACTTTGCCTTCCTCAGATACTGCTCCTTCTCAACATTCTGTTCCCTATTTATGATCCAGTCCTTACACAACCACCAAGTAGCTACATCTATCTTTTCTTTCTTTTACTTACAAAATAATTACTTCTGATTTTTTTAAAGATACTACTATTGGCAACACAGTCTTTTTTTTTTGGAGAGGTTTTTGCTATAGGGTGCATGCACTCATCAGACAGACAGAGAGACAGAAAGTGAGAAATCACCCCCCAGGGGGGATGGCCACGCCGCAATCCCTTCTCCTCCATTCTCCTCTCGGGATCTTGGGCATGTACGCACACACGCCTGCCGTGAGTTTAAGCCACCGGGTCCGGGACGCGAACCGCGGTCGACTACGTGGGAGTTCAGCGACATAGCCATTACGCCAACTGCTGGTCCCGGCAACACAGTCTTTTCAAGGAATTTTTTAATGCATGTATTTTGTAAAAAAAAAAAAAAAAAAAAAAAAAAAAAAAAGAAAGAAAGAATTAAACACCAGAATCATTAAAGAATCTGCAAGGGGAAATAAAGCTAATTAAAATTTTAGTGCTCATGGGACCAACAGTTAGCATAATGGCTATGTCGCTGGACTCCCATGTAGACGACTGAGGTTCTCATCCCGGGCCCGGTGGCTTAAAACTCACGCCAGGCACATATGCGTGTGCATGCCCAAGATCCCGAGAGGAGAATGGAGGAGAAGGAATTGCAGTGTGGCCATCTGCCCCCCCGGGGTGGGGGGGGAGGGTGATTTCTCGCTTTCTGTCTCTCTGTCTCCCTCTGTCTGGCGAGTGCATGCACCCTATAGCAAAAACCTCTCCAAAAGAAATAAATAAAATTTTAGTGCTCAGATAAGAATATATGAATCTCTTCTATTGCTATGGTTTGATTGTATCCCTCAACAATTTATGTGCTAAAATTTGGTGAGCCACTGTAACTGTGGTGAGAGGATGGAGGCTTAATCTGATTATGGTGTTGAATGATAAAACTTTGGGAAGTGATTAAGCATCAGGGTAGTTACTTCATAATTAAGTCCTTGTGGATTATAAAAGTGGGAATGAAACAGAGATTTCTGCTCTATACTCTCCCCTGTCTCTGCCATGTCTTAATGCTGTCAGGAGACACTCAACAGACACAGCCTCTTAAGCCTATATTGCAAACCACAGTTTGAGTAAACCTCCATTTTTATAAATTACACAGACTCAGATATGTTCTATTACCAGCAGAATGGACAGGAATGACCCTCTTAGGAACAACTGACTTGGGGCCAGCAGGTGGTTAAGGTGCTAGACTTCCACGTGGTCAACTGCAGTTCAAGTTCTAGACCCTAAGACTTTAAACTCACACCAGACATGTGTGCATGTATCCCCTAAGTCCCAAGATGAGAATGGAGGAGAAGGGATTGTGGTGTGGCCATTTCCCCAGGGAGTGATTTCTTACTTTCTGTCTCTCTCTATCTCTCCAGCAAGTGCCTGTGCACTATAGCAAAAATCTCTAAAAACAAACAAAATAACAACAGTAAAAAAACACCGATTCAATTAACAAATAAATATTGAGTTCCTTAAAAGGAGGAAAAAATTACAATTTGGGACACACAAACAGGTAAAGTAATACAGTGCAGTATGACAAAAGTTAAAATAGGATAAGTGTAAACTATTTGGGAAGGCCATAGCACTGTGACTAAAGGTCTTGAATTGGATAGCTGCACCTTAAATTATGGTTATATCATTTCTAAGCTCTATGTCGTTAGCCAAGTTATTTAATGATACTGATGTTCTTTACCACATAGATTTGTTTAGATAAGAAATTCCTTACAGCATGTATGTTACTTGCAACTATGCCTGGTACTTAGAAAAAATGTTCATTAAATATTAGTTATTATTTGGAATGCAAAGAGATGAGTAATTAAGTCTATCTTGATTCTTCAGAGAAGGTTTTACCAATGAGGTGCCAATAGAAGAATGTCTGGAACATTAAATCATGGCAGGGGACAGTGATACAATGGTAAATTGCAATGTTCTGTGTGGTTGACCCACATGGGAAAGTTTTCTTTTTTTTTTTCTTTTTTTTTGGAAGGTTTTCTCTTATGGGGTGCATGTGCTTGCGAGAGAGACAGAGAGATAGAAAGTGAGAAATCACCCCCCAGAGGGGATGGCCATGCCGTAATCCCTTCTCCTCTATTCTCCTCTAGGGATCTTGGGCACATATGCACATGTACCTGGCGTGAGTTTAAGCCACTGGGTCCGGGACTCTAACCGCGGTTGACTACTTGGGAGTCCAGCGACACAGCCATTACGCGAACTGCTGGTCCCCCTCATGAGAAAGTTTCTAGTTCATGTCTGAAGACCTATCTGAATTTACCGGGCACAAACGTGCCTATGATCCATGCTGGCTGAGACTGAGGGTAGATTATGGCATTAGGACCCTGGTGACGGTGTTCCTCTCTCTCTGTCTCTGTCTCTCTAGCTCAAAAAAAAAAAAAAAATTGATACACTTAAAAAAAAATGCCTGACAAAGAAGATGGGAAAGCAGAGTGAACTTCAAGGGCAAAGATACTAAATCTTAATCAGCAGAGGTTATTTAAAAAGTCAGAAGAAATTTTTTTTTTAAAGTCATGGCTTCTAATCCTCCAAACCTGCCTAAATTCTAACCTTTCTTCTCAAACGTTTAATGTAGAAACATGTGACAATTATTTTGCAAAGATGGCCACCACAATAACTACCATCATACATGCTAGTCTTGCAACAATGATACTATAAACTTCCTCCTATCAAGACATGAGATCTAAGTCTCTTCCCCCTTGAACCTGAATACAACTTAAATATTTCCTCAACCAACTGTGTAGTCCAGAAATGACCTTTGAGGATATATCACTAAAATGCCACATACTTCATCCCGCTGTCTTGGAACACTTGTTCTTGGGAACCAGCCACTATGCCATAAGGTGGACAAATTAGTCCATGCAGAAAGAACAGTTGAAGGCACCCCATTTAGGTGCTTCGGCCAAGAGCCTAAGGTCTCAGCCAATAGCCAGTATCAATGTCTTAGTCTATTTGGACTGCTATAACCAAAAAAAAAAAAAAAAAAAAAAACTGTGCACCTTCTAAACTACAGAAGTGCATTTATCACTGTTCCAGATACTACAAAGGCCAAGGTCAAGGTGCTGGCAGATTCGATGTCTAGTGAGGCCCCATTCCTCAAAGACAGTGACTTTCAGCTGTGTCTTTACAGGGTGGAAGGATAGCTCTCTGAAATCTATTTTTATAAGGACACTAATCCCGTTTATCTGGACTCTGCCCCCGTAATATAAGCAAAGACCCCTAGCATATCCCAATAACATTACTTTGAGGAGTTAGGATTTCAACAAAAAAAGTTTGAGGGGACACAAACTTTCAGAACAGAGTAAGAAACAGCCAGAGTGCAAGTAAAGATACCTCCAGGTAGTTCCAGCTTCCATCTACCATGTCACTTTCAGTCTTTAGGTCTTCCCACCCGTGGTGCCAGACATCATGGGGTAGAGACAAGCCATCCCTGCTTTGCGGTGTTCTATTAGGTTATCGGGAAAGTCCTGACGCATTTTTCTATGTTTCTCTATGCAAAAATGTATTATGACCTTCTTGACAACCCAGTAATTCCTGACCCACAAAATCTGTGAGCAAAATAAAACCATTGACTTTTCCCACTAAGTTTTGAAGTCATTTGTTACATAGTAATAGTAGCTAGGGCAGGACATACTTCTTTTTGTCTTTCCATGAGGATCAGTGTTGCTTGCCATGTTATCATTCATGGTTGCCACTCCAATTCTAAGAAGTCATTCCTACCCAGCGCCACTGGAGAAGTCAATAAAGGTCGGCATCATAAGAACAATTGCTCGAATAAGAGGCTAATCCAGTTTATAACTCCAGGAGAGCAAACCTGAGATCAGGGTAGGAAAAGGAGGAAGGGGTGGGCTCACCATCAGTCCTTGATACCATTCAGTCTCCTTCCCTCTGTGTTCTATTGTCTTGCATTCATACCGTTGCTTCTAATCATATTGCCATAGGGCGGGCGCCACCATGCCCACTAATCATATTGGAGTTTATAGTAACTATCCTTTCTCTATGCCTTCTTAAAACACACACACACACACACACACACACACAAGTTTCAAACACATTCCTTTGGTGCAATATGCTTCCACCTGGAAATACAACACCTTGGTGCTCTTCCAAAGAATCCTTTATGAGCCTCACCCAGTGGGTAGAAAAAGTGAGAGAAGTCACAGATACAATGCTTATCTTGAGCCCACTCACACAAAAAGCACATGGCTGAGAGTAGGTGGTCAATAAATATTCGCTGACTCAACGAATGATCAAGGCAGTCTTCTTTCTGAATTAATGTTGTCCTCACTAATTAGCCCAGAACACAAGTCCCAGAGGAAAGCAAAGAAGAAAGAAAGACTGTGGAGAGGTCAACACTTGTGCCAAGCCACAGTCTGCAGAACACCCCTCCTTGGTGTAAGCTGATGCTTCCGGAGAAGACCCTGGTGTTGGGAGCTGAGCAGTTGGGAGCTGGGATCTGGTTGGACCACAGCTGTCCCCTGGGAGAGCTCTTTGTGCTCCATCACAGCTGGAGCCCTGCTGCCAGTCAAAGAGTTAATTTCCTGACAGAGCTTGGATTTGAGGATCACTGTATTTCACAGCTGTGCCCAGCAGCTGGCCTGGGCCCCTTCCCCCTCTGGGGGGAAATAGTTTGACTTCTAGAATAAACTTGCAGACTTGACAAAGACAAGAACTTGTCTGTCTGACTCTAGCTTATAAACATTTCTTGGAAGACTCTCTGACGTGTGTTTGCAAAGGGGAGACCCCGTACTGCTGGCCAGACTGAGTAACTTCCAATAACTCAGAGTACATTCAACAATCATAAAACCCTTCTCCTTCTCATCACCCCAATTGGCATCAAAAGGCTCTGCTTTGAAAAGGCACCATTTGTTCAGTATTATTTTTGTCACGATAAAAGCATGTATAATCCCTGCCCCCCCCATGTACTTACATTATGCTCCTAATAAAATGTACATGTTGATTGACAACCTTCCATGGACATGGCAGAAAAGGATGGAAGACTTTAATCAATATCATTAATTTGTCAACTGGGAAACCATATGAATTATAATTAGAGATCTTTTGATCCCCTGAGAAGTAGAAGAAATGGAAATTTCAGCAATAACATATTAATTGTGGTATTCTTTCTGACGGGATGGTCCTGATTGTCTTGTTCAGTGTATAAGAGTAACTAATGGTTCCTATGTGATTGATCCAAAAGAGGACTAACCAACCACCTCATTTGCTCGCTAAGTTAGCTCTGAAGGTACAGATCCAGTAAACCTCTGCATCCCAGGCAAATCAAGATGCTTGATCACCCTATGTCAGAAGATTCACTCGGCAAAGCAGGATCCCCACCAGCCTGTTAACAAAAGTATCTAAAATCTCTGCCCTTTTCTATTAAAAGACAAACGTTACTCAGAGGAAAGACATTAACATCTGAATACAGATTACTTATTAATTCCAGATACTTCATTGATTCAACAAATAAACATTGAACACCCATTATACAGGATTAGGTACTAGGGACATGATGATAAATAAGCCCCAGTGTAGACTAGGAGCTTATACTCTAGTGGGAAGAAAGGTTAATAAACAAGTATTGATAGCAATGTGTGCTCACTCCACACTCTTGTTATAATCCTGGAACAACCCAGAAAGGCAGTTAGCTGGTCTTGGAGAACAGAAGCCTAAGGTGCTCTCTGATGCCTGAAGGCAGCCAGAAATTGATGAGATAAAAGGCAGAAGTAAGGAAGAGGTATTCCAGGGAGAGGGAAGAGTGAGGAGAGCAGCCTCAAGGGACAACAGTAGAGATGATTGTTTTTCTAGCAATTGAATCACAAAGGAAGGGGACAAAGGGACGATGGCTTGTCTTGCCCTGGAATAGAGCAGAGAAAGGACTACTTTTCATTTTTGTCTAGGGTCAGTCTTTTAGATGATTCTTCAGATTAAGAAAACATTAAACTCTCCATGAATATGATTCCTTGCTTCTCACAAGCAAAAGTTTGATTCTGGCCTTGAAGGAGGGAGGGAGGGAGGGAGGGAGGGAGGGAGAGAGAGAGAGAGAGAGAGAGAGAGAGAGAGAGAGAGAGAGGATTTGACGCTTTGCTTTCAGACTTTTCCTATTTGTCTTTGTCTTGGTAACTCAGGAAGGTAAACCCAGGCAGCAACTCATTATTGCCACGTCCGTCCCCTCCTCCTTCTCCACCTGCTTGCTCAGCATTCAGGAACAGTTTGAGGTTAGGTCTTGGGTCATATCTCTAGAGAAAGGATACAGAACTCATTTGTGTTTTATCAGAGCCTTGGCATTTCTTGTGGAATTTTTTTCCCACCAGGACTCACAGACATTTTAAAGGTATAATGACAGAATAAAAATCAGTCATCAAAATTAGAACAAGGGGTCAGACAGTGGCACAGCAGTAAAACTTGACTCGCTGAGAGGCAATCCCACCTAGGAAGGTTACTAGTTCAAGTACAGAGACCTCACTGAGTATGCTGAGCACACATTTGCCCATGATCTGAGGCTGCGCTGAGGGCTAGGGGTGGATCCTGGCATCAGGACCCCTTCAGAGTACTATCTCTCATTATCTCTTATAGAAGAAATAAATTAACTTGAAAAAAATTAGACTAAATACTTAAAATTACAAATAGTAAAAGTGAAACTTTTGTTAATATTTTATTATAAACGTTACTGATTTTTTGATGAAAACATCAAACAGTAAAGAACATTAATTAAATGTTAATTATTGTGGGCCAGCAGGTAGGGTGGTGGTTAAAGTGTTGGACTCCCACATGGCAGACCATGGTTAGTGTCCCAGACCTGGTGACTTACTCTCTCACTTTCCCTCTCTCTCTCTCTCTCTTTCTCTGTCTCTCTCTGGTGAGCATACTATAGCAAGTTTAAAATAATAATAATAAATAAATAAAATTTAATAAATATTTTTTTTTAAAGTGATAAGTTTCTCTTCCTTTTACTCCTCCTGCCTCAAACATTCCAGAGGTGCCTATCTTTGACAGGTCTCCATACATCTTTTCAGATATATTCTATATTTATAGAAGGGTAGGAGGGCAGATGGATGCATGGACGGATGATGTGTGGATGGATAGAAGGATAGATAACTTTTTAAAACTCCAATAATGTTGGTATGTCATTTGCCTTATCATTCAGATACTGAATGATATCTAAATTAGATATCATTCTAATGATATCTAATTAAATAGATATCTAAATTAGATGGCTTGGTCAAGTTTTGTTGTAGTAATGTTATGCAACAAAGGACCTCAAAAGTCTCCGTGGCTTAAAGCAAGTACTTATTTATTGCCTATGTTACATCAGGATTGCAAGTCAGCTGACATTCTTTGGGCTTAGCTTAGCTTAGCTGGGGCCATCTGTCTCTGCCCAATGAGCTATTCTCAATGTATTTTCTCATATTGGAATCCAAGCTGACAAGTAGCCACTATGTGACAACACATGATTATTGTGTGATAGAGAGCTGGAACAAAAGGGCCCCAGCCAAGATAGGCAATCAAATTTTAAAACGTAACAAATGTCACACCCATTCATAGCCGTGGACAAGGCATGTTACATAGCCAATATAAAGTCAATAGGGCAGGGAAGCATTGCAAGGATGCAAAGCAACTGAACAATTATAAAGAAACAATGCTATCTACAACATTTGTAGTTACCCCTTTCTTCCAAATGTCTGCATAAGACAGTAGTCTCTCCTTATCCATGGGGTATATATTCCAAGACTACCTCCCAGCCATGGATGTCTGTAATCGTGGGTAATATCAGACCGTATATATACTAGGTCTTCTCTTATACATACATACTTATGATAAAGTTTAATTTATAAATTGGCACATAAAAGATTAACACCAATCATTAATAATACTATAGAAAAATTATATCAATATATTATAATAAAAGCTACATGGATGTGGTCTCTTTCTCTCTCTCTCTCTCTCTCCCCCTCTCTCAAAATATCTTACTGTACCATGGGTTGCTCAAGAAGTTAAAGAAGCATATATTTAGAAATATAATTTATAGAGCAAATGACATGTACATTAAATTTTTTAAAATACTCCAAAATTGCAGTCTCAAAATGAGATGTCAATTTATACTAACTTAAGTTATATGAGAGTATATTTACACAGGTTTTTCCCAGATTCTGTGTATGATCAAATTTTAACTCGAAAGGTAAAACACTGATATATAAATTACGTTATTCTTATTAGTGATACAATATTTTTAAGTGTTCTATATTTAGAGATAAATCTGGCATAGCCCCAGAAATCAGATGTACTCAGACGTCTTGCAAAATGCCTTTACTATATTGACACCAACCCAACTCACCCACAGCCACACTTCCTTTACTGGAATCTTTGGTTTTATTCTGGAAGAAAGCAGGACAAATCGGTTTGCTCCAAAACAGAGATGGGAAAGGTTTTCAACTGGACAACCAAGTCTCACGATTTGTGGGTACAGGTGGTGCTACAATGAGGACTGTTAAACTGAGAACAGCTCTGTAGGGAAGAGTGGTGTCTATCAGTGATGTTCACCATGGACTTGGGAATGATAGACGGAGGCATAGATAGTATCTATTTGCCTTCCCTACCCTTAGAGCTGCCAGAACTCTGCCAGCATTTTCATCTTCTCTGCCATTTCATTTGTCTCAAGTTACAGAAGGTAAGCATTGAGCAAACAGTTAGTAAAAAGATGATTTCGGCTCATTCTTGTATCTGTACTCTCTGTCTATATCACATGATCCTTTTCTAAAAAGGTCTCAGAAAATGGGTTCTTAAAAGAGGTATGTAAGCTGAACTCCCACATGGCCAACCAAGGTTCGAGTCCCAGAGCTGGAAGCTTAAAACTCACACCAGATGCATGTGTATGCCTGGCCAAAATCCTGAGAGGAGAATGGTGGTGAAGAAATTGTGTCACGGCCATCTGACATGGGGGGTTGGTGGGTTTCTTGCTTTCTGTCTCTTTGTCTTTCTCTGTCTCTCTTGCAAGCACACAAAGCACACACGACTTATAGTAAAAATCTCTTCTTGAAAAAAAAAAGGCATGTAAATATTTCACTTTTAGGTTGGGCTTTGTTGTTTTTTTTGGGTTTTTTTTTTTTTTTTTTTTGTCTTTGCTGAGCTAAGTGGCTTAGGCTTTTAAAGATACTTTTACCATCAGAGTAATATTTTGATAACCCACTTCCTGGGGATGTTTGAAAGATGGTTAATTATTGTGGGGGGTTTAAATACAGTGTCAAACTAAATCATAACAGGATTCTTTGGTCAGGCTCAAGGTGAAAGGCAACCACATTTCCCAACAACAGAACGACATAATCATTCCTTTCCCCACAGATAACTATGGTCTTCCTGTCAGCCTACAGGAATCCCAGTTCTTTCCCTCACTGTAACCAGACTCCCTGCCATGGAGAGTCAGCACTCTGCTCTGTAGCCTCACCACAGGGTGATCAGTCATTGCAACACCAGCCGGTGCTCAAGTGCTGCAGTAACCGCAGAAACCACACAGGGCTGGGCCGAGCGCGTGGTTGTGGACACAGTCATCGTTTTAACACAGACAGATGAAGTCACTCAATCCTTCCTCTGACGAAAATAAAATATTGAAATGCAACGTTAGAAACAAATGTTCTTCCTATGGGGAAAGTATGCTGTTAAAATGTCTCCATTCTACCTTTTTGTAAAAGAAAAGAGCAAACGGACAAATTCTTGAGAGCCCATTAAAAAAGAGAGAGCTCCCATCTCAGAAAGATGGTGGGGAGGGGGTGATGATACTGCCAGGGGAAAGGAGACTGACATCTGCAGGAAAACCAGGCATATTCTCCCAGAAGCAAGAAAGATGGAATCACCCCACTTGCAAATGTGTGGAAACCCCAAAGGAAGAGGAAATAGCAAACCCAGAAGAATTAAAAAATAATGAAGCAAAGAGAATCTTGACTTTAAAGTGGCAATTTTTTTTTTCCTGATGACTGAACAGTAATCTTCTAAAGAGAATAGCAAGAGCCCCTTCCCTATAGACGTCTAAACTTCAGCTGTGAAAAGGCTATTCTTGGCTCACCAACTCTGCTGATTTATTCTCACCTTGAGGCAGCTCGGTAACCTTCCTCTCTACCTCAGCTTCCCGGTCAGCCAAGGGGGACATCCTACTTTGCAATCTGCTTCATTTGCTAGGATGTCATGAAGATTAATTAACAACATTAATACACTAAATGTTCTTTGGGCTGGTCAGGGAGAAAGTGTGATTATGATCATGATGGCTATGGATTACCAGGTAGAATATGGCCAGAAATATTCCAAATGCAATGCTTGCAAGAACTGTACAATCATCCCAATGGTGAGCTTTCATTTCAAATGCCCCTGACTCCAAAATATTTTTTCTATTTTCTTGCTTAGGAGCTTAACATTTCCTGTTATACTAATAGAGTGGAAAGTACTTTAGACTTGGGATAAAACACCTGCGCTCCATCCCACTTTGCCAGTGTGTGATGGTGTACAACCTACTCAATCGTCCTAAGTCAGTTTCTTCATTTGTAAAATAGGTATTCTGACATCTGCAGTGTCTATCCATCTCACAGTGTTCCTGAGAAGTCTAAATGAAATATGAATATTTCTGAAAATTGAGCTGACTACACAGAGATAAAATATTATCATCTGTGAGAGAAAAAATGATTTTTACCATTACAGGCTATTTATCCTTTAGTACAGTTTAGTTTATGCGACATAACCCACCCTCCTAGGTACACCCAAGACAGACAGTCTTTGTGGAGAGGGACTAGGAAGGGTGATGTGGTTGTAAAATCAAGGTCCTCAGTTAACAAGAGATTTGTTGGGGGTGCCTGAGTGCCGGTGAGGATTTACAGAGACATCAAATAGAAACTGTATCCCTTGCTCTTTCTCGACATGAGGAATGGACAGAAAATTTATAATGCTTTCAGATTTTTGTATCTTAAAATGTTAGCTCTGGGCCAGCCCATGGCATGGTAACGAAAGTGACTGCACATTTTGAGAACCTGACCTCGCAACTTCCAAAGTCTGCTGGGTGTGTGTGCATCCATGCCCATAATCCCAAAAGGAGAGAGAAATGGAGGAGAAGGGATTGTGGTGTGGCCGTTCTCTATTGGCGGTGCTTCTCACTTCTCTCTCTCTCCCTCTCTCTCTCTCTCCCCCTCTCCACCGCCCCCCCCATGGGTACTTGTGCCTTCCGGCAAAATTAAAAAAAAAAAAAAAAAAAGATAACCGTAGAGAGGAACTAGAGACCATTCTAGCTCAATTCCTTTACTTTATAAAATAGAAAACTAGGGACCAGCTGTTGGCGTAATGGCTATGTTGCTGGATTCCCATGTAGTCAACCACAGTTTGAGTCCTGGACCCGGCGGCTTAAACTCACTCTGGGCACGTGTGCGTGCTTGCCCGGGATCCTGAGAGGAGAATGGAGGAGAAGGGATTGTGGCATGGTCATCCTCCCTGGGGGGTGATTTTTTCGCTTTCTGTCTCTCTCTTTCTGGTGAGCACATACACCGTATAGCAAAAACCTCTCCAAAAAAAAAAAAAAATAGAAAACTAAGCCCCAACCTTACCCTGAAAACCACCCTTCTTCTTTCTGCCTCTTAGATGGGATTATTTCCACTGCACAGCATCCCCAATATGCAAATAGTTATTAAGTGCTTGGGTGTAGCTGCATTGAATTATTACTCATACCCACATCATCCATCTCAACCCCACGATCCAACCTTGTTCCACATCCTCAGCATTATGTGTCTGGACTCACATAACAACCTCTTAGTCTATTTTCCTTTAAATTTTTTCTGACCCCCACCCCCACCCCAATTTCTCTAAACACTGCTCTCCGAATAACTCTCTAAAAATATCCATTGATAATGCCTCCTCTCCCCAAAAACCCATTAATGGCTATTGTGCACAAAAGACTGACAGCAATAGCTGCCTATCCTATCTGAGTTCAGAATACGCTGTTTTTAAGGAGGTGACACTGTGTGCTATTGCCCCTCGTGCTCAAGTTCTAGAAAGGAATTGACAAAAATGATAAATGCACCACTTCCCTGGGTTTGCTGTTCATCTTAAAAAGAAATCCAATTACAGTTTGCAATTGCATTTTGGTGAAACATAATGAGCTCTCTTTGGAGTTGCCTTATTCAGATCAAATTACTTCTTGGTAATTTAAAGTACATTACATTTCCCAGATACCACTCAATGCACTCACAGTATTCAAGGCCCTGTGTAACTATTGCACAAACACTGGCTAGTTGACTCTTGGTGAGTTCATAACCAAAGAACCATTATGTGGTTACCCACAGACAAGTCACTCTTCATTTTCCTCATGTAGGAGGTCAACAGTTATTGCAACTTCAGGAGCAAGTTTTCCAACAGTTAAAAGAGGGAGTTAGGAAGAGCTTTCTTCTAAACACACTACTGCAGAGAGTTCTAGACATCTGTGTATGAATGATCAACATTATCAGTCAATGAAATGTTCTAGTTAATTACTTTCGTACATTGACATAAATGACATAGAACCATCTGACTGAAATAAAATGACAAACCACGGACCAACACTCTCAACAATGACATTTTCTAAAGCATTTTCACTCCTTAAAAAAAAATGGCAGAGGGAAGAAAAAAAAGTATGATCTGAAGTTCTGACAGTCAGAGAGAAGAAATAGAACTGAAACTTTACAATGGCATATTGTCCCCTCATTTCTCCAAGAAAGTTCAGCATATAAAACGTCAATAGATCTGAGTATCATTAAAATTTTCTTCATTAATTTTGACAGGCCAGAAAGGTCACCTAAGAGTTTTTAAAGTACAGCGTGGCCTGATTTTTCTGTAGCATTACTGAGCCAAGTGTCTCATAGAGGTATGCTTTTCCCCCTTCATACAATGAGGACAATAGCCCTCAAGACATTTTTGCTCTTGACATTTGAAGTCTAAAGTTTGAAGGATCATTGGAAAACAGTCACCTCCCCCTCTACCGATCAAACCACATAGACATCATTTCTGATAGATAATTATCAGAGTGCTTTAACATTTTAGTGATGATAGGCAACATCCCCTGTTGGATGGTTGTCTTTTGGCAAGAAGACCCATATGATTTCAAATTAAATTTGGGCCCTTTTCTAGCTACAGAATAGAAAACAAAGAATAAGTTAACAGTACATAAACTTCAATAGCCACAATACTATGACTCTTAGAACAGAAAAATAGATTGCCTTCTGGGAGTCAGAATACAAAATAACTATGGCTCAGAACACATATGTAAAGACCCCTGCCTGGAAACAGAATGGTTTCCAGGCCAACAGAGTTTTTTTGGAACCTATTTGAATAAATTATCCCAGTTTTGAGATTATGTCAGTCTTGAGATTGGGGAGGAAGGAAGGGAGAAAAACAAACAAAAATGAAAGTCACCTAGGCCGATAATGTTAGTCTTTTAACTTCGGTCATCCCCTGGGCACCAAGAAGAGTAGAACTATTTTTTTAATAATTATATTATACATATATAAATGTGTGTATGTATGTGGTATGTGTGTGTGTATATATGTATATAATATATATATAAGCATATATATACATATATATATAAACACACTCACACTATATATATATATATATATATATATATATATATATATACACACACACACACACACACATACATACATACACACATTGGGGAATTCAGGACACATTTTTGCATAGAAAAATACAACATATCTTCAAAGAAAAAAGATGGGACAGGCACCACCAAAAGGGTCTTCACACCACAATGCACCCCCCCCACCCCCAGCCTCATCAAGCCAGGATCACAGGCATGTACAAATGTGCCAGCTTGTACAGAGAGCTCAGAATACGCAGTTTAGGCATCATGGGGCATTGTGCCACCACAGTTCTACCGTGACTGGTCAACAGAACAAGACTTTTTCTTTTTTTTTTTGAGAGGTTTTTGCTATAGGGCATGTGCGCTCGCCAGACAGACAGAGACAGAGAGACAGAAAGCGAAAAATCACCCCCCAGGGGGGATGGCCACACTGCAATCCCTTCTCCTTCGTTCTTCTCTCGGGATCTTGGGCACGCACGCACACGCGCCTGGCTTGAGTTTAAGTCACCGGGTCCGGGACTCAAACCGCGTTCGACTACATGGGAGTCCAGTAACATAGCCATTACGCTAACTGCTCGTCCCAATAGGACAAGACTATTTTAAGATCAGACTTGGTGTTGCTGTTACTGTCCCTGCATTTTGGTGAAGAGTGAAAGAGTACCCTGGTCCCAGGGTACTCCAGGGAGTGGTACTAGTACGGGAGCAGAAATACAGATGGATCTCAGGCGGACAGGAACTTAGCCGCAGGCAACGGAAATGGTGTTAGACAAAAAGCAAATCTGAGTGATTTTCTTATTCAGGTTTAAAATGGGTTGTCAAGCAGTGGGGACAACTCACAACATGAGCATTGCATTTGGCCCAGGAACTGCTAAGAAGTGTACAGTGGTTCAAGAAGTTTTGCAAAGGAGACAAAAGCCCTGAAGATGAGGAGCGTACTAGGCGGCCATCAGAAGTTGACAACAACCATTTCAGAGTAATCATCGAAGCTGAGCCTCTTACAACTACATGAGAAGTTGCCAAAGAGGTCGATGTTGACCATTCTTTTGTTGTTTGGAATTTGAAGTAAGTTGGGAAGATGAAAAGGTTCAATAAGTGCGTACCTACGAGCTGACCAAAAGTCACAAAATTGTCATTTCGAAGTGTTATCTTCTTTTATTCTACACAATTAACAATGAACCATTTCTTGATCAGATTGTGACATGCAACAAGAAGTGGATTTTATATGACAACCGGTGAGGACCAGCTCAGTGGTCGGACTGAGAAGCTGCAAAGCACTTCCCAAAGCTAAACTTACACCAAAAAGAGATTGTGGTCATTGTGTGGTGGTCTGCTGCCAGTCTGATCCACTACAGCTTTCTGAATCCCAGGGAAACCATGACATCTGAGAAGTTTGCTCCAGAAATGAATGAGATGCAATGCCTGCAATGCCTGCAGCCAGCATTGGTCACCAGGAAGGGCCCAGTTCTTCTCCATGACAATCACAAAATCAGCACTTCAAAAGTGGAACGCCATTGGGCTATGAAGTTTTGCCTCATCCACCATATTCACCTGAACTCTTTCCAACCAGCTACCACTTCAAGTATCTTGACAACTTTTCACAGGGAAAACACTTCCACAACCAGCAGGATGCAGAAAATGCTTTCCAAGAGTTTGTTGCACCCCAAAGCATGGATTTTTACACCACAGAAATAAACAAACTTAGTCCTCATTGAAAAAAAATATAAAAAGAACAGATTCAACTGGTCTCTTTTCAAATGGTGTCATTTTTATATTATATATATGTATATACATATATATAATATATATTATGCAATATTTCCTCCTACTTTATACTCTATTAACTCCTATCCTACGTACACTAAAAAGCTGGTTCATACTTGTATCTCTCAACTTTATAATTTCCATGATAAACAACTTGATTCTTCTAAATTATACTTGAAAGCTTTACAGAATTTCCTGGGGTTAGGGAGAATGGGCATTTGAAGTTGTTAGTTAATGTGAGAATCAAAATTATGAATATCAAAGAAAATGCTTCAGGGAACTTCTAAGTTGATGTCGAAGTCTTAATTCATTTGCTGTTTATGTAAGTTGTCAGAGGAAAAAAATGAATGAAAGAGTTGAAAACTATTTTCCAATACTACCCTATAGGAGAGGATGATAGACTTTTAAATAGTATGCTTAAAAGAATGCAATCAGAAAGCAGTTCCACACGTCCGGAATAGAGGAATGAATGAATGGTAAGAATTAGGAAAGTAGAAGAATGTGACACTAGAGGAAGGATAGTGAGACCTTCTGATGAAGTGAGACCATCACTGACTGCTATAAAGAATTTAAAAGTTCATACTTTCAGGAAGCACACTGCTAGTGCTCAAGAAAAGAAGAGACTCATCCAGGTGGTTGGTAAGACCCTTCCACAGGTCTCAGACCTGACTAGGCAATTGCAGAGGCTTGTGGCCTTGAACATATAGCCAAAATGTGGTAGAGGGACTGGCAAGGTTCATGAAGCCCATAGATTGGTACCCTCTTTAGATGATTAACTATGGGAGAAAAAAGGACAAAGTTGGAGGAAAAACTAAAATGTGTCTCTAAAAATTTCTACAATTCTGGTTAGAAATCTGAAGGCTAGAAAATTCCAGTGATTTTTCTTTTTTATCCCTTCTTCCAGTTATTTTTGAGACTGAAGAAAGAAAAGAAGACCTGAAAGCTGAAGCTAATCAAGGACAGGGACATTGTTCATTTTCCTTACCGTTATAACCCCAGAGCTTTGTACAGAACCTGGAAAAGAAGTGCCTCTCCAACTGAATGAATGCAAAAAAATGGGTCGATGGCAGCTAAGAAGATGATGTAAATGGCACCGAGCTAGTTTTCTGGTTTAACTATGGTTAAAGTTTTTTAAATAGAAGGACAGGACACATATGGGGTGGAAATTTTAACTCAAGGTATCAATAAAAACATAATTTAAAAAGCACTTTAGTATGAGTTTTTAAAAGAATTACTTATTTAATTTTATTTATTACCTTTTTTTTTATTTGCTACATGGCATATGTGCTCACTAGAGAGAGGCAGAGACAGAGAGAGAGAGAGAAAGTAAGCCGCTAGGTCCAGGACTTAGCAATGCGGGAGTCCAGCACCTTAACCACCATGCCATCTGCTGACCCTATGTGATAAGTTTAATCAACAATGCAAAAAGAGAATCACATTCTAGTATACTAAAGAAACTCAGAGATGGAATCTCAGAGTTCATGTCATTATTACACATTCAATTCTAAGAATCATGAAAAATGGACAGGCTTCAAAAGGTCAGAGATAGGAAAATACTATTCTGAGTTTTATAAGAGAAGAAGGAAGATATTGGAAATGACAAATAGATAAATTTGATGCTAATTCATAATCGAATTAACAATTATCTAGTTTTTATGCATTTTAAAGAGAGAGTAATAATTATGAGGAGTTGAGACTCCCAAGTGATTCTAACATTATCTTGAAAGAATAAGAGTATAATTAATAGCAAATTTTTTTTTAAGAAAAGAACTTTGAGAAATTAAACTTGCAAGATTTGTTTTAAAACTTGCTAGAGGGCCAGCAGGTGGTATAGTGGTTGGGGCACTGGACTCCCACATGATCACCTGTGTTCAAGTCTCGGACCTGGAGACTTAAAAACCATGCTGGGCATGTGTATGTGTGTGTGTGTGTGTCTAAAATCCCAGGAGGAGAGTGAAGGAGGAAAGGATTGTGGTGTGGCCATCACCCCAGTGAGGGTGATTTCTTACTTTCACTCTCACTCTCTCTCTCTCTCTTTCTCTGGTGAGCACAATCACCCTATGACAATAAATAAATAAATTAAGGTATTAAAATCAATAATAATGGAAACTGTCTGGTAATATTTCAAAATTAGAAAAGTCAATATAAGGAACATTAGAATTTAATATACCATTTAAAATACATTTTATAAAAAATGGAGTGACACATTATATCATATTTGAGGTTAAGATAATATTATGAAAAAAAAAAAAAAAAAGATAATATTATGAAGAGAAAACAACAAAGATATGTTCTGCTAAAGCCAAACACACTCAATGTCTAATTTAATCAAATAAATATGAACAATACCAGATTTTATATATATATATATATATATATATATATACACATATATATATATATTCTTGATATATATATAATATGTGTATATAAAATACATAATATACATTTTAATATATAATAAATTATCAATAATATATAGTATATATTTTTAAATAGATTTGTTTTGTAATATACAATATATATTTTAATATTTTATATATATTTTGGGGGGAAGTAGGAGTTTGCCAGAAGGTACATGCACTCACTGGGGAGGGACAAAAGCCAAAGTCTGAGAGAGGGAAAGTGAGAAAGCACCTCCCCACCCCGCCACTGGGCATGGTCACGTTGCGATCTCTTCATTTCTCCTTCCTTTCAGGATTGGGGCATGCACGCACATGTACCAGTGTGCTTTTCGAGCTGCCAGTGGCCTAGTCGGCCACGTGGGATCCAGCCATCTCAATCACCACACCATGGGTTGTCCCATCAAATATATTTTTATATGATTAATATTTACTGAACAACTACTATGTGGCAGACACTACTCTATGTACTGGGAAATCCACAGAAAATGGGCAGTAGGGTCCATGCTCTCAGAGTCTACATTTACGGGAGAGAACACAGGCACTAAAAAGGCAAGCAGATTAGAAAACAAAACAATTCTGGAGTGTGATAACATGATAGAAAAGCCATTATAAAATATACATAAAACAAAAAAAACAAATGTAACCTAAATAACAAAATATTTGTGTCCAAAATGATAGAAAAGAACAATTTCTTAATGATCTCAGAATGCATGCATACATTTTTAGAAACTACCCATAGGATGCCACTAGCTAAGTGATCAAGTCTCAAACAAACAAAATTTACACAAGCGAAAATACAAACAGGAAACAAATGTCTGGGAAAATGTTCCAAGTAACTTGTAATCAAGAAATGCAAATTTCAGCAACTTTTTTAACATCTGCTAAGTTTTTTAAAAAATTTTGAAAAAATAAAAACCAGACTTACAGGAAGGATGACAATATAAACACAGTTTCCACTCTCCTTCAGGAAAACGACTGAAATTACCAAAGAAGAGGGAGGTAGGGTGGGTGAGACACTGGCAGTGAAACAGAGGGTGTGCAAACCACCTGGGGAGGGATTTCTGCCAGTTTAAGTACCAACCGTGAAAAGAAATAACTACCTTTGCTCAAAAACTATTGCAGAAAGAAGAAAAAAAATGATGGCAAGGCCCATGAACAGGTCAAGAGCAGATGGAAGGTGGCCATAGTTGGATTCTACTTCCTGATCACTGGGACAGTTCCAAAGCCCTGTTGGCAAGGAAAAGACAAGAAAGCACTAGGTCATTCCTAGCCATTTTTCTCATATTTGGCAATTTGATAGGGACATTCAGTCAAATTTGGGCAGAAGGTGGGGATGGGGTGAAATTCTTCTTTGCCTATGGGAGAAATGGGGATTAATTAAATATGAAAAACAGAAGGAAGACCAGTATTTGGGGAAATTTATTTTGCAGTCACATCAAGCAGAAGCCTAGAGGTCAAAGGATTTTTCCCTAACTGAATTGTTTCTAGCAGTGTTCCTTGACCCTAAACCTGAGACTTAATACAGACCTGGAAAGACCCTCCCCAAGAGACTGGATACTCCTCCCAGTTCAGTGAAGCTGCTATTTCTATAGCAGTTTATTTTTCTTTTCTCTTTTAGGATTTTGAAACAGAGTACATGAACTCACAGCTGAAGAGAGACAGAGAGAGAGTGAGAGGGAAAGTGAGAAAGCACCATTGGGCATGGTTATGCCACAATCCTGTCTTCCCCATTTCTTCCTCCTGTTGAGATTTTGGACACACACACACACACACACACACACACACACACACCTGGTGTATTTTCCAAGCTGCCAGGTCCAAGACATGAACAGCATGACTGGGCATGTGAGATCCAGTCACCTTAACCACTGGCCTTCTGCAATAGTTTGAACAACAAAAAAATTACACAAAATACTTGGGCTTTTTTTTTTCATTTTAGTTTATTCATCTATTTTTCCATGAGTGAGAGAGACAGACAGCATCTTCAACAGGGTGTTGACATCACAATCCACCCTCAGTTTCAGCCAGCATGGGCACGCATGTGCTCAGTGTGCTCAGGGAGGGCCCCAGATGGGAACTCAGATCTTCCCGTAGGTCAGCCTTGTGGAGTACCAAATTCTACCACTGCACCGCCGTTGGGCTCCCAAACTATACAAGTTTTGATCTCCTTGGCTCAATGAGCCTGCCTATATATTTTATGTTGATAAAGACTTATTTTTCATAGCAGTTACCTCATCCAGCTCTCCATTTACTCTTTATGAGGAGAAATACAATAGCACTCAAATAATCATAGAAGGAGGATTACCTATTTGCGTTATTTAGGAATAAGTAGGAAGCCTGGACACCATTTTCACCATCCAAAGATGATCAGGAGGAAAAAATTACAGATCTAAAAGATAGCAAATAGTGGGAACAATTAGGCATGCAGACTCTAGAATCAAGAGTTCCAGCTCTACTAATTTACTAGCCACATGGCCTTGGCCAAGATAAATAACCTTTCTATGGCTCATTTATAAAAGGAGGGTAATTGTTGTGAAGATCAAATGAGATAAGTATGTGAAGTACTTACCAAAATGCTTGACACATGGTAAATATTGCTGTCATCATTCCTATTTTATTATGCCTAAGCAAAAATTTTATAACTAATAAAAGATAACTAATCTTGAAATGCTTCATTCATGCATTTTATTGTTTCTGGATGTTCTTCTGAACACATGTACTTTACGCAACCTTTAAAGTTAAGCAAGATGACATGATTACTGGTTTTGATCATTGAAATGTGCATGGAAGTCTTACATGTCACTTTTGGGAAACAACTCTAAGAGTTACTACAGTGATTAATTTTTTTTTAAAGTTACTGCATGAAATTGCTAAACTATTTCTTCCTCGATCAGTTATCCTCCAGATGGTGGCTACTCCCTCAGCTTGTATCCTGAAATAAGAATAAGTTGAAGGAGAACTCCAACCAACTGCAATAGTATAAGTAAGAAATGGAAACTAGTACTAAGCTACTAAGAAGTTGAAGTTATTTGTTACTGTAGCACAACATAACCTATTCTGACTGATACAGAAGTCAGAGGTAAAAAGAAAAAAAAAAAGGCTTTTGAAAACCTGCTTCCAAAAAAGATAAGTCAGTGTCGGACAATAATTGCTTTATAAATCTAGAGACAGTAAACATAAAATATGTCTACAATAAGACAGTTATAACATAAGATGCCAAGTCATCTAAATGAGATTAACAGTGAAAATGCAAAGTCAAAGACAGAAAATCAAAAGAAATTGTGGCAAAAGCTGAGTTATAACTGAAGTATCTTGTGCCATCTTATGGGAGAGAGGTCCCACCTTGAAATTTGAAAAGTAATCACAGAGATGCCCAGAGATGCTATAAAAATGTTTATTATAGCATCATGTAGAATAGAAAAAAAGAGAGAGAGAAAATCCAGTATCCAAGAACACAGGATTTGTCCAATAAAGCTATTCAAGCCTTTGTAATGTTTTATTAAGGAATCATTTTAATTTTATTTATTCATTCATTTTATTTTAATTTGACCACAGAGAGACAGAGAGAGAGAGGGAGAGAAAGTGAGAAAGCAAGCCACCAGGTCTAGGACTAGAACTGTGGTCAGCCATGTGGGAGTGTCCAGCACCTTAACCACCACGCCACCTGCTGGTCCCCTGTAATGTTTTCTAATAGTACTGCCCAACATATCTTTTATCATTAATGCAAATGTCCTATATCTGTACTGTACAACACAGTAGCCTTGTTACATGTGAATAGTGATCATTAGAAATGTGGCTGATGTGCCTGAGGAAACTGAATTTTTAATGTTATTTGATTTCATTTTAATTTAAATAGCCACATGGGCTGGCAGTTCCCAAATCATATAGTCCATATTTTAAATGATGGTATTGATCTGTCTTTGTTAGCATTTAACATGTCTGTAATTTACTGCCAAGGTAGGTTTTGTAGAGAGCATTTATAATTTCGTTGAGTGTGTGCATTAGTGTTATGTGCATGCATGTGTAACTGAAAACACACCAAAATGTCATCATTGGGTACTTAGTAGTGGCACTATGAATGATTTCAAACTTTCTTATATTGTCTGATGTTTTAAAATAAAATTGTAATATTTTTTGTACACAAAAGTACTATTTTCATTTTAAAAACTAAATTGTTAAAAGCTAGTGCTTGTAATATTACAGGAAAACCACTGACGGTATTGCAAATTAGCATAATTATGCTGGAAAATATTAAATAGGTTAATACCTATCTACTCAAGAATGTTTCTTTGAATAATTCTCAAGAAAAGGAAAAAGGATTTATTAAAAAATCTGTCCTTAGGGAATAATTATTCCAAATTCTTTTGCAACATGTTAGTTACAACTCTCTTAAAATACGTCTAAAGACTATAAAGGGGAAACAATGTGAAAAACTGATTTAGGGTAGTAGAACATTATCTGTTTTATTTTCCCTTAATATTTCAATATTACTCTCTGTTGAGCTGCCACATCAAAGGATAAGCAGCACTAACAACTTAAATGTAGCGCCCTAGGGAACCAGCAGTTAGCGTAATGGCTATGTCGCTGGACTCCCACATACTCGACCACGGTTCGCGTCCCGGACCCGGTGACTTAGAACTCACGCCGGGCACGTGTGCATGCGTGCCCAAGATCCCAAGAGGAGAATGGAGGAGAAGGGATTGTGGTGTGACCATCCCCTCTGGGGGGTGATTTCTCGCTTTCTGTCTCTATGTCTCTCTCTGTCTGTCTGGCGAGCGCACGCGCCCCATAGCAAAAAACCTCGCAAAAAAAAAAAAAAAAAAAAAAAAAAAGTAGCGCCCTGTTCTCAGTGCCACAACACAAACGGGGATTTATCAGTCATTCACATCCCAGTCTGATGGGGCAGCTGGCTGGATGGCTGTCTTCTGAGTGGTAACTCTTTTCATCTCTTGGCCTCCATAGTCACCATAGAAGGAAGGAAACAGCGCAGAGAATTTTGATGCCAGATTCACAAGCGGCTTATATCAGCATCAGTCACATTCTACAGACCAGAATCCAACCATGTGGTCCAGGACCCAACTGCAAGGGACTCTGAGAAATGTAATTTTCTCTAATCCAAGAAGTATGGCTTCAGGGAGCGTCTAGTCTGTCTCTGCTGAAGTTGT
This sequence comes from Tupaia tana, assembly GCA_026018925.1. Lineage (NCBI taxonomy): Eukaryota > Metazoa > Chordata > Mammalia > Scandentia > Tupaiidae > Tupaia > Tupaia tana. The sequence goes on from JAKSZU010000008.1 coordinate 70,990,702, forward strand.
CACAACAAAGGAAATGTATTTGCTTCCTTAATATGTTTATTAAGCAAGTCAGTCAAGCTGGTAAATGCTGCTATTGAAGCGCCAAACACTACAAGCACACACACACACACACACACACACACACACAACACACAAATGGCCAACAAGTATGTCAACCTTTGAATTACATACAAAGAAAAAGACTCTTTAAAAGAAAAATTAAGCCAGTCACAGTGACAAAGTGGTAACACAATGCTCTATGATGCTTAAGCCAGATGGAAAGGTACTGAGATATCCCTGTACGCCCCGGGCATGTACATGAGTGTCCATGACCCTGTGACCTGGGCTGATTGAGGCTGGACATGGATCATAAAGACTCTGTTGGGAGAGCTTCTCTATCTTTCTCTTTCCTTCTCTGCCTCTAGCTCATGGAAAAAATAAATAAGTAAATTTTTTTGTGAACAATAAATGCTATTTTTATTTTTTTCCTCTTTTATTTTGCATTTAATCTCTGTACATTTTTACAGTGTGTGACATATGTTTTCCCAGCATGCATTCAGGCATGTCAATCAAATCAAAGATATTTACATGTGCTTCATCAACAACAGATAACTTTACATTCTTTTTTTAAATTTCATTTTCTTTTATACATTCAATCACATTATTTAGCTTACAAAGTGAATATTTCCACATGTGAACATTTCTCCCTAGTCCAGTTGATAAAACTATAAAATTATCTTCAACAGATAATACTACACTTCTTTGTCCCATTAATGCTTTGCCTCTCTAATTTTCTTCTAAATGTCCTTCCTCAGACACTCCTCTTTCACACACATTATATCTGGAATTTACATCTATATACTATGTTTCTATATCCTTTAGTCAATCAGTTTCAGTCATAGAGTGCAGACAATCAGTATATATTGAGTGAGGACATACAATGGCTCTCCTTCATAGTCTAGCTTGCTTCACTCAGCAGTAAATTTTCCATATTCTTCCACTTTCTGTCAAAAGCCAAGGTTTTTTTGTTTGTTTGTTTGTTTGTTTTTTGTTTTTTAATGGCTGAATAGTATTCCATAGAATATATGTGCCACAGTTTTTCAATCCATTCATCTGTTAGTGGGCATTTGGGTTGGTTCCATGTCTTAGCAACTGTGAATAGAGCCGCAATAAACATCAATGTGCAAGCACTTTTCTGATTAAGAATTCTTCTGTCCTTTGGGTAGATACCAAGGAATAGTATTGTTTGATCATATGGTAGTAAACTAAAAAAGAAAATAAGCTGGGGCAGTAGGTGGCACAGTGGTTAAGGTGCTGGACTCCCACATGACCAACTATGTATGGGTCAAGTCCCGGACCTGGTGGCTTCCTTTCTCACTTTCTCTTTCTCTCTCTCTCTCTCTGGTCAAATTAAAAATAATAACAAATAAAATTTTAAAAATCTTTAAAAAAATAGAAAAGGAGTTGACTTTTGTTTGGGAATAGGGATCGTAATGTGGGAATGTGGAGGACACTTGCCACAATAAACTACAGTCATATTCAGGGAGGAGAGCGAGGACAGGTTTTTAGAAGAAAAATGAGGAGGATTACATAAGCTTCTGGAGGACAATCATCTTTGTCTACCAAGATCAATAATAAGGATGAAATCAACCCAGGATGAGAAAGAGGTTTGGGGGCAGGTGTCCTTACAGAAGTATTTTTTGTGTAAGTTTGCAAAGGTCTATGTGCAAAGTTGTGGTTCTGGAAGATATTTTGTGCTGATTCTTGTTATCAGAAATATATATATAGGAGCCACGCCCCTTTTTGGGCTTCGCTGGTTCTGTTTACTTGGGGTTTAGCAAGTTGACACAAAATATACATTTTGATTTTGACATTTTCCATCATGTCAGCATCACCAATCATCAGAAATGCAAATCAAAACTACAATGCTATATCATCTCAGTCAAGTTAGAATAGAATTATATAAAAATCTATAGGTAACAGGGCCAGCAGGTTACATAAAGGTTAAGGTACTAGAGACCCACATAGTCAAATGAGGCCCAGACTTGGTGGCTTAAAACTCATGTCGGGTTCATGTACATGAGTGTCCAAAGAGGACAATGGAGGAGAAGGGATTATGATGTGGCCATCCTCCCTGGAGGGTGATTTCTCCCTTTCTGTCTCTCTCTGTCTTTCTTGTGAGCATATGTGCCCTATAGCAAAAATCTCTCTCAAAAAGAAAAAATAAATCAAAAGATAACAAGTGTTGTCAAGAATGTGGAAAAATTGGAACCCTTGTATGCTACTGGTGGGACTGTAAAATGATGTAACCATTATGAAAACCAGTATGGCGATTCCTCCAAAAATTAAACATAGAATCACTGTATGATTTGGCAATCTTGCTTCTGAGTTTTTATCCAAAAGAGTTGAAATCATGATCTGAAAGAGATATTTGCATTCTCATTTTCATTGCAGCACTGATCATAATAGCCAAGATATGGAAGCAATTTAATTGTTCATCAAACAGAGAAATGAATGTCTAAAATGTGGTACATACATATACACAATGAAATACTATTCAGCCTTAAAAAGAAAAGAAAATTTGGTTATTTTTAACCACATGCGTGAACCTTGAAGATATTAAGTGAAATAAGTCACAGAAGGACAAATGCTGCATGATTCCACTTACACGAGGTGCCTAAAATAGTAAAATTCATAGACACAGAAAGTAGAATGGTGATTTTCAGGGGCTTGGAGGAAGGGAAAATAAGGAGCCATTCAATTAGCAGAAAGTTTCAGTTGTGTGGGATGAATAAGTTTTAGAGATCTGCTTCCAACATTGTGCTTATAGTAATGGTACTATACATTTAAAAGATTGTTAAGAGGGCAGATCTCACTTAAGTTCTTCAACAATGAAATTACATTTAAAAATCCCTTCATCACTTCTATTCAGCATCACAGTAGAAGTCCCAGTTAATGCATTAAGACACTGAAAAACACAGAAATCACAAGCATTATATAGTAATTTTCCATGTCCCTGCCATCTAGAATTGAACATTTAAAATATTTTACCATATAACATTTTGTTACAATATCATATTGCAATGTACATATCACTCTGCACATTGCTTTTGTCACTAGTACATTTTAAGAATAATCAGTGTTCATACTTCACATTCTAGTGCATTTCTTGTAAGTACAGTAGTGGAGTTCATTGTATGAATATACTACATGCCTAATTATTACTAGACATTGTACTTATTCTCATTTTTCTCTATAAAAATTCTGCAAAGAACATCCTTGACATCCTTCATTGTGTCCCCTTATGCAGATGACAGAGGAAATATGCCCAGAAAAAAATATAAGGTTAAAAACACTCGATTTGGGGGGCTGATATGTGGTGTGGTAGTTGAGGTGCTGGACTCCCACATGGCTGACCACTGTTTGAGTCCTGGACCTGGCAGCTTGCTTTATCACTTTTGCTGTCTCTCTCTCTCTATCTCTCTCTCTCTCATCAAATTGAAAGATAATAATAATAAATAAAATTTGAAAAGTAATTCTTTTTTTTTTTTTTTTTTTTGGAGAGGTTTTCGCTATAGGGCGCATGCGCTCGCCAGACAGACAGAGAGAGACATAGAGACAGAAAGCGAGAAATCACCCCCCCAGAGGGGATGGTCACACCGCAATCCCTTCTCCTCCATTCTCCTCTCGGGATCTTGGGCACGCACGCACACGCGCCAGGCGTGAGTTTTAAGCCACCGGGTCCGGGACACGAACCACGGTTGACTACGTGGGAGTCCAGCGACATAGCCATTACGCTAACTACTGGTTCCCAGTAATTCTTAAAAATAAAGAGAAAAAAAAACTTTCTATTTGGGTGGCCAATCTATAGCACAGTAGTTAAGCACTGCACATACAAAGCTAGAGCCCACATGGCAAATTCCAATCCTGGTGGTTTGAATACCATGTCAGGTACATACGTGTGTATGCATGTTCAAAATCCTGAGGGGCTGGAGAAACAGAAGAAAGGCATTGTAGCATGACCAGGGTTCATTTGGAGCTTCTATTTCTTCCTCTCTCTTTTTCTTTCTGGTGAGGTCACATGCCCTCTGGCAATAAAATAACACTAATTTTTCTTTCAACATTTAAACATGTATAACTTGTATACATATATGAAGATGTAAAACACATGTATATTGGTATATTGAGCCAGGAGGTGGCATGGAGGTTAAGGCACCTGGATCCCTCATAGCTGACTCCACGGTTCAAGTACCAGACCCAATATCTTAAAAATCACTCTGGGCAGAGGCATAGTGTTTATGTTACTGGACTCCCTCATGGCCGACTGTAGTTTGAGTTCCAGACTTGTGGCTTTTAAATCATGACAGGGGCCTGTGTGTATATGCCCAAGATCCTAGGAGGAGAATGGAGGAGACAGAAGACAGAATTGTGGCAAGGCCATCCGCCCTGGGGGGTGATTTCTCACTTTGCCTCTCACTGTCTGCATCTCATCTCTCTCTCCTCTCCCTCTCCCTCTCCCTCTCCCTCCCTCCTGTGAGCATATGTTCCCTATGGCAAAAATCTCAGGGAAAAAAATTAAGGCAGTCACTTCGCATCCTCTCTGGCACAAAGGATAAGGTTGGAGTAAGACTGGAAGAACTAAATAAAACCAGGGCCTCAACTGCTGTTGATTCCCTCTCTCCCTTTCACTATCTCTCATCAATGCAGCTATCTCCGGGCTGAATCTCTTCTCTAAGCCACACACTGCACAAGGCTGTCCACGTTCACAGGCAGATGGAGATAATCCTCATCTACACCTCCAATCCAGGTACTGTCAGGGAGGTCTCCACTTGGCCCTGCATGGGTCTTATGCCCACTCCTTTGACAAACCAAGGTGAAAATCCCCTCTAGAAAGAGTGTAGCAAGAGAAGAACAAACTCTAGATAACCTTAGGAGGTTTAATGTTGACCAAGAAACAACCCAACTTCTATCTACCAAAGTTATTGTCCTTTACCTTGGAGTCACTGAGCATGAAGTTATTTGCAAACATGTTTAATCACTTTAATTTCTTTGCATAGGACCCTCTCCTAGTTCTGTTCATCTTACTTAGACTGTGTGACCAATATCACATAGACAGTGAGTCCCAGATAATTAGGAGTTGGATAAACCAAAATAAATTTTTGCTCACTATGCAATTGTTCTCCCATTGGTTTTATAATTTTTTTCTTTCATTTATTTATTTTTACATTTTTCCACAAACATTTACTTTACATAGCAAAAAATTTTAGCTCATACTCCATAATTCTTGACAGTTTACAAACAACTTTCAAAATTTCAAAATATTGAATTTTACAGATAATGTTCAAA